>BLKM01000742.1:570689-631918 GCA_013340265.1 Coptotermes formosanus | reverse complement strand
TTGGTGGTGGTGGTGGTGGTGGTGGTGGTGGTGGTGGTGGTGGTGGTGGTGGTGGTGGTGGTGGCATGGTGGTGGTTGTGGTGTTGGTGGTGGTGGTGGTGGTGATGGTGTTGGTGTTGGTGGTGATGGTGGCATGGTGGTGGTGGTGGTGGTGGTGGTGGTGGTTGTGGTGTTGGTGGTGGTGGTGGTGGTGGTGGTGGTGGCATGGTGGTGGGTGTGGTGTTGGTGGTGGTGGTGGTGGTGATGGTGTTGGTGTTGGTGGTGGTGGTGGCATGGTGGTGGTGGTGGTGGTGGTGGTGGTTGTGGTGTTGGTGGTGGTGGTGGTGGTGGTGGTGGTGGTGGTGGTGGTGGTAATCTTGCATTTCAAGTATGGACGGGCTTGACAGTAATAATATAGTGATGATGATGCTGCTGATGATGATATAATAATTCAGTTTGTTATTTATTTACGTGCTGACTCAACAGCCTAATTGGCAGCGACAAAGCCAAGGATACAGCTACAACAAATCCAGACAAGAGAAAAGTCAGGACAAAAAGAAAAGAAAAATGAAAAAAAACAATCAATTTTAAAATAATTTTTGTAAGATCCGATCTTTGGTGCAGCTAGTATCTATCAACCAAACCCGCCTGTAACTGAGAAATAATAATAATAATAATAATAATAATAATAATAATAATAATATGACAAATCATGTCTTCAAAAATCAAATATTTACACGTCTTTGGCTCTTTAGCTTTTCGATGGAACGTGAAGCGCAGTTTTATCACTGCCAGTACGACTAAGAGACGTAACAAAAGTTCCTGACATCAGCTCACAATACATCGCCCGTGTCCTTCTCGAGCGCAAGTGCTTGTCATGGAGGGAGACTCAAATCTCTAATGTCACGTCATGTCGATGTTCAATTATTTATCTGTCCTACCTCAATAAAGGCTGAATCATTCGTCTGTAGTGTCAATACTACGACTCTTATTAACCCACATCACGGCGGGTCTTGTAATTTTAGTTGCTTGTAATCAGGTGACACAGTGAGATGGAAAGGCGGATATCGAACACAAGGTGTCCATACGTGATTTGAGGCTTCCGTCGCGTTGCTGATGAGATCTGCGTTCTTCTGGGATGTTACGCAGCGTAGAATTTTAATCCTTGACCGATGTTTCGGGACAACGTATCGGTCCCGTCTTCAAGGGTCAAGAAGTCCAAGAAGAAAGGACTTCTTGACCCTTGAAGATGTGACCAATGCGTTGTCCCGAAACGTCGGTAAGTGATTACAATTCTACGCTGCGTAAAATCCCAGAAGAACGCAGATATCAAGGTGTCCATAATTTTAACTCCCCTAAATATTACATTACGACGTTCTAATGGATTTATTCACCACACTGAACAGGCACGCACGCACGCACGCACGCACGCACGCACATGCACAAAAGATTTAAGGTTTCAATCCTACAAAGGTAATGAACGAGTTCGTTGTTCCTGTTTGAGTAGGGATTGATTGAGTGGTGTTCCAAACTTTTCGACAAAGGGCGACAACGGACAGTTTGGGCTGTCTCTAGGGCTGCACGTGTAAAATTCACAATACGTGGCTTACCTAACTTCCTGGATTATTGTGTGTGTGTGTGTGTGTGTATTACACATGTGGTCGCAAGCCGCATGTGGCAAGCCTCCAGCGGGTTGAACATGCCTGGATTAAATTAAAGGAACGAATTAGCAAGGTGCGCGTAACTCAACAGGTGACATGCTTGTGCTTCCTCTTGTTTAAGTATATAAAAAAAGGCGAAGTTTAAGGAAAATTTGTATTACACACAAAATATGCTTCATTTTTATTTCAAACTTGCGTCTGAAACATTTCTCCCTTCGCCGAATATTCGGCGAGTTTCACTCGAGATTCACGCAGAAATGTATTTAGGTTTTCGTATAAGTGTTCCTTGTTTTTGGCCAAAATTCTAACATATAGCCACAGTTCAGTAAACGTCTCCAAAATAAAACTTTATGGAAATGCATTCAGTGGCCCCCGAAATGTCTACGTGCGGACACACAGACAGACAGACAGACATAGGGCTAGGCTAAGGCCTCCACTTTTTAACGTTTCTTTGCGAACACAGAAAAAGCTGACGACCTGTCTATAATTTCACCTTCAGTGACAAATATAGCCTTAAAGTCATGCAAAAATTAACGTGACTCATACCGTTGTGCTAATTAAGCTATATCCTACGAAAGCCAGTAAGTACCTCTCACATAACCATATATATTTGTTGTGGTGAAACAACAGCTACATGTTGCGACTTTTAATTAAGCCATCATCAGGCCTTATAAGTTTTACAAGAAAGTGTAATTTACAACAATGCAATTATTATTATTGTTGTTTTTATAGAATAATAATATTCCTGTCATTGTCGTACTTTGCACCTTCTTGTAAAACCTTTATAACGTGACTTAAAAACCGAAATATGCAGACATTTTCCTCTGTATATAATAAATATATGTTTCTTCGACGGATATTTATTTGATTTTAGACAGATAGAGCATTATTGAACAACTCCAATACCCGTGAATTAAACTGGTGAAAGAGAGGAAGAGAAAATACTTCATGTGTTTTGCCTCAGCATTCATTTACTGTGTTATTTTAGTTCGGCAAGGTACCAAACTGTACGTAAGATAGAGAAGAACATATGACCATACATTCTCAATCAGTTAAAGAAATCCCAAAACAAACCCTTTCACTTTAGTCTATGTTGTCTGAATATAGAAACAGGTACACAAACCAAAGCCTTCTAGATCACTAGAGCCTAGTGCGGATATAAAAGACGGTAAAATCTTTCGTGAGGCACCTTGAGATTTATCCTATGTGGGCATGACAGTGCAAGACTGAGTGGGCGGACAGAGGGGGGATGTAGCATGAAAAGGAGTCAAGAAGGCAAATTGGAACACGGCCGAGCGGCGTCTCGCTTCGTGGCGTCGTCTTATGAGATACAAAATAGCGTCGTCGTCGTCGTCTTCACGATGACGCAAATGTGTTGCAAGAGGAGGGTGGGAATGATTGCTTGCAAGGGTTGGGGGTAAGTGTCCACATTTTTCAAATATATGTATAGAGTGCAACTTGTTGCGTATTGGCAATAGTCAGCAGCGTCTGGCAGCCAAGACGACGGGGCTGCGTTGTTAATCACATTATTCTGCTAAGAATAGAAGAAGCGTGTCTGTAATTATGTTAACAGATGTCATATATTTTCTTAAAATAAAACTCGACCGATAAAGACGGTTCAAGCAGTGTCGCTTCTGCTTTGTGTACATACCATTTTGACTTAGAATGGATGGCACATTAAATTACATCGCTAACCGTAATTTACACAAATTTACAACTTATTATGAACATCACCCAGTCATTTGGTGATATTAACTCTGTGAGTTACTGAAGGCATCTTTGGATAAACTACGAATAATTAAACAAAAAAAAAATAATGCAGTCTTAACGCGCAAATTGTGTTTATGTACTCTTATACAATTACATGTTTAATAAAAATTCACGAGTTCTGTACCTCATTTAAGCATTTTGCTTAATATACTTCATACAGTTGAATGACACGTAAATTCTGCCACCTGTGTTAAATTTGACGAGTCGCTGGCTGCTCACAAGAGGATACGTTTGGGCTCTATCCTCAACCAACTTAACCCACGTGGCATCCTCACATCGTATTTATTTAAACTCCATGCTAATAATTTTAAAATTATTCACTCTGTGCATTTCGTATTAACATATTCATTTAATGTAAGTGGATTTATTTGGTATATTAAATGAAAATATCCGTTTTAATACTTTTCCTCTTCTACGCCCAGATTTTCCAAGCTGTTTCTTTCTTCATGGCCTGCTTTTTTACTAACATTTTATATACATGTCTTATATCCCCAGTCGATGTTACATATACCGCCAGTTTTATCTGCCTTTTTGCAGTCATACGTTATTTTCACGAATTTCATAAATGAACTCAACCGGAACGTTGCGCCTATCTGTTTTCCTTTACGTCCGCATTGTTGGTCTGTGATTAATCAATATTAACGAAATGTGACATTGGAAGTCTACACTAAAAGTTGCCAGACGATTTTAAATCGGTTAATATCAGTCCAATAAAAGCCCTGTATTACTTGAAGCTCAAATCAGACTTTATCAGTTACCTCAAAGCGGCCCACCCTACAAGAAATTTGGAAGGAAGCAGTCGTAGTCTAGTAGATGCACTCTTATGTTATTTGCCTGGATTGACTGAGGAATACTGCGAAAATTCTCAGTCAGGATGGTCGGTGTCTCGCCGAGATTCAAACAGAGCACCTCCTGACCAAAAGTCTAAGACTCTCCCAGTATACCACTCTGCTCGAGTGGCTGACAACTGATGTGCTTGTACCTTAAATAGTACATCTGTTATAATTATCATTGTCATAAGCTTCTCGTTGGAATAGCTACTGATTTCTCTATCAAGTTCTAGGTATTCTTAAATATTTCCGTCCCGTATAGAAAATAATTTGTTTTGCATCTACCATTAGCAAAAACGAAGGGCGCTGAGGGTGGAAAGCCTTCCTGAGGCATGAGTATTCCAGCGAATTTCACGTGGGTACTATTGTTTTATAATTTAGTCGGTTCACTGGAAAGGGGACTATGTACCATGGCTGCGGTCCGGAAATGTCCCAGTCATTTTTTCCAACTAATCGATTTCAATTATAAAACAAGCTTCCAACAAAGTAAGTTGTCGTCTCATAAGAGGAATTAAAATTCATTAAAATTATTTAGTAATTAATATCGATTAATAATTATGTTTTGAATGCTAAATTGGAATATTTGAGGGGTAAAATTGAATCTTTCAAAACTGTCTAACGACATAAATGTAAGTTCATATAAATATTACAGTATTTTAAAATGTGACGCCTTGTAGTTTGATACGTATTCACCGACGTTTCGGAGTAATATGCTACCCTAAAGACAGGAAAAAAAGTGAACCTAAGGAAAAGATAAATCAAAATTGGAACTCAAATAAAGTAAGGAAAATTTATATTATAAAGCAATGAAGTCTGTTAATTTTGTATCAAATTAGACGGCATCATATCTAAGAAGATCTTAATCTTCGTATTCACTGCCGCAATAACATCAGTTCCTACACACTTCCATACAAACCGCGTCCCTACTTAATCAACGGTACATGGAAGGATGTGGGCAGCTTTAATTGGGACCAGAAAATTTTCTAGAATCAGGCAACTAGCCAATCAATTGATTAATGAATCCAGCATCTGTGTAATTAGCCAATGGACGTGCAGCATATCAGTTAGTGAGGTTATAATTCAATATACCAGAGGACCGATGGGTACATCATTCAATCAAGCGGACAGCCAGTTATTATAAGCAACACGGCATACAAAATGGATGCACTCATCGGTCACGTTATTGCCTCTACGGACCGGGCGTAGGCACAGCAAGGAACTAGCACTTTCAAATATATGGCCTACACGTATTTTCCAGGCTTTCTTCACCTCCTGCCTAATACAATTGAAACCTAAATACAGCAAATCTTCATTTATATCGTCTTGAATTTCCTGGACTTCTTGATAGAAATCGACATACTGTGTTTGCGTTATCTCGCCACGTAAGACTGTTCACTGTGTCATGGGGATATTTCTTTCTGTCTTTAAACTACACAGAATTTTTTAGAAAAAGAAGGCCTTAGCTTTGAAACCGAACATTTAATTCATTACACTGAGAAGTATAATCAGTAGTTCACAAATTTCTTCTTCGTTTGCCGTGTATGTTCATGTGTATGCGCATTCGGCTCTAAACACTGGCAGTAAAATTGAATGGCCAGCGCAGTCAGCACCATAGCGTCTGTTCCCAATAAAGCCACAATACTCTGCATTGTTTTCCCAGGTTTTCTTCGCTTGAAGCGTTCATCACACTTAGCGACGTAGAAACATATTATACATATATACGGCAGCAGCTGGTTCCTCCGAAAGTGCGGTAACATTCTATAAGGGTACACGGCGTCACATGCCAGAATTAAAGAATCCTCATATTTGTTGCCGTGAGAACGTATTACCTTGCAAATTTTGGTTTGGAATATTTTTTTAGAAGGGCCCCGCAGAAGACGCTACGGACGCACCGCAGCCTTAAGGCTTAATGTGCAGCCCTGTGATGAAGATGAATATGATGATTATTTTTTGTCCTTTTACAAGTAGCGGAGCACCGGTGGAATCACACTGACAAGGGAAAACCGAAGTACTCGGGGACAAAACATGTCCCAGTGCCGCTTTGTCCACCACAGATCCGACATGGACTGACCCGGGATCGAACCTGGACCTTCACGGTGAGAGGCCGGCGGCTAACGGTCTGAGCCATGGCACGGCCAAGTGTAGGGCCAACAGACCGAATGTTATCCAAATAGGACTCATATTTATGGGACTGTTGGGTGTGGAGGCGCTGACAAAGGGGCAATTCTTGGAATTCTGGCTGCAAATGATATCTTCGAAATACGAGAGTCACATTACGGAATTCGAATGTGATGAAAATATAGCTACGGTAAATCGAGAGGGAAACTCTGTCGCATGAGGCATCAAATTCTAGTCTTTTGTATTTAGAGACGCATTATCATGCTCGCATTACATTCTGTAGAATGAGCCACCAAATTCTGTTCGTTTGTGTTCAGAGACACTTATGTTATTGTGCTTATATTACAATCGGCTTAGAAGGCAAACGAGTTTAAGCTAAATCTGATCTGTTTTATTTCTCAAGAAACTAAATCCGTCCTCGACTCCCTTGTACATTCAACCCCTTATAACTTCTGATGCTCGATTACTATGCTTTTATTTCAGGCGTCTTGTGTTCCTTTGACTTTCGTTTAATTCCCACCTGTTTACAGGGACTTTTTCACGGTGCGTCCGTTTTCTACATATAGAACTGTGACGTCACACTAACGCACGTAGCATTACTTATACAGAAACCAATAAGAATTCTATCACGTTTTTATCTCCAATGTGCAAACAGACAACTCAAGAGGAATATTTTCCACTTCACGTCTTTATTAAAAGAAGGAATAAAGAGGTAGGATATAGTTGTTTCGTGTGTAGCGGAAGGAGATAAGCTTCTATTTTAAACAACGAGTTTCAAACAGAACATAAATTCTAATTTCCAGCTGCGTAGATTTTTGGTAATAAGTATGAAACCATTTTTGTTTTACTTTATCTTATTTTATTTTATTTTTTATTTTGTTTTGGTTTGCTTTATTTTATTTTTCATTTTATCTTATTTTATCTTATCTTATTTTGTTTTAGCTTATTTTATTTTTTATTTTAGGTTATTTTATTTTATTTTACTTTATTTTAGCTTATTTTATTTTATCTTATCTTATTTTATTTTATCTTATCTTATTTTATTTTATTTTATCTTATTTTATTTTGTCTTATTTTGTTTTATCTTATTTTATTTTATTTTAGCTTATTTTATTTTTTATTTTAGCTTATTTTATTTTATTTTATTTTATTTTATTTTATTTTATTTTATTTTAGCTTATCTTATTTTTGTGAATAGCTGTTTGTTTAAGTACAGACTGTCTACACTAAATAACCTGAACGTTTTACACCATCACTTTATTCCTTACTCTCGACTCCTAGACAACATGCAACACACGGTAATTATATAGGGATGTTTGCTCTTTGTCTCAACATCAAATACAATTTTCTTAGCTCCAGTAGTTTACTAGTTGTTGCCATAAAACCGACAGAGTTACCATAAGTTACAAGCAGCAGTTTCACCTGAAACTTTGGTAACCATCCACCAAATTACACGGCGTAATACCACAGAGGACAGCAATATTGTTAATCGCTGCTGGGAGCCGCAATAAACTCAAATTTCGCGCACATAAGTATTCATGCTTTCCATAAAGTTATTGTACTGCAGTAACACCTGTGGTAGTTACACTTCAGAACTGAGGAAAGCAGGCCAGTACTGATCAATAGTCTATTAGGAAATGATAAGTTTGAGTGAAAAAACCCTAAGTAAATCCTTTGGTCGCGCAGAGAAGTCCTATTTCCTCCGATTCTTCTCTCTGCCCCTTCCTCCCCCCTCCGCCCTACCCCTCCAGTATTCCCGTTGATTCTGTTTCAACATTGAAATTGAAATACTGAACTCCGTTTGTGGAGGGATTTTGTACGGGACTATTGGTTCCAAGGAACTGAAAAAAAAAAGATTCTCCTGAATACGCGATTTGTATTTCAACGCAAAGTTCTTTCACAAAACATTTCTTCTCTTCCCAATTACTCGAATTTTTTTTTCCATTATTTCTGACGCAAAAGCTTTAAAGAACTTGTATTAGAAGCCCTGATAGAAATTAGGTTCTGTTTCTGTATTATATAGGTTGACATTATAACATCTGTGGCATGCGCAGTGAGCAGCTGATACGTAATGAAGCTGGTGTATTAGCCACGTTACCGATCCCAGTAGCCGTGCGGTCTAAGGCGTAGGTCTGCGGCCTTTCGCTTGCTGTGACAGCGGGTTCGAATCCCGCTGAGAACATGGATATTCCTCTCTTGTGTTTGATGTATGTTATGTCGGTAGCGGCCTCTGCGACGAGCTGATCACTCGTTCAGAGGAGTGTAACCGGGTTTGTGTCTCTAATTGTGTGTGATCTAGAAACCTTCACAATGAGACGGCCTAGGACCGAGTTGGGCTGTAACACCACAGGAAGAAAAAAGCGCTTTGATTAATACATCTGTAACACGGATGGTGAGCCCTTACTAGCTGACTGACTCCATTGAGCAGAGTCCTTCCTGACTGGCTGACGGTTGCACAGCTAATTAACAAATTCAGTGCTTTTACGAAGCAGCAAGATTTCTTACCGTGTACACAAGAGCTCGCCATTGGTCCACAAATTGAGCCCTATGGATCCCTTTCTTTCGTAGCCCTTATCTCTTCTACCTACTCACAGTAGGTGTCGAGGCTTTTGTTTTTCACTTGTTCACACTCAGACACACACCACACTCGGTAGGACTCCTCTGGACAAGGGATCGGCCCGTCGCAGAGACCTCTACCTAACAACACAAATACTCACAACAGACAAACATCCATGCCCCCAGTGGGATTCGAACCCACGATCCCAGCAAGCGCTCGGCCGCAGACCCACGCCTTAGACCGCGCGGCCACTGGGATCGGCCGTAGAGAAAACAATCCATAAAAACACGCACGATTGTTTTAAAGATCCATTTAAGTAATGCTCGCCCGACTAGACAGATTTTCAAACTGGTCTCTGCCATTATGCTTTCCGACGAAAATGTTATGTTCATATTTCATCTGTCCGCTAAGTGCCGCGGCCCTGTGCTTCTCCCTGTCATTGATTTAATCACAATAGTAATATAAGATAAAAATATAAATATTGGTACTCCCCATTAAGCCCTTCTTTCCAAAATCTTCTAAGTGTCTGTCTTTCTCTTAGGTCAAAATATTCTCCTCAGTATCTTATTCTCAAATATTACTATTGTATGTGCTTCTCTTAATGTGGCAAACCAGCTTTGACACACACACACAAAGTGGAATTACAGTTTTTCCTTTGTTCTGTACATTTTAAATTGAAGATTGCAAGACAAATATTTCTGAATTAAATTCCAGTATTCCCTAAGAATATTTACGAGCTCTCATTTTAAAAGTGCAAATTAGTTTCAAAGTATAATAAGTCAGGAAACGTTGTGTACGTTATTTTTAAAGGTATAATTGTAAATTTGCCCCTGTTCCCAAGCACGTCGCAGTGAATGTAGGAATACACACACTCGCCATTAAGCAGAGGGGAATTTAATCGGTGTGCGGGCATGTGTGTAGGGCAAAATCGAGCCGACAGGAAATGACCTGCAATAGCGTTCCCTACACGTGACGTGCGAGACTACGCTTTGTATTATATCGTTTTGTGTTTGTTACGTAATATTAGCAAGTATTTACGAATAGGAACAGAATATAGAAACAATAGAACGGCAGTGGAAAAGGTGCGTGAGTCGGTATTACATGCCGCGTATGTTCCGAAAAATTTGACTGCTTTCCTATGGAGGGGAGCAGTGACTACTGCATATCGTTTTTCAGCTAAGTGTAATACCTCAACATAAATGTCTTTCCAGAACTTTCCCAAGTTCATAGCGAGCTAATTTAGTGAAAGTTTGACTTCCAGATATTCCAAAGTGACATGTGCAAGAGCATGATGTTGATAGCCTATACCACTGACAGCGTCATTAAAGAGGCCACAAAACTATAAGCAATACACACAGTGAATTAAATAGAATAAGGCTAAGCGCAGCAATTTCCCGTTGAAATTTGAATGGACTTTATGCTAGTTTGGAATAAAGTACGCTTGAGGAAATATATCACGATGCAAGAGCATTTGGAAGATCAGGTAGTAGACGGAATGATACATAAACTTGAAATTGTGTTAGAGATATAGCTAGGGTTGTCCTGAATCAGAGTATAATTGAGTGGCAAGTATTATTGAGGCCGTGGTTATGACGTCACATCTGGTACAGTAGCAAAATAGTCAGTTTAGTATTCAAATACATTAATATTTAATTTGTTACCGTCCAGTAATATGAAAATTGCCCTTTGGATTTATATTTGTCATAGCCTACAACTTTTCCCCAACAAACAAGAACATATGTTTCTGCACTTTTATGTTTAAACAAGTACAGGTGTGTTTTTTAAACGTCAGCGTGCTTCCTGTATTGCAGCGTAGTGAAGGGAAAGTGTGCGTACAGTAACGAGGCTGGACAAAACTTCAGCTTCCGGCAGCATGTCAACATGTGACTTCAGAGAAATAAGAGTGTAGGGTTTGTTTGTCAGTCGAAAGTACCTGAACGTATGTTTTATAATGACGTGGTTACTGGAGTTCAACGATATCGCGTTTCACACGAACAAGTTAAAAAATACACGAAACCTAGTGTAATGGAGTATAAGAGACACCGGTTATGGGGACAGAGCACTTAATTGTGTCAGACGCGTGTACTTTGCTTCAACGCTTGTACATGCCACTCAATCGGTTGAAGTATGAATTTCAAGTAAAATGTACTTGAAAATTCAGTTTATACATAAGGCAACATAATATTCATTACACACTAAATGTTGTTTAGGGAAGTAATCGCTGATTGTTCTGGAAATCGTGCGCAACATGTATAAATACACTATTTGGACAAAGTGAGAAGTTATTTAAAGACGTTCTCAATTGGCAAGATTATATAGAGCGTCGGTGACAGGTGAATGAAATATGCGTATGGAATATTGATGGGATGATACTGACAAGGAAAACCTGAAGTACTGGGTGGAGAATCTAACAAATCTCAAGTGGACTGGGCTGGGATTAAAGCCGGGCCTCCGTGGTAAGAGGCCGGCATATGACAGCCTGAGCCTTGGCGAGGCCCGAATTTTTAAAATGGTAAATTACGTGGTATAAAAAAGAGTTAAATAATTCCAGTAAGCACAGATATTGCTATGGTCAATAAATTTAGGCCTTTTACAGAAACAGAAGCTTCATTGCCGTGTTCACATAATTACGCCAGTCGAAAGCATTCAAGGCCGTCGTATACTCGTTTTTATATTATCCTACCATCTGTGCATAGGTCTCCAAATTAGTTTCCTTCCTTCACGTTTCTGCCGATTTAAATTTTATGTGAATCGCTTCCGTGAGTTATGCACGCCCCATTTAGCTCATACGCCTGGTTTTGCCTTAATAATATTCAGTTAAGAGTGCAAATTATGAACTTTCTGTCTGGGTCAATACAATTTTACTCCAGTTTCCTGTTGCATCGTTATCTTCCATATATGATGTAAGATATGATTAATGATGATATGTAAGAAAACTGACTTACTTATTTAAAGACACTTTTTGTATTTAGGAGCCGGAGTAGCGTAGTCAGTATACGGAGTAGGCCGCGGACTGGACGTTCAGAGGTTCAAGTTCTGACAGAAACATGAGATTTTCTGTTTCATTAAAATTCCAGACGGGTTTTGGGACCCACCCAACCTCCTGTTGAGTGGGTACTCGGATTCTTTCCCTGGGATAAAGCGGCGGAAGCCCGAAGACAACCTCTTACCTCCACCTAGTGCCGAGGTTAAGAATGAGTGGAGCTATACCTCTGGCCCCCTACATACCTTCAGGGCATGGAAGGTGAAAATTTCATCATTTACTGTTGGTATCTCAGGTTGCGGGATGTCGCCGAATGGTAAATTGACGGATGAACAGTGAACTGCAAAGCCAAACGAAGCTTTTGTGGGATCATTCAGTAACTATCCGGGAATTTTTCTGAAGGGACTGAGAAAAACCACGGAAATATTCTGTCACGAAAATCGGTGTCCCGTCAAAGCTGCGAACCACGCAACTTCCGAGTAGAAGTTAGAAACTTCATCGCTTGGGCTAATTTCCTCTGTTTATGTGGTTTGTTGTTTATTTACTTAGACTGTATTGTGTTGTGCAGATTCTTTTTCCGAGTGACAGGGTTACAACGTATGCAAGGTGTTGATTAAGGCTAACGTGATATGTGAATGCTAAGTACGGGCTGTGATCACAGCCGCCGAATGCGTGCAGTCACGGAACGCAGTATTCACAAAGAACGCAGTACGACGTTTAAAGTTAGGTTCCTCCGGTCGTCAGTCGCTCGCATACCTTTCTGTACTTCCATGATTCGCCCCCCTCCCCCACCCCACCCCGCTCCACCCCACCCCGCCCCCACATACTCTAACCTTTCTGTTTAAGTCTTCACTGTCCACTTTGGAGCTACTCTAATAAACTGACCTGCCGTTCACTTCAGTCCAAACTATCTGGGAACGTTCCTGGCTTGAACTGTGTCTACTCCTACTTTCGTAAAACACCTACAAGCTTAAAATTACTTGCTGGTCGTTGTTTTCAGCTTACTGTACTTCCTTAGAGAACGAAATTAGACTTATGAGATCAACAGCTGTCTGTGTATCACCCAAATTCAAATCTTCAAAGAAGTTGGCAGAATTTTTGGAATCTTGTTGGTGATGTATTATTAAATTGTTGGCCAATTTTAGGAAAGGTTCTGGTCTTCTAGGATGTAACGTTGCGCTGTTGGGTAAATGGTTCCCGACGTTTCGAATGAGCCTGTCGTCTTCATCTTCAAGGGTTCAAGGTCCTTGGTGAATGTGTTTTTTTTCATGGACCTTGGTCCCTTGGAGATGCAGGCGACACATTGCTTCCAAAAGTCAGAACCCCCCCCCCCCCCAAGCACTCAGCGTTACTTTCCATAAGACCTGAATCTTCGCTTAAACCGCTACGCAAAACCCTAAAATTCGCGTCACAGAATAAGTAATACCAACATGGCGGAAGTACGAAGTAATGAGGTGGGAACGAAATTATCGACACTTATTTTGTGGCCACAAAATGAGGTATGGAAATAGTTCTGGGACAAGTACGCAATTTATATTGATGTAGGGACTTAGCCTGTAAAATAAAAACATAATGACAGTACAAAAATGGTTTTGCTTTAGGTTGGGGACAATAATTAGGGAACAAGTGGCGCCACGTGTATGAAAGTTTGCATGCAGATGGAGCAGAAACATGCTTACATATACCTATACAGATAGTATATATATGTATGTACATACCTAAAATACATAAAACATTGTTCGTATCTAAAAATCACAGACATGGAAAAGTGTTAGTGTAATATTAACCTTTTAAAGCCTACCGGTAACTTTACATACGACCAGGTTTAACATTAAAAAATTCTACGTGGTGCCCACATTGCGTTTATGTGTTTTGTACGGATCTCAGAACAAACAGCAACTTTTGCCTTATAAAACATTAAGAGACTGGTTTTTATAACCGAAGTGGAGAGTGTTTACAGCGCGGTACGCACTGAGTCCTTATATAAAACAGATACGCTTCGTCTTTAAAGGGTTAATGTAGCCAGGAACTGTATGTGAGAAATTAGTTCTACACAAAGTAAGACAATTACAATAGCGACAGATGTCTAGGGTAATAAATCTATGATACAGGAAAGTATACTTTGTAATTTCTGTTACCAATTTATGTAATTCCTACTATTAGTGATTCGGCAAAATACACAGTTTTGAGGAAGTTTCAAACTGAATAAAACCTGAGTGGTGATTAAATAAATGTACAAATATAAAATTGGATTTCGCTAATGTCTGCCCATAATTAAATAGCTCTTTATTCAAAGCGTTCTGTAAAACTGCATTGGTTATATAGCGTTTATTGTCCAATACATTTTCAGGATACAAAGTTTCAGACACTGCTTATGCCTGTCTTCAAGTACAAAGAAAAGTGTAAGAAGATTACTTAGTACAGCCGAATGGGCTCAACTGATTATTCGTCTTACCCATTGTTTCCTGAGGATGGCGGCAGAGGCAGTTTTCGAAATACACCCCCCTATCTCTTTTTAGACTGTTCTATTTTAAAAGCCAGTTGCGGTGTTGTCCCCTGTCTTGGCCATGAATGTGGGCAACGCATTGAAAATTTTGTGTCCGGTATCTGACGTGCTTGGAAGGCGCTGTTTTGTGTCCGGTATCTGACGTGCTTGGAAGGCGCTGTTTTGTGTCCGGTATCTGACGCGCTTGGAAGGCGCTGTTTTGTGTCCGGTATCTGACGTGCTTGGAAGGCGCTGTTTTGTGTCCGGTATCTGACGTGCTTGGAAGGCGCTCTTTTGTGTCCGGTATCTGACGTGCTTGGAAGGCGCTGTTTTGTGTCCGGTATCTGACGTGCTTGGAAGGCGCTGTTTTGTGATTCATTTGAAGTGTTTTCTTAATTTGTCATTTATTTTGCAACGCTGCCTTGGCGTCACTTACAGAAGAATTGTGAGCATGTAGCATGGTGTGGGGATAACTGGAAGCACTCGCAGAAATGCAGAATTTCTTGCGATCTTAAACCAGACGGTGTGCAGAGCTACCCATATGAATTAACCAACTCCATGGAACAGAAGTTTGTAGTTTGAGAAGTTTGTAGTTTTCAGCTAGTCCGGAAATACACACATTTTATGGAATCTGAATGTTTACTGCAGTTTTCACAAGAGCTCGCCGCTTTTCCCTGTCCTGAGTCCCATCAATCTTATACACGTTCTCCTGTCTCTTTTCTGTAAGGTACACTTTTAATATTGTTCTTCCATCTACTCCTGTGTCGTCCAGACGATCTTCTACCTTCATATTTCCCAACCAAATTTCTGTGTGTATTTCTTTACTCCCCCATACGTGCCACATTTCCCGCCCACCTTGTCCTTCTTGATTTGTTCAACATAATTTTGCCGCTATAACTTGGCCGGTTGAAATTAATTTTAACGTTATAATTCCAACTACTAATATGTCTCGAAAGTGAATTCTTCCTGCCAGATTTTCCAAATAAAGTGCGCCATATACCTGTGCTGCATTCTGCTCGTGTTCTCTAAATGACGTCATTGCAGGTCCATTTAACAAATAGAATCTGTTTAATCCGCTCATTTAATGTCACTTCAATTGGGATAGAGTAATTTGTGTCGTAAGATAGCCATTTAAAGTTCCTGTTAAGCTTTGTCTCAAATTATGTGCCAGAACGGCGAAAAAAAAACCCTGCCGGCTGGTTGTGTGTTCGGTACGTAAGGACACCTCGGGACTGGGTGATTCAGAATTTACTGTTCGCAATTTGGAGCCGCTGAAATTGACTCTTGTCAGTCCGTTCACAAAGCTGTAGGACGGCATTCCAATTGCTGGATTCAAATATGACAGTCAAAAGACTAGATGATTCGAAGAATATCTCTGTCTCCATCCTCAGGGAGAACGGATAAGAAGAATACTCAGTTGAGCCCGTTAGGCTCTATTGGTTAGGTTTCTTCCACCTTTTTCCACCTGAAGAGAGACAGAACCGGAATTAGAAACATATCCTCAGAATGCATTTCAATAAAACAGTGAAAAAGTCGAATTTGAGTGTCATAATTATACTGCGGCAAGTTCAGTAACTGATTTTTTAATAATATTTGGAAGAATTTCGTGCTTAAAAACGTTACAAGGGGAAGCCAACAGATATCTGATTCTGAAGTACAGGCATATGGACTACGTGGCTTCAGCAACACTCGAGTAATAGTGTTACACTTAAGTCCCTTTCTTTAATCATATTACGGATGCCTGCAAAGCAGCAGCATTTGAATATTCGTCAGACGAAATGCACTTTACTAGTACTTTCGAAGGAATAATTTTATTTTGCTAATAGTTTCTATGTTTCTGTGCCGTCATTCAATTCTTCTGTCGACCCGTTTTTTAATGGTGCTGTATACTTGCATTAATCTCCATGGAAACACATTTGCTGAAATATATTTACCGACCTCGGTCTAGCTGTCTCCACTGAACTGTATATATAGGTCGCCTGTAATTATAAAGCCCTTATATTTAACTACCTTGCAGCGAACTGATGCACCGAACATCGTATTAAATCAGAAACGTAGTTTTGATGCCCCAAGGGACTTGGCTTTCAGTTAATTATACTATTAGCATAGTACCTTATTAGTGAGTATTAGAACGAGGCGTTCTTGAAGGAAGAAAATAACGTGGGTCGAGGAAATTATATGAATTTCGGTGCAGCACTTCTGTCTGCTAACACCCATTCTCCTTCAAATGTTCGCTTCAACATCGTAAAGTTAGAATCAGCTATAAATTACCTCTTTGAAAGAGGAAAGTCTCTTAAATTGCTTTTAAAAATTTAGTTCGTATATCAAAGGAAAACAAATATACCTCCATTACGAACTGGTCTGTTAATGCTGTGTAGGAAAGAGTCCTTATTTGTTCTGAAAATAGTAGGAAACGCACAAAAACCCTACATGACAAAATGAAAAGTTTATATTGTTTAAGCGGGTGATACGAGCAGTAAGTAACTGCTTTGAGAGGCCTATGATGGTGAAATTCTGCGTTACATTACTACGCACAATTTACATTTGTACGTCTTATTTGCTATAAAGAGGATAAAATTTTCTTGACGTTATATTCGTCATCTCAGTTGGCGTTTTAATACAGGGTTCTTTCTCGATGAAATGATCAGGCATAACCGACTTCCTCTAAATTTGATATTTAGGCGCTGGTTCACATGAAAATCAAAATTATCCGAGAAAACCTGGAAATATTGAAGATCTACGGAAAAACCCCATTTGGAACCAAACATAAAATATTACAAAATAAGAAAGTCATAAATTCATTACGGCGGAATACGGATATTACTGCAGCAAAATAACACCTTGTATCTCACGGTCAAAGATTTTTATACTTTTTTATCTGTTTTAACGTCATTTTATCCTTATATCTCTTTCTAACTTCTTATACAATTATTTTATATTTTCTAAAGATTTTATACATGTAAAGGAGAAGGCCTTGCCCTATGATTACGTGGAGCCCATTTTGTTCTTGGATACGAAAGAGCCTGAAGATGGCTTCATAAAAGCCGAAACCTGGTCGCTCTGAAATAAATATCAAATTTAGATGAAGTTGGTTGTGACTGATCATTTCGTTGAGAAAGAACCTTAACATTTTCTTACCGTTGCTATGTTTCAGTTGCTGGCACACGAAAGAACGTCCCGCGTATTGCTTACAGACCTTTACAATGTACTATGTAACACACAGCTCCTCTACATATCATAATTCATTAGTGTGGAGTATGAAATAAACATAAATACAGAATTCAAACGGCGACCATGTCGCCGTTTTATTTTGTAAAATAATTCTTTAAACCTTTAAAGACAAAGCGTGTCTGTTTTATATAAGGACTCCGTGCGTACCGCGCTGTAAACACTCTCCACTTCGGTTATAAAAACCAGTCTCTTAATGTTTTATAAGGCAAAAGTTGCTGTTTGTTCTGAGATCCGTACAAAACACATAAACGCAATGTGGGCACCACGTAGAGTTTTTTAATGTTAAAACTGGTCGTATGTAAAGTTACCGCTAGGCTTTAAAATGTTAACGAAAGAAGCACACAGTATTATAGACCTGGCTTAACCGATGTTGGTGTCATTCCATCTCTCAGTTATTAGTTCAGTGGCTATGATGTTAATATTAATACAATATTCACATTAAAACAAACCAAATAAATGCGATATTTTGGCTTTGTTTTAAAATCGATTTCACTCTTCACATTTCATTTACAATCACATACTAATATTATATAATGAAATAAATTTTATTTACCGACTCTAACAATTACCGCTGCCGTTTTATGTTGCTTCGAGGTGATCATCTGTGCCGGCATAAATGTGAACCTGCAACCAGTCTCCGTCATGCTGTTAGTAGAATCTTTATGATTCTTGGCCAACATAAAGAGTTACTCAACGTTTACGACATGTTGCTGTAACTTTCAAATCGATACTTCACTTAAAGGGAACTGAAGATATGGCATTGTGTTGAGACACGAATCGCTCAATATGAACAGACCTGTTGTGTCCGCTTTCTTTCATATCTCTACTGACGTCCCCGTACCTTCGAATTCCTTATCAAAATAAAATCCGTTGCCTGTCGTCTACACTCTGCGGTCCTTTGTGCACTGCTCACATGCGGCGACACGGTTTGAGAGCATCTGAGAATGTGGTACTGAGAGGAATGTTTGTATGCAGTATGTCCCTAAGTGTCCTATCCCAGTGGCCGCGCGGTCTAAGGCGTAGGTCTGCTGCCGAGCGCTTGCTGGGATCGTGGGTTCCAATCCCACCGGGGGCATGGATGTCTGTCTCTTGTCAGTGTTTCTGTTGTCAGGTAGAGGTCTCTGCGACGGGCTGATCCCTCGTCCAGAGGAGTCCTACCGACTGTGGTGTGTGTCTGAGTGTGATCAAGTGAAAATAAACAACCTCGACACTTACTGTGAGTAGGCAGAAGAGGGAAGGACTACGAAAGAACGATGTCCCTAAGTGGCGGCAAGTAAGAGGAAGGAGGAAAAGTAACTTAACCCTTTAAAGCGAAACGTATCTGTTTTATATAAGGACTCAGTGCGTACCGCGCTGTAAACACTCTCCACTTCGGTTATAAAAACCAGTCTCTTAGTGCTGCCACACAGCAACGCCTTGTTTAACCCTTTAAAGACGAAGCCTATCTGTTTTATATAAGGACTTAGTGCGTACCGCGCTGTAAACACTCTCCACTTCGGTTATAAAAACCAGTCTCTTAATGTTTTATAAGGCAAAAGTTGCTGTTTGTTCTGAGACCCGTACAAAACACATAAACGCAATGTGGGCACCGCGTAGAATTTTTTAATGTTAAACCTGGCAGTACGTAAAGTTACCGCTAGGCTTTAAAAGGTTAATGAGGACCTTAAATATTTTATTCTTAAAACACATTATTATACAGATCAAACAAAGGCCGGTGATGTTAGGTTCCGGCGTTATGTTGATGACATCTGCACTCTTCTGGGATGTTAAGCGGTGTCGTGTGGTAACTGTATACCTCACCCTGCTTCAACCCTATTGGCTGTCACGATGTTTACTGACTTACCACCACCGCACGGACCTTCCCGTGTAGAATCTACGTTGCCGGCTTTCTTTTCTTCTCTGACTCTTGACCCTTGAAAATGAGATCGATACTTTGTCCCGAAACGTCGGTGAACAATTACCATACGACGCCGCGTAGTATCCCAGAAGAGCGCAGATCTCAAGGGGCGATGAGATTGGTTTGGAATGTAGCCCGCGTGACAGAATTTAGAACTGAAAATTTAAATTTAATCAAAAAACTTAAATACAACATTTTGAATACTGAGGCGATTATGGGCTTACAGTATTAAAATTACCGTCAAGAAACGGACCGTGAGGCTGATGTTTGGGCTGTCATGAACGTTGTAATAGCTTTTGGGAGATTTCTTGAACAGCTGAGAGACTATTAGCTTGACAGGAAGAAGTACGCTTCATACAATTAGTTAGTTCTTAACTCTTTGAAGATGAAACGTATGTTTTATTAAGGATTCCGTGCGTACCGCGCAGTAAACACTCTCGACCTCTGTTATACAAAGCCAAACTATTAATATTGTATAAGGCAAAAGTCACTGTTTGTTCTGAGACCCGTACAAACCACATAAAAGCAGTGTGAGCAACATGGAAATTTTTTTAACGTTAAAACTGGTGGTAGGTAAAGAACCGCTAGTTTTTAAAAGGTTGAGTTTCCAGAATTAAAAATTCCGACCTGCAGTTTAAAACCACTAAACACTTTGTTTATTGAAAGAATGCACTTTATAACTGAAACATGAAATTTAAACATAAATATAAAGGGGTAATTGCTCATGGAGACTTCACCATTACAGCGTATGAGAAGCGTATTGAACATTTTTAACGCTCTGTCGTATGTTAAAGCTAGAATAATGTGTTTAGCTAAATTCTTGATGCAGCATAAGGTCATCTACGTCGCTCGGCTCCCATGATGTTGGGCGGTTGAACATAGAAGATCCCAGCATGTGCCCCTTAGCGGTTCGAATTAAATTGCCTCATTTACTGAGCTACTTCGGGGTGTTAAAACACGTCAATGAGAATAGAATCGTGACATGTAGAAAGAGGTGAAAACAGAAGAAAATCTTTTAAAATAAGTGAAGTTTAAGAAGAAAAATGCCACAGCGGAGGTGAAAAATATGAAATAACTACATGACTCGCTCCTTGGCGGAAAGGCATTGAGAAACTGATAGTTGCCCTACAAGCCAATAATTTCCCCGTCTTGGGTGACATCTGAAGTTTTACCACGATTTTAAGATTTGAGACTCTCAAGGTTCAGTAATTATTAATAACTAACTAACTAATTCCATGGAACAGATCCCTTCTTGAGAAGGTAACATGTCCTCAGCTAGTCAAGAAATTCCCCTCATTTTATGAAATAAATTCATTACCGCAATTAAGATAACACGCCACCTTTCCCGATCCTGAGTCAGCTCAATTTAGTCCATGCCGCCATCCTACTTCTTGAAGATCCGTTTTAACATTATCCTACCTTCTATGTCTGTCTCCCAAGTGGTCTCCGTCCCTCAGGTCTCCCTACCAAAGTCCTGTATGTACCTCTCTTTTCCCCCATACGTGCTACATGCCCCGCCTATCAGATTATTCTCGATTTGATAATCCGAATAATATTTGGTGACAAGTACAAATCATCAAATATTATTCGGGTGATCAAATCTAGAAGAATTAGATGGACGGGGCATTATCATTATCGTCATCAACATCAACATCAACATCATCTGTATTTTCACAATCAAATACAACTATGCGTATGATATAACTTACAAGGTTTAAATGATTCAGCATTTTCTTGCCGTCTTCCGACATTGAATTATCAATACATATTCATGTGTTTTAGAAGCATATGTATGTACCTGTACAAATGTAATTGACGTCCTATATTATGTTTGAATATTCTGGGGCTGGGGCGTGGGGGATCACTTTAGCTATAATGTGGCAGATAGCAAGTATCAGCCGCATCACAGCAAACCTTTATACTTCTGTATCCTGGTCCGCCCAATCCACTCTGCACTGTCACGTCCCTTCCCTGTCTACGTATATTCGTATTTCTCCTAACCTCTATTCCTTACATTCTTAAATTAAAATGTTTTGTCGGTTTCACACCGTTCTCATCCATGCTGCATTGTCGGTCCGTTTAAACTCCTTTGTGCTGACTGGCTTAAAAATGTTTTATGAATAATACGAATCGGAAAGCTGAGCATTTTGTGGTATCACGTGTCTTTCTGCTACTTGAAGCTACTTGTTACCTCTTGCGTCCACAATAGAAGAAACTGCAATATAAGGGGAAAGTAATGAACACTGACACTTTGTATTCAGGTATACTGTAGCAGCCTTTACATACTGTGCTGAAGTCTTCACGAATTTTCTCCGTCCGTTGTTTCTAATTAATAATACACTGCCCTATGACGCTACGTAATTTATGCTGTTGGGATAGCCTTACTAAATGCCCGAACAGCGAACAGAATTTAACACAGAAATGAAATGGAAAAAGGAATTATTTACAGAAGAGGAAACCAGCATCATTTGAGAAAAGCTCGCTCTTCCATTTCTTTGCTTGTAAATAGAACTGATGAGATTTCTTGGAAAAGTATGTTGTCAAGGTGAAAATGTTAATTCTTGAATACACTGAGCCCCAATGGCACGTAAAATTCTAATATAATCTGCATTAATTTTAAGAATGAATAATTTAAATATCCAGTCTCATATTATAATGTAAAACTTTTGAACTTTTGACCTACGAACTGTAGGAGAGTAAGCAAGTTTGCAAAGTCCTGTGCTCTTAATCACCAAACTTTCAACATTGCGATGTAGCAGTTTGCAGCTACTTTGGAAGCAATAAAACAACTTCGGAGATACACTGTGTATCGTTATGTAACCAGAGCTTCCATTTCTGAGGTGCACAAATTGAATCCTGGCTGTTTGCTAGAGATCTCCAGAAGTTCAACTTAAACGTACGCCAGTAAACACATTCCAAAGGGCAATC
The DNA here is from genome assembly GCA_013340265.1 of Coptotermes formosanus. Lineage (NCBI taxonomy): Eukaryota > Metazoa > Arthropoda > Insecta > Blattodea > Rhinotermitidae > Coptotermes > Coptotermes formosanus. The sequence goes on along the minus strand of BLKM01000742.1, from coordinate 609,479 downwards.
GAACGGGATGACATAGCGGTAAACCTTTAAGTGTATTTTATATTTCGTATTGTTTTCATTTCTTTCAATATGTATATATATATCGCTAGTTAAATTTTGTGAAATATAACTTTGATATTAAACGCTGATTATGAGCTCACGAGGGCTCGAAACAACTAGGACTGACCAGCAACAGATATAAGAGTATCTGAAAACAATTTTTGTTGAATTAAATATTGTGTGATTCGTTTAGGTACATGTTTTGAAGGTACCCGGTTTGTGTCTCGGTCAGAGTACTGCGTGATTTGGACTGAGATTCTTTTGTGGGTTTCCCCATTCCCTCTAGGCAAATGCCCGGGATGGTACAATAGGACACAGTTTCTTTCATGCCCTATCAAACTCACTGCTCACTCCTCATGCTACCATTCGACGGTGTGTAACGTGAGGTACTGACAGCAAACATAAAGGTAAAGTTGTCCATTTCCACGCCATAAAAGCGTATAGGGGGAGTAGAAGTATAGGGTCACTCATTGGTAACCTCATGCCTAGATGGAGGTGAGCGGTCAACTTAACGCCACGACAGTTTAACACCCGAGAAGAACCACGCTACCCACTGACTAGGAGACTGGGTGAGCCTCAGAGACCGTCTGGATGTTTTGGAGAAGATAAAAATTTCTTGTCCCTGCCTGGATTCAAATCACACATCGTGCAGCACTTAGCATAGTTACTGCGCTACAGAGACTGACATATAATGAAGGAAAACCACTCTCCTGTAGTGATAATATTTTGCGTCATGAAAAAGACAGGTCTCCAGAGATGTTGTGTACCAAAATCCATTTGTACAGTCTTGTAATATCTCTCTTGAAATGCATAAAATTAACCCATATCGAAAAAGTTGGGAGAATTTTGTCTATCCCAGTTCTAGAACGACGGCTCTATGCAAGTGAATTGGACACCGGCATGCAAGCTATGGAATTGTCTATGTCGTAATGATATGCAGATTTCAAAACAAAATAAAATTACCCCTGAATAATATTTTAAATTATTAATACATAAATAAATACGTAAACTAAATATTATATATTTAATTAATTTTCTGGCCGTAATATTTCACATTTTAAAGACTGTTCTTCGTGCACAAATGCACATTCAAAATCTCTATTAAAATTTAAAAAAATTTCTTAATTACTGTTATAATTCGTATATGAGTTTATCCAAACAAATCGAAATAAGAAAATCTAAACCTACGGCATAGTAAGGTAAAGCAATTCTAGCAGCAGATTTCTAGAAAATCGGCACATGAAGGTGGTAAGGTTGTCAGCCCTACGCACCGGCGGCCTTTACCCCCAGGAAATATTCCTGGTACTCATTTATGTTAGAGGCTGAGTCGACCCCAGGGCCATAGTGCGGCCGGAAGGACACCATCGGGAATCGAACCCGCAACCTGCCGGTTTGCAGCGCAGTGCCTCAACCAACTGCGCCACCGCGTGCCCCCACACTGATAGGTAATCAGTCGAATATGTGACGAATTTCTTGCAATACCCTAGCCTTTGTGAGGTTGCTGGTTATGTGGTATGTTTGTGGATGTCACTTTCGCGTAGACGTGGTTGTGAGTAGAAAGAGCGAATACCAAACATCCTGCCTGTAGCCAGTAACTGTGCCTTGTAGGAAGTTATTCTGTCTTTAAAGTACAGAGCACCTGTTTTCTATTCGGTGTCATGATGGTTGCTATAACTGAGAAATTCTATTACACTTTTATAAGGAAATTCGAAAGTTGCGAGGTTCCGCTTTAAGATTTCGGTCTTATGGGATATAAAGCCGTGCAGATTGGTCTACATGTGCCAAGAGACTTCTTAATGGACATACATTTTTATCATACAGAAGAAGAAAAATATACATATATTATAGCCCTACAGAGTGTGAAATAACAGGTTCACCGAATAGCAGGCTAATGCCACGAATTTAAAAATTATTTAACAGAGAGCTAGCCAGATGTTACAAGGCAATGTACGATGCTGCATTACCGATCGAAGCATAGTTATCCCGATTTCCATTACTTGGAAAGGCACATCCCATAACAATCCTAAAACTGAGCTAAATTTTCAAGCTTCTATCTTCAGTACTTTATGAGTTATAGCTGCCGCAGTCTCACGGACACAAACGCCACGCTTTGTTGTATGAAATCACACGCCATGAACATGAAAAACGATTGAAAGACAGCATCATGGATCAAACCGCCCTGCTGCCTACAGATTACTTTTTACCGGCAAAGGCTGAGTTTGCATTACCGACTGACGTATAGTTACCTCTCGACTGCTTCTTAATAACAGATAATTCACAGCAAACACTGCCACCTGGTGCACTCATTAGCTACTATAAAATGACTTGCTACACACGGATAGAATAATGGTAGGAATTCAGCCCTTAGATATTTATATGTAGGCTACATAACCTGAGTGGCGAGCAGATTGTTCTGCAAAGGGTCACAGAGGTTACTGTGGCCTCGATCGCTGGCCGCACGTGTAAAAATCACAAGCGGTGGCCTCGGGAGGCATAACACAAACAGGCGGGCCGCCTGTCGCGGAAAGCCCTGCTGTAAAGGATTATCTTTAAAAACATTGTTAGTCCCTAGCTATTTTTTGTGTTTAATGAAGTAACAGGAGACTTAGACTTAGAAGGGTGAAAATAGTGGCCACCTTCCCTTATTCCTTAACTTACCATAAGACCATCCTTATGCAAAAGATGCTGTTTCCTAGGCACGTAACCCTCCGAGATTAGGACGGCTTTAATTTAGAACTACTGTAATGAACTTTTCTTACATCGCAGTGGTTCAAAGTCTCGCACTTTATTAAAGAACGGGTTTAAGATTTCACGTGGCCTACACATGACTTGCGGACAAACAGATTCTGCCTTACAATAACAGAATGGCCAGAAGATTCTGCACAAAGGAAGCCTTGAGAGGCGTCTTCAACAACGAACAATCAATACCTGTCAACAGTTCGCCCAAGACACTTGCTGGCTACTTGTTTCTCACACCTACGCCTCAAAACCACATCAGACTGTCGCACAACTATTTGGTTTAATTTAAAGTTAATATGCAACTAAAGGTTAGAGTAAAAGCATTTAGCGATTCGCACAAGACACTGCCATTACTTGTGGGGTTCTGATGGTTACAGTAACACACGTAGGCAAGATATTTGGTTTAATTTCTTTGGTTATAATTCTATAAGCCTGGTGGAAAGGGCCTCTTAAAAGACAAAGGAGAGTTATTTAGTTCCTGTTGTCAAATTTTACTCTTCCTTTCGCATCTCTATCTCCCTCCCTTCTCAGAAGTTGTACTGAATTAAACATCCTTCTGATATCGCAACTTTGAACACAGAGCTTCCATCTACATAAGAATGTCTACGGCATTACAGTTACATAACATACATACATAGTCAGTCATAAACTGTCATGTATAGTTTTAAGTATATATATATATATATATATAAATGGCGTTTAGTATTTTTTACAAATTTTCCTATATCTGAGGGAACTTGTTCCGTAGGCATTGTCAAACAAATCAGTTAGTAATATGTAGGGAAATATGGTTGTTGATTGTGGTAAATATGCGAAGTATTTCGTGCTCAAAACGCAGAGCTTTCAAATGTCACAGAACATGACACAAAACGGATGGATTAACCTTTTAAAGCCTAGCGGTAACTTTACGTACGACCAGGTTTAACATTAAAAAATTCTACGTGGTGTCCACATTGCGTTTATGTGTTTTGTACGGATCTCAGAACAAACAGCAACTTTTGCCTTATAAAACATTAAGAGATTGGTTTTTATAACCGAAGTGGAGAGTGTTTACAGCGCGGAACGCACTGAGTCCTTATATAAAACAGATACGTTTCGTCTTTAAAGGGTTAATTGAATATTACTTCCTCAGCATCTTCTTTTTTAGTCTTTTAAATTCTTCCCTGCTGATGACAAATATACTGAGACAGACGGACGCACTCAATCTTAACCTTTTAAAGCCTAGCGGTAACTTTACATACCACCAGGTTTAACATTAAAAAATTCTACGTGGTGCCCACATTGCGTTTATGTGTTTTGTACGGATCTCAGAACAAACAGCAACTTTTGCCTTATAAAACATTAAGAAATTGGTTTTTATAACCGAAGTGGAGAGTGTTTACAGCGCGGTACGGACTGAGTCCTTGTATAAAACAGATACGCTTCGTCTTTAAAGGGTTAATATCGCTTGCTTGTCGTGCTCACAGTAGTAACTCTACTGTATTGATAAAAAGTGTATTATCTTCTCCAGGGTATAATGGGGTGAAAGGGGTTGATTGGATACAGTTTATAACTATTAGACTCTTCATGTGGTTATGTAGGGGGTGACGAGTGTATAGGAAAACGCAGCTTGATTGGAACATTACGTTGACTGGTGTAGGCTTGGTGTGGGGGGATACAACGGTTGTGTACTTATCGGTGAGAAATATGGATAGAACAGCACTTGGTCGGCCGGGGCGTGGAGCTGGCCACCCCATCCCCTCCTCGTGCCGAGGCTCACAGACGGGTAGAACTAAACATCTACTCCCCCTCTTGGGCCCTCAGGGCCTGTTGTAGGATGACCCTTTACCTTTTACAGCCCTTGCTAAATATTTTCATCAATCCCTCAAGGACAGTTTTGGAGAGTTACAACATTAGTTTCTGAAATTATTTTCATTAGCGTCATTGGTTTGTTGTTTTATATCTGTATTTCTTTGTGAACCTGTTAGACATCACTGGTTACTCTATGTACCATTAGCAAAAAGTATAAGAAATTTTATATTTTCCCCACAAAATGTGATTGTGTGTTTCATATGTTTTTCAAAACAAGCAGCGATTATTTGCCTATGCTGTATTAACAGACGAATCTTTATAATAGGATCAAAGTGTTCTGTCTGTGAGGTATAGGCTACATTTTTAAATGTAATCTTGATTAACTTGAGCCTTCAGAATTTTAATTTATACTGAAGTTTAAAGCTATTATTACCGAAATTTTTAAGATAACATTTGATGTTTTCACGGTGGAAAGGAAAATTAAATATTTCTTGGTTATGATAGTGTTGTGTCGTATGCTGCTACCAATGTTTCAGAGGAACTCCTGCCTTCATCTTCATAGTATTACCCTAAAGAGGGAGGTATTATGTTTCTCCGAAACGTTGGTAACTCGAAACGAGGGTGCACGCTGCCATAAACCAGAAGCTCTCTGGAACAGGAAATAGATCTTCCAGCCCGACTTCACCACACCAACTGCATGATACTACTACTACTATTAATATTCTTTCTTTCTTTCCAATGGCGCAACTGCCCCTATTGGGTCAGGGCTTCCTCATTATCGAGGCTTCACGATCACACTCAGACACACATCACACTCGGTAGGACTCCTCTGGACGAGTGACCAGCCCGTCGCAGAGACTTCTACCTGACAACACACAACAATCACAAGAGACAAACATCCATACCACCGACGAGATTCGAACCCGAAATCCCAGCAAGCGAGCGGTCGCAGACCAACGCATTAGACCGGGCGACCACTGAAATCAGCCTACTATTAATAATAATAATAATAATAATAATGTCTATTTTTGGGGTGTGGGGGTAAATTTCGTTTAGATTTCATGTGAAATGTTCTGTAGACATTGTGTGTGTTCGATGTGTTTTCGAGAAAAGAAGTACACGCGCAAGTTACGGATCAACCTATGTGTGCATATGAAGACAGTTGCGAGGAGCAGACAATTGTCTACGTAGGAGTTGTTTTTCTTTGTCAGCGATGTTTGTGTCACTGGGGGGGCGGGGCGGGGGGGTGGTGGGAGGAATAACGATTGACAAGGAACTTTAATTAATTACGAGTTCGCATCCTCCTCTCTACCCCTTCGTCTTCGTTTCTTCCCACCCCTGGCAATACGACACGTTGATGTTGTTTCAGCGTTTTAGATGTTGATCCAGAGAAGTGTTTTTCCCCCCCCCCCCCCCTTTTCCACACGCTGTTCAGATCACTGTAATACTGTCAAGACAGAAACTTTACCGGCAAAATAAAGTGTATAGATAGGTTGATTTAACGTCACATTTGTTGCTATAAGGACATCACTAAGTGTCTTGTTTTAAGGAAGAAGAACTTTATAAGTATTTTTGTGGCGTCTTCTGTCGGATAAAATTGATTCAGCACAGAATTGGACACATATGATTGGAAAAACTACAGGGTTCACAATTGCATTGTATGCAATATTAATGGAACTTTGCTTATGAAATTAAAAAAAGGTACAGTGTGTGTGTGTGTGTGTGTGTGTGTCGATACAGGGTTTGTCAGTAGCTTCCAATATTAAATACACTGAACAGAACCGCGAAGCTACGAACTGGAATCATTGGTACTTCCGCGAATAACATTGCGTTTATATAGATGCTATTAATAAATAGTCAAGTTCAGTGTAACCGTACTGGCAATATTTTCTTTGGTTTGATTTGCGGTATTTCTTTAAATAGCTCGTTTTCATGTCACATGAATATTAATTAAAATTTTATTTAAATCCAATGATAATATAGTCAGTAATGCCACAAATATTGTGATCCGATTTTTGACGTAGTTCTTTCTGGCTCGTAGGTGTGACTGTTTCGAAGGGACATACTACCAGCGTATGCAGGAAAGAAGTGTGGAATGCAAAATATTCCATCGAAACCTCGGTAACCAACTACCAAACTACACCGGCTAAAGCCAGGAGACGACATCCATAAAAATAACAAATTTAGAGAAATGTGCAAAAAGTTACCTCATACTCGATGTTGAACGTATTGCCTCTAGGGTCAAGTGACTTTTTGACAATCCATTATACATAATTTTGTAAAGGCTAAACACTAATATCTGTGAAATATAACTTAAAATTATCTGCGTCTTATACAGGGTATACACAAAAGTATGGTGCGGTTTCAAAAGTTAACAAGAAATTTATTTCTCACCTCACATGGGCACAACTTACACCGGCAGCAGCGGCAACTGTCCAAGTTTCTCATGCGTTAATCATAATCCTTCAATGTGTGCTCCCTGGGTCACACGACACACATCCACACGGTAATCAAATTCATGCCAGCATCGGTGTAGCATGTCCGCTGTAATGGTCTGCAGTGCATGCGTTATCCGATCACGAAGTTCCTTGAGGGACACGGGCAATGGTGGTACGTAAACGCTGTCTTTAACGAACTCCCAAGAAAGAAATCACGCTGCACTGTAATCACAAATCTGGACACCTCAAAACGCAGCACACAGTACGCCTTCTCCTGCTGCGACGCCATCTTGGAAACTGGCCCCGCGGCCCCGCAGTAAGCGTGAGAAGCGAACTGCTGGTAACGCAGGAGAAACTTGGACAGTTGCCGCTGCTGACGGTGTACGTTGTGCCCGTGTAAGGTGAGAAATAAATTTCTTGTTAACCTTTGAAACCACACCATTCTTTTGTGTATACCCTGTATAGTACAGCCGAAAGTTTTAAAATAATCTACATTTAATGCTGAATTTGAGACTGTGTAATTGCCTTGTCTGATTACTGCAACCTCACGGAAGAAACTTCAGCTTTATAATTACATGTCTGAAACTGAACACTCATTATCTTAAATCACACTGATATACCATACGGGCGGAATACATCATCACACCCAGAGCAGCTGACACTATGCACTGGTCTCCAGATATTTGTATTAGAAGTCTAGTCTGTTAAGTGGACCCCTGGCAACAGGGTATGGCGCTTCCTCTGGTTTCGGATAGAGGAAACGCCTCCACATATGGAGGGTAGTTGCGAATATGCCGAATAAGCAGTCGCGGACATCCGACAAGTGGTACTCCTCCAACATGGGTGTTGGGAGATGTGCGGACAACTCCTCATAGTAAAAACTTAGGATGTTGCGAAAAATTTCACAAGGCCTCGGACTTGGACTGCTCTTGTCCCTTAGGATAGAGACAGGAGGAGGGCTCTTGTGAATGCGGTGATGAACATTTGAGTTACATAAACTGCGGGGTATTTCTTGACTAGCTGGTGTCTTCTTAACCTAACAGGAAGGACTCTGCTCCATGTAGTTAGTTTGATACCAAAAAGCTAAAAAACTGCACTAACCGAATAGGGAGAAGAGTGGGTGGCTTCTAACATGGAATGACAGAACCGGCTGCTGTACCGGTAACGTGGTTTTCGTCAGTCACTCCAGGAAAACTCTAGGATATTACCTTGATTTAACCACGACCACTTCTTTGCAAATACAGTGGAACTCTTTTATAACGTCATGAAAGGGACTGAACATTTTGTGTCGTTATAAACGAGTGTATTTAAAACTGAGGAGTGTAATGTTATGGTTAAGAGTGACAAATTAATTGGTACCACAGAATATCTGACTCTCTAGGATGGGTGTGTATAAACCGATGTCATTATAACCGGGTTCGATGGTACTTTTCAAATTATTCACCGTTTTCCCACCACCGAGTTTATATAATGTGAAATGCTGACAGCAGCGTGCAACAAACCACAGAAGAATAGAATGAAGACACATATTGAATTCGCTGCCTCTACACTCTCTGAAATACTAACAGTTTCCTTAGCTAAACCTCAAAAGCAAAGACCACAATGAAAGCAGGTATGCCCTACTATACGCCTACTGTGTCGGCTCCCGGAAGAGTTTCTTCAGCATGATATAGTGAGAGACCTCAAACCTGTTGATCAGAGCGAAGTCATAGTGGAAAGTAAACAACTATGACGTCCTATTCCTGGCGACGGGTGGCAATCATAATTATATGTTGAATGACAGTGGGTCGCTAGACGCAGGTTAAATATGACAGGCGCCACAGGACTGTGTTATGTGCCACATCGGTTGTCACTATCAACGCAGTTAATTAACACTTTTCCAGCGCCTGGCTCAAAATAGAGATTTGTTGGTTATGGAAATAGAATGTAATTATAATCGGAGAGACCAGAAGTGACACTAGCGTGGCTCCTGAACATCAAAACACACCGAGTGGGTGGTCTGATATAGTCTAACGTATTTCACCTTCCTGCCTGTGGACCTAGCACTCTGGCGCAGCGATAGGGCTGAACACTGGCATTCAGAAAGTCTTATGCAGTTTAGTTGTACTGCTTAACCCTCAGTATGAAACACTATGCTCCTCCGAAACGTCGGTAAATATTTACCGGTCGACAGGACGTAGCATCCCTGAAGACTTGCAAATACAGATATTGAATTTATTATCAAATCAGCGGCGTTCACGTAAGTGAAGATGCGTAATTACTTTGGTATTTTGGATTACGGCATCGATATTGTGTCTGTACTAGAAGATCTGAGGTTTCCACAGTGATGAAGATTCATTTTGTGGTCTTGTAGGTTGGCACCGTGTAGTCTGGTAGGTAGACACCAAAGTTTCGGAAGAGTTTACTGTCTTCATGTTCATTGTGGAGACGTTTACGTGATGGAGCAATACGTTTCTTCGAAATGTTGGTTCCCACGTACCAGACTACAGAATGTCAACCCAGAACACCACAATATTTCTTTATCATATATCCGTCGTGAGGGCAAGCCATGGCTACCCAGCATTTACGTGCAGACTATAGCAAACCGCAGTACACCATTAAAGTTGACGTTTGACGCTTGGTTTCTAAGTGTAGTTGACGGTGAATCAAGTGAAGGGGGGTTGGGACTGTAGAGTGATGGATGGATTGTGACCTGCAGGTACTTGTTACCATGGCAACGCATGCAATAGGAGCGCCCTCGTCATAAGCAGCGGCAACATTTATGTGACAGCTCTTTACACTGTCCACAACACTTTAACATAGCAGTGAGTGCTAAGAACATCGACAGTAGTTACTGTAGATTGGCCGCCGACTCATGAATTATCGCTGCCACATTTACGTTTAACCTTTTAAAACCTAGCGGTAACTTTACATACGACCAGGTTTAACATTAAAAAATTCTACGTGGTGCCCACATTGCGTTTATGTGTTTTGTACGGATCTCAGAACAAACAGCAACTTTTGCCTTATAAAACATTAGGAGACTGGTTTTTATAACCGAAGTGGAGAGTGTTTACAGCGCGGTACGCACTGAGTCCTTATATAAAACAGACACGCTTCGTCTTTAAAGAGTTAGAGAGTGTCCCGATATCCCGACTTTTCTATTGTCGACAGACCGTCTTATGTATACAGAATACATCGTCATTCTTCCTTCATATTCCACACCGAACACCGCGGAGAAATGTACCATTAGTATTTTTATTTCCTGTAAGGGAAGTGCCTGATGATGCTTCGGGGCGAACAGCCTCCCACATATCACCACGGAGGCCCGGGTTGAAGTCCAGGCCCCTTAATATGGGATTTGTGGCTGAAAAAGTGTAACACAGGCTTGTCTTCTCAATACTTCGGTATTCCTTTGTCATGAATCATTCCACCAATGCGCCATCTATTTCACATATTTTTCTATTTGGATAAGATTCGGCAGGGAGATGTACATAAAATATTAACCCTTTAAAGACGAAGCGTGTCTGTTTTATATAAGGACTCAGTGCGTACCGCGCTGTAAACACTCTCCACTTCGGTTATAAAAACCAGTCTCTTAATGTTTTATAAGGCAAAAGTTGCTGTTTGTTCTGAGATCCGTACAAAACACATAAACGCAATGTGGGCACCACGTAGAATGTTTTAATGTTAAACCTGGTGGTACGTAAAGTTATCGCTAGGCTTTAAAAGGTTAATGATATGAGTTTCGTAAAAAGTTCGTACTTTAGTTGAGGACTGAAATGAATTTCTCTCTGCAATATCCGTGTTTACTCTCCGGTTTGGGTGAAATTCGGTATGAGAAATCTGAATACAATATTTTTACTCACTGGGAGTTTCCTAAAAATCGGATCAGGAAAAGCCGTACTTTTCTTACGAACGTAATTTAAATACCACTTAAGAGCGTACCGAAAAAGTGCATAATATTTTGAAAGTAAAGAATGCCCTGATAATATCTGTACACTACGTCACGAAGTGCACCATTTGCAATATTCTTAACTTTTCACGTATAAAATGCTTACAGTTAAATCTGTCAGCTCCCTACGTGACATAAAAAGATGATAAGGTCTAAGCTTGCTCCTGTTACAGAAGCACAGACAGGCTTTCATTTGAGGAAAAGAACGGGGACACAGAAGACGTTACACCAGACATGTCAGTGTCATAGCAGTTTGCAGCTCAAATCCGAAATCTAACTTGGCACCTAGAGCCGCAACCTTTAATGGCACATTACCTCGTCTTTCGTAGTGCGTAAATTATTTAGTGCACAAGAAGTCGAGGGTGTAAAATGGTCCCCGTACGAGATTTTGTGACATTTGTCTGGTCTATTATACAATCAAATAATAACGGTAGTAAAACATTCAAAATATAAAAAACTCGAGGTAGGCATATCGCGAAGGTGTGTAGGACCTCCTTCAAAACGCAAAGGACGGTATCCATTTTGCAGAAAGGATATATTTGTGGCGCTGAAAATATGACATTATTCATGGATTTGAATTTTCCTGATTAGGAACGATTGCTTAATTACAGTGCACTGTTGAGGTTTTCTGTGCTGAAGGAAGGGATTGGATTAGAATTTGATATTTATTAATTAAATACACACATTATTGTGGTCAGTGTGATGCGCTTCTGTTGTGTCGCTTGGCAGCTATGCGCATGTAGATTTCTTATATTATTTATCATATTTATTATATTTCTTATATTGTTATTATATTATTACATGAAATATATTTGGATAAATGAGGCGCTTGTGATTGACAAGCATTTTACAGTGTGAGAGTGATACGGAGCGTGGAAAGTAGGTTCTTTGTAATTAGAATGGTTTTCGTTACAGACTCATCCGATGGTTTAATTTGGAATTTCTATATGTATCTGCAGGGCACGCGGTGGCGCAGTTGGTTGAGGCACTGCGCTACAAACCGGCAGGTCGAGGGTTCGATTCCCGATGGTGTCATTGGATTTTTTTTCACTGACATAAACCTGTCGGTCGCACTATGGCCCTGGGGTCGATTTAGCCGCTAATATAAATGAGTACCAGGAATATTTCCTGGGGTGTAAACGCGGCCGGTGCGTAGGGCTGACAGCCTTACCACCTTCATGTGTCGACTGTCTAGAAATCTGGGGGCCTCGACCTCCTGGAACCCTGTGGGCCTGCACAGGGACTGTAATGGGACTGCTTTACCTTTATATGTACCTGCGCCTCTTGTGTAGATGTTCGTTTTTCAGAAATGCATGTAGAACTTCACCAGTTCTAAAATTTTAGGATAAAATATAGGGCAAAGGTCGCTCTTTGTTCTGAGGTATTATACAAATCCCACAAACACACTGTATGGACAGAACGCAGAACTTTTTAAGCGCTTTCGCGTAATTGCCAAAAGCGACTATCAGCTTTGTCATATCTGCCTGTGTGTCGTGCCTTCGTTCCTACGTTTCTCCCTCCATCCTTCCGTCTGTCTGTCAGCATGGAACAACTCTGCTCCCAATGGGCGGATTTTCGTGCAATATGATATTTGAATATTTTTAAAAAATCAGAATACGCATTTTATATCCCACAAAACTTTCTCCGGAAATCGCGCCGTTTACGAGATAATGTGGAAAAATGTGGTACAGCCAGCCAGGTCACAGATGGCAATATAATGCGGCGCAGAATAGGTGCGATTTGAATGCGGGGTAACTAAGGCAATAATACAGACGCGCAATCATCGTAATTAATGCTAATTGCTTCATAAGTGATTAATTCCGTCTGATCTCATAAATTGTTTTAAGGCATAACTGACAAAAACTGAGAAACTGCGCAACGACTTATATGTCATTACGATTTGGTTTGGTTTCGTTTCGTCTCGTAGTCCTTACCTCTTCTACCTACTCGCAGTAGGTGTCGAGGTTATTTTTACTTGATCACACCCAAACAAATTCCACAGTGGGTAGGATTCCTCTTGACGAGGGATCGGCCTGTCGCAGAGACCTCTACCTGACAACATAAACACTGTACAAGAGACAAATATGCATTCCCCCGGTGGGATTCGAACCCACGATCCCAGCAAGCGCTCGGCCGCAGACCTACGCCTTAGACCGCGCGGCCACTGGGATCGGCCATTACGATTTGGTTGGTCTAATTGTACTTCTAAAGAAGGTCATCAGCAAACGAATATTCTCTTGTTTCAATGCAGCATGGGCAGTTTACATGAAGACGTACGTGCAATTTTTTGCCCGCGATACCTGCCAAAAAAGTACAGTTGTACAATACTTAATATTTTTATATAGTTGTCAGTAGCTCAACAACAACACACACACAAAATACGTCGTTGCATTTCCACTGCAACAGTGTTTATGCAAATATGCCACGATGTTACGTTATATTATTTTATCTTGTTAATATTAAACCTGGTGGTATATAAAGTAAGGCTAGACTTTAAAATTTCAATTGATAAAGCGCAAAATACCGAAAATAATCGGTAACTTTAACCCTTTAAAGACAAAGCGTATCTGTTTTATATAAAGGACTCAGTGCGTACCGCGCTGTAAACACTCTCCACTTCGGTTATAAAAACCAGTCTCTTAATGTTTTATAAGGCAAAAGTTGCTGTTTGTTCTGAGATCCGTACAAAACACATAAACGCAATGTGGGCACCACGTAGAATTTTTTAATGTTAAACCTGGTCGTATGTAAAGTTACCTCTAGGCTTTAAAAGGTTGAACTGAATTACCTAATTTTGGTAAAATACCCGTAAGACGGGGCTAAGAAGAATTTACGAAAACCCATTCAGGAAATATTGCTGTGCATGTTATCTGTAAAATCTCTCTATCTATTTTTTAAATAATACAGCCTTTACGATATTTAGTACAACAAAATTTAGCGCCGGCTTCAGTGCTTACAACTAAGCGTTTTCCCAATCACTGTGTTCAGTAGATATAATTGGAAGCAGAGATACGTTAAAGAGAGATACAGAAGCACATGGCATGCACACAAACTTCAATTGTACTCAGCTTCACAATTTTACCTTAAAGCAACAGCGCACAGCATCGAAATAAGCAACAGAGTTCGAACAATACAAACAGATAAAACTGTCACGGATTATACATATCACAGAGCTTAGTCTGTGTCAGTGCCAGTTAATCATTCATGCTTTTCTGGAGAATAATAATAATGTCTGAAACACGTGAATGTATATAGGAGTGGTAAAAGATATCCAATTTAATCCGTTGGCGCACGAATTTAATATGAAAATACATATGAGCTTTCTGAGGGGTTTTCATGGAGATGCGTTAGAGTCAGCACAGTCACGAGACTTCGGATTGGATAACAGATAATTCCAAGCTAAATTCCAGCACGTTGGGGGGGGGGGCGGGAAATCAGCGGCGGCGTGAAGCTAACTATTTTCCTGCACCTAGTGCCGAGGTTAAAGAAAGAAACGAGTAGAGTTATACCTCCGCTCCACCATATGCCTTTGTTGTGTGAGTAGATACACATTTACAACTTAACACTTTTCTAGATGTTCTCATAACTTCCTTCAGGTTAAGTTGTACTTATTCCTTTGTTTATTGGACACTTTAAAGGCGAAAATTGTGTTCAATTGTCTTTAAAAATTCAATTCGTACCGCGCAGTAAACATATTCTGTCTCAGTTATAAAAATCACCAAGTAAATGATACATGAAGAAATTATCGTTGTCTGTTCTGATGTTCCTAAAAACACACACATATACAAACCGTGAGCACACCGTACCATTTTTGAAGGTTAAACTTGGTGATACAAATAGTAACCACTGGGCTTTAGTGGCATTAAAACACTTCATCAGTTGCACTGGTTAAATGGCCTCACACAGGATGATGATGATGATGATGATGATAATGATGATGATGATGGTGGTGGTGGTGGTGGTGGTGGTGGTGGTGGTGGTGGTGGTGGTGGTGGTGGTGGTGATGATGACGACGACGACGATAAATTGGGGCCCGCTGTAGGTTATTTTATGGCAGCTGATAGAAGGAACCTCGTGGCCGCACGGTCTAACACGTGGGCTTTCGGCCGTTCTCTTGCTGGGATCGCGGGTTCGAATCCCGCCGGAGGCATGGATGTCTGTCTTTTGTCAGTGTTGTGTGCTGTCAGGTAGAGGTCTCTGCGACGGACTGATCACTCGTCCAGAGGGGTCCTACCGAGTGTTGTGTGTCTAACCAAGTGTGATCTAGAAACCTCCAAAAGGAGGCGGCCTAGGCCCGATTTGGGCTGCTGCGCAAGAGGAAAGAAAGAAGAAGGAACGTCACTAGAGGCCACTAAGAATAGCTACGGTATTGTACAGCTAGGCATAAGACTCAAACTTTTTTCAAGACTTTGAATTAGGTGGAAACATGTGGTCAGCGTCACGGTGCAACCACCTTACCCCAGGAAGAATTGTCGCCTATACCCATTGTATAAAAAGCTGGTGGGGTCCGACAGTCGGCTTGGTCTGTTTGTAAAACAGATAAATCTCGTACCCCTGACTGGAATCCAACAACAATCCCTCTGTTACCCAGCCAGTAGCCTGGTCACTATACCGAATGCGCTATCCTAGTTATCCTGCTGAATTGTCAAGGGGCATTTCCCTAGTTCAACCCTAAATGTTTTACACATTTTGAGCAGACATAATCTGGTTGTTGATAAAGGATTAAGATGCTGGAAACTGTAGACAAGTTTTTTGCATACCCTCAGCGGGTTGTGTGCTGCTTATTGCTTGTTGTAAAGAATAATAAGGATTTTGTGTTCCATAAACAACAGTATTTTGCCATGGCATCCAGCTACGTGTATTAGTGAGCCCACGGACCGTGCTTTAATGTGTGTAAAACTTTGCGGCAGACAGCACTTAACGACGAAAGAAAAAAATTGTAAAGCTTTGAGAACCCTTAATATGTTTCCTTAATAGCCCGCAAGGACAGCTAACATAGAATATTTGTGGTACGTGTTTTTATAGACTGTGAATACAATGAATGCTTCGACAAATTCTTAAGCACTATAAAAGATCACTTTGTAATTCTCTGGACATATATCCGTATGTATATATATACATACGGATAAGGATATATGTATGTGTATGTATGTATATATATACACATACACACACACACACACACCTATATATATATATATATATATATATATATGCAGTTGAACTCGGTTAAAACGTCAGGAAAGGGACTGAATATTTTGTGTCGTTATAAACGAGTACTGTTATAACCAAGGAGTATAATGTTACGATTAACAGTAAGAAATTAATTGGTACCACAGATATTCTGGGGCACCTATAGCATAATATATTCTGACTCTATAGGCAAGGTGTCGCATTAACCGATGTCGTTGTAACCGGGTTCAACTCTATATTGTTTTTTTCATTTACTGCAGGAAATACTTCCACACTAGCGGGGCGCCTGCAGCATAGATGATATGCCTCACGCACATGTAGGATATGTTATCGTCGCGCCACGGCGACTTGTGTCACGTGTGTTGGTTGTGAGCTGGCAACAATGAGGTGTGACTTGGAAGGTCGGTTGAATGATCAAGTGTGCTGCAAAGCTTTTCCGAGCTGCTGTAAATTGCAGCTATGGAATTGCGGTTCATGGTTAATGCTGCTTATGGTATTTGGGATTTTCAAGGCGGTGAATACGAATATTGCAATCCCTTGGAATGTGGCAACCTTTAGCATGGGAGACTGGTACCAACGTTTCGGAGTAACTAACTGGAATGTTCTTTCGATAAGGTGGACGCCCTGTAACATCCTATAAGTGTCATATCCCAGAAAAGCGGAAGGTTCATTAAGAGATCAGTGGGTTAAATTTATAAGCGGTAAGGCCTTGATGCCTCTGATGTGTAATTACCAAAGTTTACGTGGTGTTGTAATTATCCGCGTCTAACGTAGCATGATATAAAATCCGAGGCTTTGAACTAAACTGCCATGCTGTGTGCAAATTTCCCTGACATAAACCGTTTGTTTATTTAAACACAATTAATATCACAGTTGGTAGCGGAAACTTTTGTCCGTTAGTTCCGTAATCCGGTGATAAAAACAGTCCTTTATTATTTGACAGACATGTTTATGAACATAATCCATATATCGTCATTTTTTCAATTATCGTTTTTTACTAGTTGAATTGATGTTTTCTGCAATACAGATTATTTTAATTGGTTTCCTTTTTAAACGGCCCATTCAAGTGTATTTATAGAGGTCCTTCCCCGTGAAACAAAATGAACAACCAAACAATCACACAATCAGTCATTTAAACGCTGATTTACATGTAGTATTGCAGACTCTGTGGCCTAACGATCAAAGACGTGCGTGTCACATTTCATATGTCTTTGATACAAATGACGTTGAAATAAAGCTGTCTGTTATCACATGTATAGAAGGTCAGTAAAGTTTTTATGATTTAATGGTGATTTTTATCACACATAACACGATAAACGTATTGCCAGAGTTTGTAAAAACTGGAAAGATCAAATCTAAAAAAAACTTCAATTTTACACCTACGCTGAGCATTTTCCTGTTACATTTTTACTATGGCCTGATGATAACCACTTACTTGGTCGAAACATGTTGCCATTTAGTCTTTAATAAATTAAGAATAAGTTGTGAAGACGGCATTCATTACATATGTATTCCCAGTACTCACAACGGTATGCACACTGCAAAGATCAGAATTGCATTGTTCAGTACCTTAAAAGTCGTCCAGGCCTGAAATGGCGTTTTATGTTATAGCGCTTTATGAATATAAATCTAGTGTTACAACATAATGACAGTGTTGTTTCGTAATTGTGGGAAGTATTTGCCAAGCAAGTATCGATTCGTTGTGGCATAAACATATCGTGGACGGCACCTCCACGATAGATTAATCTCATAACCATGGGGTTTTTTTCTGCTGGGGTTTAGAAAGGATATTCCACTTTCTTACTTTGCCAACGACAATAAAAGGGCTGAAGAAACGGCCGACGTGGGCCTGTGCAATAACTGACCGTGGTATTACGTAAAAGTACGGTAGGAATTTGAATATCAGTTTGACCTTAATCGACCCTCTAGTGACTTTCATATTGAACTCCATTAGTTTTTCATAACGCCGTTGGAGCTGTTCTTTCATATCACTGTGTTTCTTAACTGCAACGCACCCGAGACTAAAACAAAGTTCAAGGTGTAAGCAATATTCGCAGATATTCTGTATTAACCCTTTAAAGAAGAAGCGTATTTGTTTTACATAAGGACTCAGTGCGTACCGCGCTGTAAACACTCTCCACTTCGGTTATAAAAACCAGTCTCTTAATGTTTTATAAGGCAAAAGTTGCTGTTTGTTCTGAGATCCGTACAAAACACATAAACGCAATGTGGGCACCACGTAGAATTTTTTAATTTTAAACCTGGTGGTAAGTAAAGTTACTGATAGGCTTTAAAAGGTTAATTTCCGATGACTGAAACTTTAAAAGGAAAACTTGCTTGTTTTTACGTTTTATTTTCCATAGCTAATTCTGTGGCAGCATAACTCGAAAGCGTATCACCGCTCGCACTATAACACCCAGCTGAGTACAATTCTGCGTCAGTCCCATTTGCTGATTCCTTTTCCACATGCATGTGTTCCAAGATGTTTATAGAACAAAATTTATTGTGCATCCATTCCCTCGCATACCCTAACTCCTCTATGTTCCTTTTCAACCTTTTAAAGCCTAGGGGTAACTTTCAGTACCACCAGGTTTAACATTAAAAAATTCTACGTGGTGCCCGCATTGCGTTTATGTGTTTTGTACGGATCTCAGAACAAACAGCAGCTTTTGCCTTATAAAACATTAAGAGACTGGTTTTTGCAACTGAAGTGGAGAGTGTTTACAGCGCGGTACGCACTGAGTCCTTATATAAAACCGATACGCTTCGTCTTAAAGGGTTAAACATGGTTTTACGATCCTACTTATACAAGATGCTAAATTTCTTCTGGGATGTTAACGCCTTTTCGACGGGTAAATATTTACGGACATTTTGGAGGAAAGTTGTGCTTCCATCTCCTGGATCAAGGAGCCCAAAAATGGACTTCCATAAATTACAGCTGTCTTCTTTTGTAACATCGTGCTTCCAAGCACGTTCTTAGGTTATTTGCCTTCAGGTACTTTCAGTTCGTATTTTTCACTTCAAACTCAAAATTACTTCCAAAACAACACAAAAGAACTAGTAAAATTATTGTTTCTCATGCCTTTATATTTAATGTTGGTAAGTGGAGCGGGGCGGTACAAGGTTCGGAACGTGGCGCTGGATTTACTGTTCTATATCCATCACTAAATATAAGTTGCCTGTTGTTCGTACACTTTTCAATTGTATAATGATTTCAAATTATTTATTAAAAACAATTTTTGTAGCTCCGTTGTGTTATTTGTTAGCTTCATACTTCAGGAATACGGACAGCTTTGAGTACAGAGAGTTTTAGCGTTAGCCTAGAATTTACCCTAGACCTGTTTTACTTAACTCTCAGAGTTTCAAAATGCTAGTGTTATCGACTTAAAATCCATGCATGTATCTATGTACTCGCGTTTAAAATAGCGGCGATAACATATCGCGGCACAGTCGGTCGGAAATTGAAGTAACGTCATCCAAACTGGAATTCCAATTTCAATACCACTAAGTGTAGCGAAAAATGATAACATTGATTCACTTCACATTGTTACTTTGAACTCTACACAGTACACTGGTCACAAATGATACAGTAACTTTACTAATTCTGATAGGGTTTATTGTTTCCTTGCCCGCAAGAACGCAAAGGACGTTATCCGCTTACAATACGAATTGCCTCGACAACTGGAATTGTGTTTTATTTCATTGAAATGTTATTTGTTAGAGATGGGTCAGAATGGCATTTACAAGTTGACCCGCGATATAAGCCATTAGTGTATCCAGTGAATGAAAACAAATCGGCAATGAAGAGCTATTGGCAAGAGTACTGGAGAAACGCAAGTATGTCATATAACCCTTTAAAGACGAAGCGTATCTCTTTTATATAAGGACTCAGTGCGTACCGCGCTGTAAACACTCTCCACTTCGGTTATAAAAATCAGTCTCTTAATGTTTTATAAGGCAAAAGTCGCTGTTTGTTCTGAGATCCGTACAAAACACATAAAGGCACTATCAGTGCAATGTAGAATTTTTCAACTTGTAAACCAGGTGCTACGTAAAGTACCCGCTAGGCTTTAAAAGGTTAATGACACTGAAAAGCTCAAGTTAATAATACCATCAAACAATTAATTTACTTGTCAGAAGTCTAAGCTTGCTAACCTTAAAATTTCCTTTTCAGCGTTTTGCGGAACGTGTTAGATTAAGTGTCGAATCACATTATACGGCATGACACGACACGACACGACACGACACCGCACCACACCACAGGAAAAAATATTCTTCTATGGTTTTCACATGCTCGAATTAGCACCATTCCGTCACAGACAGCTAACGACAAACACAGTGTCGGTGGGATTGAGAGAAGAGAATATTTTGCCTGTCTATTAACTGACGGTAGATTTGAATGCACGCTGGTTTTTGTTGTGTCATGTCGTGCTGTATAATGTGAATCCATCCCAATCCATGAATGACTAACGATCAATTTACGGAGAGTAAGAGGGTGGGGGACGCAGCATACATGGGAGAAACGTGAAATGAATAGAAAGTTTTAGCCGGAATGTCGGAACGTTAGAGAACACTTGCGGAGATTGCGGACTGGATAAGTGACGGGCTGTTGTGGATAGGGTAATGAAATTTCGAGTTTGATTTCAGACTGCCACTGCGATGTAAATGATATCTGCGATCTTCTCGGAGTTTACGCAACGTCGAATGTTAATTCCTACGGACGTTTCAGGACAACCTATCGGGCCCATCTTTAAGGGTCAAGCAGTCTTCTTAACCTTTTAAAGCCTAGCGGTAACTTTACATACCGCCAGGTTTAACATCAAAAAATTCTACGTGGTGCCCACACTGCGTTTATGTGTTTTGTACGGATCTCGGAACAAACAGCGACTTTTGCCTTATAAAACATTAAGAGACTGGTTTGTATAACCGAAGTGGAGAGTGTTTACAGCGCGGTACGCACTGAGTCCTTATATAAAACAGATACGCTTCGTGTTTAAAGGATTAAACTGCTTGACCCTTGAAGATGGGACCGAAACGTTGGTAAGGAATTACCTTTCTGCGCTGCGTAAACCCCCGGCAGAGCACAGATCTCAATCTCCGGATTTCATAAAAGGCAGTTAGCTTCTCGATAGTCGAGGAAACTGAAATATTAGATAGTATTCAGATTGAAATATTTTATGTGTTTGTGTTCCATCTAAAAAATTAACAGCTGCAATCGTTCAAACATGTAATCGGGCAACTTTGAAATGGGCGGACAAAGAAATAATGTTATTCTCTTTTTATGTTTCAGATGTGACCCGAGATTCTACGCTGGTAAGTAACAGACGTTCACGCATTTTATTAGACAAGGAGGTATAATATATGAATTGCGTTTTCTGCGACTGTTCTTAGTGTCTGAGGAGCTATTTCTGTGCTGTGTTTATTGCAGCGGCCTTCCGTGACCTGCATTACCTCAATATTGTGACGAATTCTTCATGTGGGTGTAAATTGTAACACACACTGACTCAAGAACCACGATTGGTGCCACAGTGACGTAATTTATTGTATAAAGAATGGATTGAATATTGTGATGAGGTTTTTGTAAATATTAATTGTTGGCAAAATGAGAGTTCAAACAGTTATCATCAAAGCATTTGTTCAGAAATTCTAAGAATTTATTTATAATACTAAAAGACAGGTAAAAGTATTTATAAATTTAGAACTTGTTTCCATTTGCTTAGAAAATAAATGTGCACAGCATAACACTGTCAGAAAAATATGTTAAGTTTATTTTTACTTGTGCATATGTGCAGTCCATGTCAGAGGAATTCTAAAGCGGTACCACTTATACGCAATGCCATTTATCGCTTATTGAGAGTCGTTTCATTATATTACATAGAACTGTAACGCCATTTTCTCGCGGTATACGGTTTCTTGGCCAATCCCGGTGGCCATGTGGTCTAAGGCATGGGTCTGCGGCTGTTCGCTTGCTGGAATTGCGAGTTCGAATCTCTCCGGGGCATGGATGTCTGTTTCTTGTGAGTGTTGTGTGTTGTCAGGTAAAAGTCTCTGACGGGCTGATCACTCGTCCAGGGGAGTTCCACCGAGTGTTGTGTGTCTGAGTGTGATCTCGAAACCTCGAAAATAGGACGCCCTAGCCCATGAGCGCGGTCGAGCCACAAAAAATATAGTTTCTTGGCGCATGCGCCAAATTGCTTTGGGCCTGCTTTCCTATTTTACTAATATTACGCCACTACAATTGCTACTACCTAACACTTCTCTCCGATCTCTTTCTAGTTTTCCTTTTTCCCGTAATCTTCAGTGAGTTTTGTTGTACTGACGTCATTTGCTGACGCACATCTACTTGTCAGTGCACATTCCAACAGTTTTTAAACCCTCTTTACTCTTCTTCACTTTATTATCATCACCCATGAAGACTGAACAAGCATGCAGTGTCTTGTATTTTTTTGCTGCTGAAGTTACCATTACATTTTCTAGAAGCTAAATCCTTATTTTTTAACCAAACATTTACAAAACACAAATTATTTCTGTTGTTCTTTTTTTAACACTTTCTAATACATATTTTTAAAATATTTCTTCCCCGAACTCCTTTTTTAGGCATAGTCTCTACCTGTCCTTCTTGAAGCATCAGTCAAATAAATGATTTTAGTTACTTTATTAACTATCTAAGTAACCCCTTAGAGCAGAGTTTAAGAAGCTACGAATTCCTCAAGTACTCAAGAAATTTCCCCGCATTTTATGGAAGCCGGCTTTAATGCCTCTCTTCGCAAGAGCCCGTCATTTGTCTCTGTCCTAAGCCAGGTGAATACAGTCCGCGCCATCCATTATTACTTTATTACGATCTGTTTAAGTAGTATCCTCACATAATGTAGCTGTGATATTACACTAATACAACTCAAAGAATGGTCGTGCTAGAATATCCTACGAGACTCTTTATATTATATTTCGTTAATAATACTTTGGGGCACGCGGTGGCGCAGTCGGTTGAGGCACTGCGTTCCAAGCCAGAAGGTCGCGGGTTCGATTCCCGATGATGTCATTGGAATTTTTCGTTGACGTAGTCCTTCCGGCTGCATTATGGCCCTGGGGTCGACGCAGCCTCTGACAGAAATGAGTACCAGGAATATTTCCTGGGGGGTAAAGGCGGCCGGTGCGTAGGGCTGACAACCTTACCACCTCCATGTGCCGAGTGTCTTGAAATCTGGAAGCCTCAATGTCCTGGGACCCTAAGGGCCTGTAATGGGATACCTTTACTTTTTTAGATAAAACTCTGTCCATGTCTCATGGAATGCTCTTATATTGGAAATGATATACTGTCATCACTTGCCAAGCCAACACCGTTAAGTGATGGCTTTGTGCCCAGAATAAGTTATGGCCCCTTCTTTAGTAACTTTAACAATTTATTATTTATCACCATCCTCACGTTCGATGCTGAACAATTTTAAGTATTAAAGAAGCGCTGGTAAATAAACTAAGAACCAAGCAAAGTTTTTGAAAGACGTGTCCCAACACTGTTGTCGTCTGTCGTCCAAAGACTGAGAAAAAAATGGAAACTTTGAATTATAAAGGGCTTTAATTAAACACGAAAATTTTAAAGTTTCAGAAAGGAATGCTCATTAACCATCTGGTTACTTTGAAAGAATATTTTAATATCCGAGGCTGAAGAGTGTGTCAGAATGCGTTGCCACAAGCCTCTAATATTATTTCTATGACACCTAGTGTAATAGCTCTGCCCTCAGTGGGCACGTGTAAATTTACACGCCAATATGCGGAGCGTATTCAAAGGGGAAGCATCTCTTTGTAGGTTGCACTAAACCCTTTCACGACAATCAGTTTTAAGACACATACTCTCAGAGCTCACATGTTGTGGTGATATATATGAGAAAGGCTTGGCTTATGAAGCAGACATTCCATCTGTTTTGCAAGGGAAGGTTACTTCTTTCCTTCTCTTCGCACTCTACATTTTTTTCTCTTTCCTTCACAGTGTACTTCCCACATATAATACCTCTTACGTGCCAAATTTTGGAGAGAATATATGTGTAAATTTAGGAGAGAAATTATTATAAAGGAACGATACTGTTAACATGTAAACATTACTAAGTTGAATTCAAGATGCTTTACACTTCGCTTACACTACCTCACAGTCTTGTGTTGCTTTAACCCTTTAAAGACGAAGCGTATCTCTTTTATATAAGGACTCAGTACGTACCGCGCTGTAAACACTCTCGAGTTCGGTTATAAAAACCAATCTCTTAATGTTTTATAAGGCAAAAGTTGCCGTTTGTTCCAAGATCCGTACAAAACACATAAACGCAATGTGGGCACCACGTAGAATTTTTTAATGTTAAACCTGGTGGTACGTAAAGTTACCGCTAGGCTTTAAAAGGTTAAGAAATCCGTAACTATTAGTAAAACCATCCTAACAGCACGCTGTGTACAAGAATATGCTGTTAGCCTAGTCACTTCTCACAAATAATTGACATCAATAGGGCACAGATACTTAATAATGTACGGTATATTATTTTCCTGTAAGTCTTATGTGATGTTCCACATAACGCGAATGTAGAGAAAAAAAACACTTGATGACCTACCGTACTATGATGTAAGGTTCCATGACGGTTGTTGGTATCTTATGTTAAACCATAAGCTACCAACATCGAATACATCGACAGCGTATCAAATTGTAAACTTGGCCAACGTCGATACGATAGTTTCAAAATGTCAGCCACGATGCATTACATGTTCATCATTTTCATTTTTAAACGAGGCGTTACGTAAAGTAGCCGTCAGGCTTTAAAAGGGTCGTTGTCCCTGCCCACCCTATGAAGACATGCACGTTTGCTGTGAGTACACGTATAGCTGTACTCATTCTTAGCCTCGGCGCTGGATGCAGGTGAGCCTTTAAAATCACGCTCCTGCCGCTTTACCCCCCTGAGAAAGAAATACGGTACCCACTGGGACAGGCTGTGAGGGCTCCAGAGCGGGTTTGTACGTTCTGCAGAAGAGAGAAATCTCTCTTCGCTGCCAGAATTCGAACACCGATCCTCCGCCAATAGCCTAGTTATTATAACAACTACACTATCCCCTGCAGCCTTGATCAATTAAAATCGATGTACTATAGTAAAACCAGCACTTTAAAATGTCAACAAAATTTAACATTCAGTTATGCATACGTCATATGAGGCTAGTTTGTTTGTTTGTTTGTTTGTTTTTTTTTGTTTGTGGTTCAGTAGCCCTATTGTGGGCTCAGGCCTCCTCAGTTTTTTTGAGGTGCCATGATCACACCCATTTAGATACACCACACTCAGTAGAACCCCTCTGGACGAGTGATCAGTCCGTGGCAGAGACCTCTACATGACAACACACAACACTCACAAGACACAAAGTTCCATGTCCCCCGGTGGGATTCGAACCCACAATCCCAACAAGCGCTCGGCCGAAGGCCCACGCCTTAGACCGCGCGGCCACTGGGATCGGCCGTAGGAGGATAGTAGGATTTCAGAGCTATTAGTGCTACAGACTATGGAGAGTTTATCACACAAGCGGTAATTACATAGCGAATATGGGTCAAACGACTATAGTGCAGACATTCCGATGGTTCCGCAGACAGATGTTATCTGTATACACGTGGGCAACTTTAGAGGGAGCATTTGTTGCGCATTCTTAAGAGAAAATAAGGACACAATTCGCCAGATTTGCATGTCGTGCATTTTGCCGTTTCTCTGCATTGGCCTTATGTAAAAATAATTTCTTTCTGAAATTGAAAATCTCTTCACAGCAACAAAATTCACTCAGTGTAATGAATGTCATGCAATTATGTGCTGTTGTAGGATGGGACATCATGTTTTCAAACATTCACTATACCACCTCGCCTTTAAGAAAAATAATTTCTTACTTTAAATGCAGGAAGATGAAAAAAATCCAAATGGTCAATGATTCAAAATGTAGTGGATTTAGTTGGACTTTTAATAATTGACTAACATACGGAAATTATGGAACATTTTAAGTAGTGAACGCTGTTTGAGACTTTCTTTATTAAGAACAAGTATTTAATAAAGAAGGCTAAGATTCACATTTTTTTGAGTTGTGCTCTCATCCTTAAATCTCATATTCTTTTGTCCTTTCTTTCTTTATTTCTCCCGCTTTGTCTCCCCCAGTTCTTTGTGCTCTGCGAAATCATGGTAGGATGCAGCTTAATGGATCTGTTGGTAAAGGAAGCACGCACAATGTCACAAAGGCGGACATGTTCTCAGTTGTAACAGTCCTACTCAGATACGGGATATAACCTGTATTTGCATTAACTAGGCATTCAGAAACAGACACGAAACGCAGTCAAAATGAAAGACCTGAAGTATCTTTAAACACCGACCTACCCAATGACGACAGGCAAGCAATTATGCTTGATTGTTATTGCTTTGTTTCGTCGTTGTCTTCGATACTGTGCGGTAACTAAATCTGCAGTACGGCAGAAAATTAGCAGGTGGAAGCGAGATTGGAAGTTTGGAGTTGGAAAAGCGTAGGAGGAATCTTGCGGAGACTTTGGATATCCTGCAGGATCAAGATGATTGCCTTTTGAGATGTAATGCACAGTGGTGGCGCAGAATGGTGCCTACATTTCGGAGGTATCAGATCTCTCAGTTTAACGACAAATACAGAACACAATGTTCGTCCGAATCATTGGTAATCATGTACCAAATTATATGGCCTCATATCGCTTACAGTGTAACGTTCGTACTCTCATGAGAAGCTCAAATATCAGCTTCGTAGAAGAAATGAGACAGGTCACGCTCACTATCAGGGTAGGTGGTTTCTGCCATGAGAATATGAAACGGTAGTACCAGCAACACCTGTCACACCATGAGAATATGAAACGGTAGTAGCAGCAACACCTGTCACGCCATGAGAATATGAAACGGTAGTAGCAGCAACACCTGTCACGCCATGAGAATATGAAACGGTAGTACCAGCAACACCTGTCACGCCATGAGAATATGAAACGGTAGTACCAGCAACACCTGTCACTGCACAAACCTTTCTCTGTAGTATCTCGTAAGTACACAAGAAAGGCAGTGTACATATAAACCTAAAGTTGAGACGCGTTCGCGTAACCATTGTTGCCGTGGAAAAGCAATAATTATTGCATATCCTGAGTGTGTGTCTGTGGCCTTAGTTATCCAGTATGCAAAGAGCATGTGCAATATTATATTGTCATCTGTGGCCTGTCTGGCTGTACCATATTTTTCGACATTTTTCATAAATGGCACGGTTTTAGGAAAAACGCTACTGAACACAAAATGTGTTTTGATTTTTTCTACAGGTTTGTCTGAAATATTTCTCATTCTGCGAAGAAGTCACCGAGATATTATCATAAATGTACGTAGGTCTTCATGTAAAGTACCCGTTATTATTCTCAGATTCTAACCAAATCCGAATTTTCTTCACAGACTTTCGAAGAATATTCTGATACGAAATTTTATGAAACTCCATCCAGGGAGAGCTGAGCTGTTCCATGCGGACAGATGGACAGCCAAACACGTGACGCAGCTAATAGTCGCTTTTTGCAATTTTGCGAACACGCCTAGAAATTATTACGACAGGATGCGTCTAAGCAAACGTAGGCTGTCGTCGGCCTGTAGATGGGAAGTCAGGGAAATCGGCAGGGATTCACATTCTCTGCAAATCTCATACTGACTGAATAAACATCAGTAGAACTGGCCCCGCCATTAGCGAGCGACAGGCCGTAAACTAAACCACAGTCTCTTTCTTCGAATTCAGACTGCGTTAATTAACTTTTTAAAGCCTAGCGGTAACTTTACGTACCACCAGGTTTTACATTAAAAAATTCTACGTGGTGCCCACATTGCGTTTATGTGTTTTGTACGGATCTCAGAACAAACAGCAACTTTTGCCTTATAAAACATTAAGAGACTGGTTTTTATAACCGAAGTGGAGAGCGTTTACAGCGCGGTACGCACTGAGTCCTTATATAAAACAGATACGCTTCGTCTTTAAAGGGTTAAAGAACATTAAGAGACTGGTTTTTATAACCGAATTGGAGAGTGTTTACAGCGCGGTACGCACTGAGTCCATATATAAAAGAGATACGCTTCGTCTTTAAAGGGTTAAAGAACATTAAGAGACTGGTTTTTATAACCGAATTGGAGAGTGTTTACAGCGCGGTACGCACTGAGTCCATATATAAAAGAGATACGCTTCGTCTTTAAAGGGTTAAAATAATAAAGAACTAAATTTCGCTATCCTCTCGTTCTGTATGTCAGCACCCACCGATAGTGATGTTTAGAAATGTTCAACTTTACCCATAAGAAATCCATAGCTGCGCCTCTCAGCCGGCTGAAATACCTTAGTGTATGCAGTCGCGCTTAACCCCCCTCCCAGAAATATAACTTTGTCTCGAAGCCCTTGAAAATGGCTCAACCGGATCGAAAAATTGTGGAGACGTAATAAAATATTTGGGCTATCTAACCGCAGTGTTCACAGTTGGTTTGCTGTAGTGACATACAAATTCTACAAGTTAGAAGCACAACACTATAACACCTGTCCAGGTACAGCGTCCGTGTGTAAGAGTCATATGGAAACACAAGTACGCCGTTTAAGAAAATTTGAGGGTTATTTTATGACATGAAATCTGGTACAGATAATTTTTGGGTGTATTATTTAAAGATGCTCTCAATTACTCAGATTATGTAGCGTCTGTTGTTATGTGTAATCACCACTAAGCTTTAAGTGGTCAAGACAATATGCCGATTCTTGCCTGCGGGAAGTCGGGATAGCGACAAGAAAACATAAAGCAACCCGAAGTTAATCCTCTATGGCTTAACGCACATGTTTGTCATACATTTATCAGTCCATTCCATGTCACGGCTAATTCCCATTTGGCGGTTGAGTTAACCCATTAAAGGCGAAGCATATCTGTCTTATATAAGGACTCAGAGCGTACCGCGCTGTAAACACTCTCCACTTCGGTTATAAAAGCCAGTCTCTTAATGTTTTGTAAAGCAAAAGTTGCTGTTTGTTCTGAGGTCCGTACAAAACACATAAACGCAATGTGGGCACCACGTAGAATTTCTTAATGTTAAACCTGGTAGTATGTAAAGTTACCGCTAGGCTTTAAAAGGTCAAATAACTAACTTACCTGTTTGCATGCTACACGATTTTACTTGAAGAACTTGTGGTTATTCAGCTAATTATGTAATCCCATAGTTCGTTACCATGCACACAAAAGTCTGCCATTTTACCGCTTACTGTATACGCTGAAGTACGTCCACACTTATACACTTTGTTTCTTGAAGAACATCGCCAATTGCAAGAGTAAGGTTATGACAGCAGCGAATATTACTAGTGTCTTGTACCAAACTACACGGCGTCACGTCAACAATTTGTTTACAGACACTGTCGTTTGCGCTACCGATATTGATTTATTTTAATGGAGATGCGCAGGAACGTAGAATATCTGTCCAATTGTTTGCAAAAATGTCGCTTAGGCGTACTTCAGTGCACAACAGACTTAGAATTACGTGTTGTTAATGGCGTTTCCACAAACTTGAATAAACTTCCCCATGGCTCGTGCTTTTATTACCGCAAGTCCCAAGATTTTTTCCGTTTTCAGCCCTCCCATGGAATCATGAACAGCTGGGTTTTAAGCACAGCACCAAAAGAGCAACAACAACAACTAGAACAAGAACAAGAACAACAAGAACAACAACAACAACTACTACTACAACATAGAAGAGACTGAATATGGAACACAGAAAAAAGTAGGAAAAACGAGGGAAAAATGAGAAATTTCAGAGGCCATCTACTTCCAACTGAGCACGAGTTTTCTACGTGCTAGTGTATTTGACCTTTGACCTTACCACAGTATCCGCTGGTGACAGAGGGGTGTGGTGCGGTGGCTTCAGGATCTGGTACTTGACAAAGTAGTGATGTGGGTGGGTGGCAGGGCGGGTAGCAACAGTTTTATACTATTTCAGGGGTGAGAAACACGAACTGGACTTGCGTGGCTCTGTCCTCTTCACAGAACTGAGCAATAGGGGCGCATGTCTCTGAATATGTTGAAAAATATTTGTAGTTCGTTGTTGCTCCCCACAGCTGTCTTTCATCATATGGTAGTTCTTTCTTAAAGGTTATTATTATTATTATTATTATTATTATTATTATTATTATTACATTGTCTCCTGTATGCAGGGTATTCACACTTATATACCTGAAACAAACCAGGATATACAGTGTCGCAGCTATTCCGCGCATACTGTTAATGGTGCATATAGCGCTGTCTGCAATATTAAACTCCTTTGTGCTTCTACATTAGCACTTCCCGCAGTATGTGTGCTGTGCCCAATATAGCTGTTTTCTGTAGTTCCTTGACTTCGTGCGCTCCTGGTATTCTGCTCAAGTATTTTCTGAAGGATTTTGAAATGGTTCCAATTGCCCCTATTATTACTGGCTCCCCACGCGCTGTATTTCTATTATAAGGTCTTTATATTTTAGAATCTTCTCGGCTTCTTTCTTTATCACATTTCTGTCTCCCGTGATTGCTACATCAATTAGCATACATGTTCCTTTTTCATTATCCCGGATTATGGTGTCTGGTTTATTGTAGGGGATGGTTCTGTCGGTTTGCACTCGTTGATTCCATAATATGGTTACCTTCTGCACTTGACTTGTTTCTACTGGACTTGGTACAGGTCCATACCGGAGTTCGCTGTCTCATTTTACCCCTAGTTCCTTACATATATTAAAGTGCAGTTCAGCACACTCTATCATGTCGTTTGATGTATTGTTCTTTTGCCAATATTGAGCACGCTGACATAATATGGTCTACTGTCTCCTCAAGTTGGTGACATAATCTGCATTTGCTATCTTTTTCTGTTTGCATTATTATTATTATTATTATTATTATTATTATTATTTGTTATAAAACCCTCGACGTTTCAGAGGAAAAACTGGTGAGCATAAAATCTGCAAAATCAAAAGAGTAAAGGTAACTTTGTCCCTATGCACGCCACAAACGCATTGAGGAGAGTGGACGTATAGGCTACACACGTTCTTAGTCTTTCGTTACGTTAAGACATGTGGTTAGCTTCACGACCCGGCCGCCTTTCTCTCATAAAAACAGCTCTCTTTACGCTTATTATGGGAAAATGGGGGGGGGGGGGGCCTCGTAGCCGGTCGGGACACGGCTAGGAAGAAAAATATTTCTGCCTGACAAGAATCGAATTCCGATTTGCCGATCATCGGATAAAGTAAAAAACTACAGCGTAAGGCTCGCTGAATATATAGAGTTTCTTTTAGCGTTGTTTCATTTACGTACCGGTGGAACAGAATCCGAAAGATCCAGTCAGGTAAAAATGCGTTCAGTCTATATCAAGATAAGTATTTTCTTGATGTTCTCAGTGGAACAAATGAAATCTAGGTCAGCCTACCCCGACCTGGGATTCAATCATTGTTCCTTATAACGGCAAGTATTTTGTTACGGAAGAAATGAATACAGTGTATACAGGAGGTTTTGTTTAACTCATCCAATTGGAAGCAACGGTAGCGAAGGTGGGATCTCCAAATTCTTTACAGTTAAGAATTATAAGGTCCTTATTTAATGTAGGGGTACCTGAATTCAGTAACGAATTTTACAGTTTCACGTACGTGAGACATAAGGAATGTGTAGGTCAGTCATAAACTTTGATGATTGTCATCAGTTGTCCTGTTATTGTCATTCGGGGAAAACATGGGTTCAGTCTAAACACAACTCATATTTGATACCCCACTGTTAAGCTACATGTTTCTATCCTATGCACGGACAATTATTAGGCTTCTTATTAACCCTTTAAAGACGGAAGTGTCTGTTTTATGTAAGGACTCAGTGCGTACCGCGCTGTAAACACTCTCCACTTGGGTTACAAAAACCAGTCTCTTAATGTTTTATAAGGCAAAAGTTGCTGTTTGTTCTGAGATCCGTACAAAACACATAAACGCAATGTGGGCAGCACGTAGAATTTTTTAATATTAAACCTGGTCGTATGTAAAGTTACCGCTAGGCTTTAAAATGTTAAAAGAGTACGTAAAAACTTAAAAGGGCACATTCTTTTATACAGCAATGTATAATATATCCGTGTAGGGGATCAAAACACGTAGCTTAAAAATCTGAAATGAAATAAGAGTTGTGTTTAGACTGAACAGGTGTTTGTATCGGATGTTGTCATAAAATATGAAAAGTCCTTAACTTTAGTTTACCCCGGATTTTCATAGGTGGTGTGTAAACAAAAGGGGGTTCTGCGAAACTTTCTTGGCCAACGTAAGAAGCAGATGTTCGCAGAAATTCATAAAATATTCTTAATGCATTTTTATTTAAAATTAAATGTCTCAACAACTTTCAGTAGAAGTCTCCAATACTACTCGTAAATTTCATCAATATCCCTTCAGGGTCTTTCCGTGTGTTACATTGTAGAGAGGGAGGATAGACAGGGCAATATTAAGATGCATCCAGCAGAATGTGAACGCTCGTAGGAACCGGTTAATTACGTGCGCTTGCTGACAATCTTTGTGAATGTATTAAGTCTATATTAATTAATGTGTACAGAAGAGAAAATTGGAAAACACTGGATTGGGGAAATTGCAAAATGAAGGGTTCCATAATTTATACTCTTGAACAAACATAAGTATGAAGATAAAATCAAGAAAACTGAGACGGAAAGCTGTGTGTCACCCATGGGAGAGATGAGAAATTTGTAACAAACTTAACCACAAAATCTGAATGGAATGGATACATAGGCGTAATTGTGAATTATTATGATGGGCCTAAAGTACAGAGGATATAGGCCTATATGGACTTGACGCAACTCTCTCAGCATCACTTCCGGTGGCTGGATCATATACAAGTGGTATTGGATCTTAGTGTTCTGTGACAAGAGGAGCATTTTTTGATCAACTGAAAGATGGGGTATCAAGGAGGATTCTGCTATGTAATATAGTATTCTCAAACAGTCATTTAGGAAGTACTCTCAGTCTCTGTTTGACATTGACCTGTATGTGTAATAAATTTAGTTCCTTCGCGTAAATGAAGTGAAAAAATGTGATTGCAATAAATGTGCAGCCAGACAATTTACAAAAAATTTTATTTCAATTTTATGAAGAATGGGTTTAATATTCAATTGTGGTAATTCATATCAAGATAACAGTAATAAAATTATGCATATGTTTATATATATTTTCAAGGAAATTACGAGATGTTTTTAGAACCAGTTACTAATTTATGGAAACGAGTGCATAATAATTGACTTCTTGCTTTGTTACTAAGTCGCATAAACATGTGAAGGACAGAAATTGAAAGAAGTAATTGTGAACAAATGAGGAAGATCAACGTTTCTTCATACAAACTCTTCCTAACCGAAATTACAGGGCAATTAATTTTAATGGTGTGTTCAAATATTAGTTGTAAATAGGCATACGATTCAAAAAATACATAAAGCAAAGACAGACCCGCCTTCAGAATGGTCAGTTCTGTATGATATATGCTTGGCCTGTCAATATCAACCAGTCCTAATATGACAATAAAATTACTTGCCCAGCTGCATTCCTTCCAAGAATCTACGTTTTAACGCAGGAGTTTAAGAAGAAAAAAAAAACATCCAAGCGCCGTGCTTGGACGGCAACTTCTCTGTCATTTCTGTTAGTCATGTAGCCTACCTTTCTAGGATTCCCTTCAGCCTTACTATGTAATTTTAAGACGATTCATCTCCGTTGTGCGTTGTGTAACAAGACTCACAGTATATTCAGTCGCGCATAACTCATTTATTCTGTATCAACTCCACAACATATTTCGGCCCAAAGAGCCATCATCAGGTTGGCAAGAATGAAATGTTGAATGGAAATTCAGATTCCAGTTTCATATATTTATATGCATTACAGACAATGAAGTGAAACTGAGAAATTGTTTACAGTGCTGATGGCTGGAATTAGAAAAGTAAATAAAAAAGATAACCGTAAACTGATGTGTGTTGTTCAGGTCCAGGACAGAACGAAACTAAATGGGATACATCAGGCTGTAGTTTGTATTGATTATGTTAATTTACTTGGCATAAACCCAAATACTACATAGAACAAAAGCTCTGTTATTCTGTATTAAT
This sequence comes from Coptotermes formosanus, assembly GCA_013340265.1. Lineage (NCBI taxonomy): Eukaryota > Metazoa > Arthropoda > Insecta > Blattodea > Rhinotermitidae > Coptotermes > Coptotermes formosanus. The sequence continues at coordinate 575,205 of BLKM01000742.1, read as the reverse complement.
TATGTTGCTCTGGAATAAGTACTTAGAAAACCGGGTATATTAATTTCTCAACAGAAAGCACGAAAAGGAAATCACAATATGAATATATAAAAAAATTCTTTAAATGCATGGCAAAATTTAAAACAGCGATTATTCTGTTCCGTACTGCGTACGCGCGGGCTCTGAGGACAATGCAGCCTGCTGTCGAGTGGGTATCTGCAGCTGTTTCTGCTGGGCGTAAAGCGGCCGGAATGAGACGCTGACCACACACTTTAATCTAGTTCCGGGGTAAAAATTGAATTTTACTGCAGCTATAACTATATATTTCAATGGAGTGGTGCTTAATTAAACTCAGAGGCAATTTTTTAAATTTATACTTAGCAGTCATAATTAAAGCAGATATGTTATTTTAAAATTTTAAAAGAATTATGTACGACATATAATTCAATGAATGCTGACCAATCAGTTGGAAATGGTGTAACTCTGATAACTCGCAACGAGGGGACTGCGCGTCGTATGACGTCATACAGTGCTGCTGCATGCTTCCGTCTACTACATCTACGCATTTGTTCCTAAAAATTCAATCAAGAACAAAAGAAAACACACATCGCAATTACCATGTGTGGCTTCAGCGGCTGATTGGTGAAGCTTGGATAATAGAAAAACAATGACAGGCGTTGATCGTTTGTAAAACTTTGCAGCGTATATTTTGGGGGTGATTGCGCTGACGATGAGACAAGACCACGTGTTCTGGAGAGTGGACTATGGTCTATTTATATCGGAAGTTAGTGCTGAGTTCCTTATACTTACCGGTGAACTGTCTCCAATTATCCTCCTATTTTTCAACGGCAGTTACTCAATGTGTGTAATGAACTCTTTACACACCACTTGATTTTGTATAAGTATTTAAATGTAATGAAGAAATTTTATACTACATCCGTACATACATACATACATACATACATACATGCATACATACATACATACATACATACATACATACATACATACATACATGCATACATACATACATACATACATACATACATACATACATACATACATACACCAGCTTACGAATAAATTCTATTTAATAAACATCCTATTTCTTTTCCAAGATATGAAATTGTTCTCTGTCCATAGTTATAGTTATTAAAAATGTAATTGTGTTAGTAGCGTTTACTTAAACACTGGCGAAAAACGTGTACCGTAGTAGTTAGATAATGATTAACTGTTTTGAGGTTTACATCTTCACTTTTCACTACTACTTGATTAGCTAATTCGCCGCTCCTTATTCGTGTGGGCTTGAAATTCTCTTAAAATGTTAGGAAATAAAGAGCTGAGCTTGTAGCAAGCGCGTGAATCTGAACGTTACGGGCTTCTGGGATCTTATGCCTTACAGTTTCGCACACAAAACAACAGGACATCATATCGCAACGTATTAAACAGAGATATTCTCGGTCTAAATCCGTACCTGAATATTATTTTATGATGGAGAAATGAACTAACCAAATAACTAACTAAGTCCATTACGCAGGGTCCTTCTTGAGAAACTAACAGGTCTTCAGCTAGTCAAGAAATTCCCCGTATTTTGTGGAACCCAGAAGTTCATTACCAACAGCGTTTTTAAGATATGGTACCCATGGGGGCAATAATGGTGTAATTAAGAATTCAAATTAAGATAGCACGCTAAGACGTTCTTTATACTCTAGTGAGAAGATGTCTCTGATGATGGTGATTCTTTCATGGTAACTTGTTGTACCTATGTAAGTAACATATTATAATAAATAAACAATGTATAGTGTTGGAGTTGGTGTACGTATCCTCCTTCATTACTGCGTTTACAAGAGCCTGCCACCTGTCCGTATCCATTTTCCGTCGCTTGGGTCGGAAAACCCATGAATCAGTCCAGGTGCAAGGCTTTGCAAGTTGTTATGTAACATGAATTTTTTTACGGTGAGGAGTTGTTAGCACCTCCCCCAAACCCAAAGCTGGTGGACCACCCCTTGTCGGCTGTCCGCGACTTCATACTTAATGTATTCGCAGCTATCTTCCATAACTGGAGGCCGTTCTTCCATCTGCAACCTGAGGACGCCCAATGTTGTGGTGACGGGGACCCACTTAACACGGATTTTATGATGGACGCGGAATTATAACACTGTTAATATCTCCCATGTGTTTGTGATTCGAGTGCATTATCTTCGTCGTCTGGGATACGCAAACTGTGACTCACATTGTTGTTGGAATGGAAAAGAGAATTTCGCAGTCAGCTACCACATTTTAACTAGGTCTATGACTAGGGACGCTAACAATCATCATCAGTCCCCGTAGCGCAAATTAAATTTCTTCGTCATTCTACAGATGCTCGTTCGCCAGGGAATCTAGTTGTCATTTGTGACAGAGGGTTGCTTTGATGGCAGGAAAACCACATTTCATACTCTATATGCTGTACCCATGCATTTACTAGCAATCAAATTTTCCGAAACAGCAAATGACTTTATAAGTTATGTACCCGTGTTTATATTAAAAACAGTCCACTGTAAAGACTTTCAGTTTAACAAACGGTGCCTGTTATCTTCAGAACTGGCGTTCCATTTTGTTTGTTGACAAAGTGCATACGTTAATATAAGCGTTCACTCAGGCAGCACAGCTGTGTATTTATAAGATACCGTACTGTGATCACTTCCTGCATGCCTCGACCTCACATAATCTTCATCACGTGATATATCAAAAAGATTTTGAATAAATCAGAAATTTCGCTGTTTTTTAGTTTCCAGTTCTTTGTTTTCAGTAGCTATCTTGTGTGACTTTTCATCAAATTTAAGGAAGTCCTAAACTCAGAACATCATGGCGTAGTAAATATTTCGCTGAACGTAAAATAGGCTATATGCTGGAAAAAAGAAATATCTGAAAAAAAACCTGTATTACAGAACATTTTTGTCTTCGTTTTTGATAGAAGACTTACTTGATGATGAACATGGGAAGCCGAAACGTGTAGTAATCTTTATATTTGAAGTGATATATTTCATTAAGTTGGGGCATGCGGTGCCGCAGTTGGTTGAGGCACTGCGCTACAAACCGACAGGTCGTGGGTTCGATTCCCGATGGTGCCATTGGATTTTTTTCATTGACATAATCCTGTCGGTCGCACTATGGCCCTGGGGTCGATTCAGCCTCTAACAGAAATGCATACCAGGAATATTTCCTGAGGGGTAAACGCGGCCGGTGCGTATGGCTGACAGCCTTACCCCCTTCATGTGCCGAATGTCTAGAAATCTGGGAGCCTCAACCTCCTGGAACCCTCTGGGCCTGTTCAGGCCTGCAATGGGAATGCTTTACCTTTTATTTCAGTAAGTTATACCAGTTGTGCTAACTACGTGACCTTTTATGTCATGATACACAGTTATTCATGTTATCGCTAGAAACCAGCCATTGTTTTTACAATTAAATATAAGAAAATATGATTTTAAATTTTTTAAGAATATAAAGTATCGCTGTGTCGTCCTAAAAATCATTGTGTTCAGACGCATTTTTAGGCGCAAATGAAGCGTAATTAATTTACCACTACGCCTGAGTAGCATGTCTAGGTTACATAATTAAAACAAGTTTGTTGGGACTGACAGTGAGTGACAAAAGTATGTATTTTACACTTATGTACAGTTTTACAAAGAACGGTAAATTTCTCGAGCGATGCAGGCATCCGAGAATCATGGCCTTGGTTTTTTAATAGCAGCACAGTAAATATTTTATAGATCAGTTAACCCTTCAAAGAGGAAATTCATCTAAATTATATAAAAATTCAGTTCGTACCTCACGGAGAGCACAACCTGTCTACATTATAACACCAGTCTCTTAATGCTTTTTGGGGAAACAATCTTTGTTTATGACGCGATTCCTAAGAAAGGACTATGTATATTGTGTTGGCAAAATGCAGGGCATCTTAATACCACAGAAGGTCGTACACAAAGTCAAAACTGAGCGTTAGATATCTAAACATTGGTCTGATATAACGGGGTTTAATTCCGGGTTTGTCAAGAATCTTTATGCACTTCTAATTTTTTTTATTCGTGCCCCACTTCCACTTTTATAATCCTTGGTTTGAACGACCCTAACGATGCAGGCCTATAAATTAAATGATGCAAGATAAGGTAAATTCTCTGTTAAAGATAGTCATTAAACACATGACAGGTTTTATCTTTGGCATCAGTAGCTGGGAAGTATCAATTGAACATTACTTACCTTACAGGATAATTTCAAAACTTCCGCCAGAAATTAGTGAGTTTTGTTTCATGGCCCACCAGTTTTAGATACCTGTAACACACAAAAAATACTTTTTTAATGTGTCCCATGTTCGTGCACTATCTTATGCAAAAACACTAATCACCAACAAATGCACAAAGAAAGTTTTATCATCAATCGTAACACACTCCTACATGTTTCGAACCTGCTGAGTCATCTTCAGGGAGAACTTTTTGTTATTTTTACACTAAGGTTGCACTCTATAGTTGAGTGAGAATGTGCTGTTGACTGTGTACTG
>BLKM01000742.1:522307-555692 GCA_013340265.1 Coptotermes formosanus | reverse complement strand
TGGTGGTGGTGGTGGTGGTGGTGATGGTGGTGGTTGTGGTGGTGGTGGTAGCAGCAGTAGTGATGGTGGTGGTGGTGGTGGTTGTGGTGGTGGTGGTTGTGGTGATGGTGATGGAGGTTGTGGTGGTGTTTGTGGTGATGGTGGTGGTGGTGGTGGTGGTGGTGGTGGTGGTGGTGGTGGTGGTGGTGGTGGTGGTGGTGGTGGTGGTGGTTGTGGTAGGAGGAGGTAGAGGAGGAGGAGGAGGAGAAGGAGGAGTAGGAATACTGGTGGTGACAATAGGAGTAGAAAATTTAAATTCCGTGAAATATATAGGCGGTATATTCATCCTTTACGGAGATGAGTCAATTTCAAGAACTCCCGCAATTTTTGGGAAGCCGCTAGACCAATAATTTTTTAGTGAAACAGAAACACGTGTATTACAATTTTATTGCACTTCATTCATGGGTTTACGTCCAGGCGATCACGAAAAATACAGGCCATTTACGACAATATGTAATATATATTTATGTGATTTATTTAAATATTACTGTGGCAGTGCGCCTTCAATTCCTTACAGACTCCTTGCCTGAAGGTTTTCATATCCTCCGGAACTTGTACATATTTCTTGCCAGTTTTTGCAACAGAGTGGCAGTTTATACAGCTGAAGCGTTCCAGTTTATTTGAGATGACGCACCGTGCAGTCTGGTAAAAATTATCCGAAAATTTAGAGAGCAGCCCTCTAAAGATGGAGGCAAAGATTTCCTTCGGAAAGATGGAGCAAGACTTTTTCGGAGCCATCGAAGAATTCCTATCGTATTACACGGCGTCACATACAAGAATAACATATTTTTCCCCCTAATCACTGCCGCGAGAACGTGCGATCTTTCATTTATTTAGGTTTTCAAACGCTGAAAAATGTGTCACTCTTATACACTTGTAGTTTAGCAAGAAGCTCACATAAGATGTCTAAGAATTTAAAGTAGTAAACTAACTAACTAACTAACTCCATGGAGCAGAGGCCTTCTTGAGAAGCTAACAGTTTCTCAGCTAATCAAGAAATTCCCTTCATTATATGCAACCCGGAGGTTCATTACCGCATTCACAAGAGCTCGCCACCTGTGCCTATTCTGAGCCAGCTTAATCCAGTCCATGCCCCCATCCCACTTCTTGAAGATCCATTTTAATATTATCCTCCCATCTACGCCTAGGTCTCCCAAGTTGTCGCCTTCTCTCAGGTCTCCCTAACAAAATCCTGTATGCACCTCTCTTTGCCCCCGTACGTGCTACATGCCCCGCCCATCTCATTCTTCTCGATTTGATTATCCGAATAAATTAGTGAAGGTGCCCTAAGCATGAAAGTTACGTTTCAAAATGTCCTGTTCTCCATTACGGCAGGCTCATGACTTCGTTTAATACAAAGTAATTTGCACACCGAACAACGAAATGGCTCATGAAACAAAATTAACCTACAGCACAGAGGCTTTATATTAGAATTGGGAATAATGAAGCCACGGTGTCGGCTTACGGCGCGGTGTAACATGCCATACGCATGTTACGCTTAGACGACTTGGGGCCCAAAATGTGCTTCCTAATTCGGAAAACAGCCCAATTAAATACAACAATGAAGGCAGTATAAGTTGCCGTATTTATCTTGCAGTTAATGACTAAATATACACCCTAATAAAGGAAATTCTACATGTCCGGGGCATAAAGTCTCTGTTTTCTAGATTGCGGGTTTGAATATCAAATATAAACGGTGTGTCTTCTAGTGTGTGATTTGAGATTATTACAATTGTGACCATGCATATAGTCTTTTGAAATATGACTCGGTGTATTCTGGTTGGAATTTAACAGCGTTGCGGTGTGACATATCTTCCTTGAAGATGGAGGTAGGAAGTGCCTCCGAAGGTCAGTAATTTGTGCCAGAATAGAAGACTTTATCCTGGAAGACGGTAATCTTCAGATACAGGGTGCATCTAAAATACTTGGATAAAATTTAGGACTGAGTCCCCACACCAAGAATTCATATCCAAATACATCCGCAAACAGTTTTCGACGTACAGCCCAAAAATTTTTTGACCTCATTTCCTTAGATTTTTATCTTTGGGGACACTTAAAGCCCTAGTGTATGCAGCTGCTATTAAAAATAAAGAGACACTGCACCAACGTATTTTTTATGCCTGTGAAACCATTCGCACACGCAACGGGATCTTAGAAAGGGGCGCGACAGACCAGGACCAGACGTGTCGGTGCGTGCATTGATTTAGACGGAGGATATTTTGAGCATTTGTTGTGAAATATGACTCGATAAACAATAAGAACTCAACGGGCATTAAACTGGGAAGGTGTAGTATAAATAAGTCAATTATAAGTAAAATATTGTGTAGTTAATATGTTTATTTTTGAGTGTGACCTTTCAAATGAAGTAAGAAAAACACTAATTTTCTGACACGTTTATATGAAAGCTTTTCTTTCTTTTGATGTGAAGAATTCACGACTGAAGTTTGTCCAAGCATTTAAGATAAACCCTGTATTTTTATTTTCTATGTTGCAATATATCTGGTCTCCATAATGAAGGTCTGGTAATGCTGAACGTGTAAGATGGCCTAATTTATCTTTGGTTTCGGAATCAGAAGACTTAACGTCTTTAACCTGCGCAATGCAGGTTAGAGTATGCAGGTACTTTTCCTGAAGAGCAAACGTGTCAGGAAGTCGTTTATTCAAGGATAATAAAAGGTAAAGCAGTCCCATTACAGGCCTGGACAGGCCCTGAGGGTTCCAGGAGGTTGAGGCTCCCAGATTTCTAGACAATCGGCACATGAAGGTGGTAAGGTTGTCAGACCTACGCACCGGCCGCCTTTACCCCCCCCCCCCCCCCAGGAAATATTCCTGGTACTCATTTCTGTTAGAGGCTGAGTGGACCCCAGGGCCATAGTGCGACCGGAAGGGTTATGTTAATGAGAAATTCCAATTACACCATCGGGAATCGAACCCGCGACCTGCCTGTTTGTAGCGTAGTGCCTCAACCAACTGCGCCACCGCGGCCCCCATTCACGAATAATAGTGTGTCTATTTGGAAACAATCCAATGAATCTAAATGATACGTAATTCATTACTGTAAATTGTATATACTTTCACATAATGGTGTAGTAAAGAGTTTTTTTCTTGCATTTTTTACTTTAAAGTGACATCCCTCTGTATGCTGCCTTTACCAAAATTCTTTAAACTTTTCTTGTTTCTTCTTTATTAACTATACTTAAAAAAGTACTGAAAGCTGTATCTACAGTAATAATAGTACGAGAAGAAGGCTAGTACGTCTGTTCGCAATCATGCAGTTCTACATGTTTCACGTTACTTCACGGCTGTCCTGAAATAAATAAAAAAAAATCGGTCCGCTCGCCTGAACATGAATGATTTCCGGAAAGAGATTCGATTCCGGTACCTCCCGTCTGTGAAGCAGAATTGAGAATCACTCACGCGCGCGCGACTTTCTGTTGTTCATTAGTGTCGAAGGACAATTTGTTGCTGGTCACCCAGACACATGTAAACTGTTGCTATTGATCTGGCCTGCTCTCACATAACTCTGTCTAACGCTCGCAGGCCGGTCGGCGGGACAGTGCAGAAGAAAGCGCTTTGTTACTTTAAGTCCAGCAAGTCGGTAGACAGCTGAGGACAAGGACTTGTCTTCTACACGCCAGAACTTACTCTTTAGTCCTTGACCTTTCTTCTTATGAATACATAAATAAAGCCTTCTGTACTTCCAAAGTCTAAATATTGTGCTTTCATTTTCTTTCCTTAGTTCCTTATGCTGTCCTCCAGTTTTCTCATATTATCATACCTCTGGCATACAGCTCTAATTTAAGTTACTTCTGTTTGCTTAGTATCTGTCACAATTTAATACCACACACGAATAAAACATCGTTTTTATCTCACCTACTTTCCTGAAAAAGATCCCTGTGTTTTGTGTTTGTGTCCTTTCAAATTTGAAATGGCTGACCCATTTTCATGAAGTGTAACACGTGTATTAATACATACAATTGGAATCGACACACTGGAATTCACATATTTTTAGGTGCATTCGCATTTGCTTAGAGCAGCTACTGCCTTCATCGTGTCTATCCGATCTGCTGTCTGTAGGCAGGGGGGAACCCTCCTTCCATTGTTTGGAGTTACGTGAAGTTTTATACTGCAGAATTTTTGCTAAAATTTTGCGACAAGTTCCATTTTCGGTCAAAATTGGACAAAAATAACAGACACTTTACATAAGGAGGTACGTAGATTTACAATATTGTCTCACCCTTCACGACACAGGCATCATGCCGTGCTAAGAATAAAAGAACGCCGTGACGGATTGTAAATCTGTTGCTGGGACACGGAGGAAATATCACCCATACCAAAAGTAAGGAAGTCGTTAAAAGGCTGTAGATTTGTTGCTAAGATACGGAGAAATCTTAGTGTGTGTTTTGTACAACATAAAGAGCACATATCAAAATATTCACATTTTCAATTCTCTCGCCTCAAAATTATTAAAAATTTGTAATCTAGGGAAAATAACAGAGCGAAAGCGCCTGAAATATTGCGCTTGACGTGCATTTTCTACTATGAAATTTTCTACAATCAGTGAAAGCAAAATGATGCAAGCAAGGAGCTATATATGTTAAGAATATCGAGTTTTGTTAGAGAGTTACATACAGATCAAAGATTTGGCTTGCCTGGTCACTTGACATAAACCAGACTCACCTTAACGATTTTTTCTTTAAAATAAATTGACTTTGACTCTGACTGAATTCCCATATTTACATAAGCCTGTTAGCAAGCGGTCAGGCCAGGGCGGCGCTTCAAACATATAAATATGACATGCATGAGAAACGAACGAAAAACTAGTTCAAATTTGCCGATATTTTTCAGGTTTATAAACGAATGCTGCGGAGAGACAGTGGCAATATGAGACTTGAACCCTCACAGCCGTGCTGCTGTAGATTTAAGTATTTTTGGAGGTTGGAATCCATACATTAAAAATAATCTCAGGTCTGCATGCACAATGAAATTTCAAGACGGGTGCTTTATGCGAGGTCCGATTTTCTGACCGATGTAGCTATGAACAGTAATGTCTGAACGGACGTACCACTGTGCAGTCTGGTAAAATGCGTGTGCGTAACACCTTCTACCTTCATTATATTTATTTTAATTTGCTTGCCTTATTGGAAATCCTTATTAAACCAAGTGCCCGAATAAGTCCATAATTTGGAGGTTGTTTGTGTGGTGAATGAAGTCCCATTGTGTTTTGTAGATAATTATTGGACTAACACGTACGCTGTCAATAATTCGGTGGTTGTACTTTCCTTCCACGTGTTTCGCCTCAGAATTAATTTAAAGCACCTTATTTATTCAGGACTTATTTTAAATGTTTCTTGCCCTTTATTTGTAGGTTTTATGATTATAAATACGATGTGCACTTATGATTTACCCAAAGTGTTCTACCTGCCCGCCCATTTCATCTTCTTCGATTTCACAAAGCTGGTGTCAGAAGGAAGATTACAAACTAAGACGACAGACGTTTCGTCGTTTATTTCAGTAACGGGACACACGTCGGAATGGGGCAGTAACAGTATTCCCTTCAGAAGCTGACGTAGAAGAAAAGGACAGGCGATAGAATCGATACACCAGAGTGATGGGCTTTTAAAGGTGTAATTTGACATGCCCTTAAAGCAAAAATATAACTTATGGCTGCCATATCGCAGCGTCGTTATTGCTCCGTCGTATGTGTGGATATCGAAGTTCTGCTTTCAGGAACCTCAGGAGGTTCTAAGGAACCCAGAAGTAAGTTAGGTATTTTATATCGCCTTGTTCTTCTGTGACAAATGGATTATATTCACTTATGGCAGAAGATTTCCGGGGAAGGTTTTGATTTCCCTCTCCCACTGGGTTCTTGTTTGTAGTAGTTTTTATCTTACTTAAATGAGAATTTTGGGGTTTACTTTCAAACAGGCAATGACCGCATGAATCGTGCATTCTGAAAAACCGCGTGAGTTACAGGAAAGATATTTTAAAGCAGAAAAAGCTGATTTTATTGTTTCTGTCATATTTCAAAGTTTCAGTTTGTTATCAACTAAAGACTAGAATTCCATGCACACTGCAAGTTGCTTAACTTGATTGTATTTCAGAACCTTTCTGCATAACAAATTGTTCCCCTCCTCCCATGAATTATACCATCAACAGAAGTTCCATAGTCCTTCCGTCTACTATCTACTTGTTCACAGCAAGTGTCGAGGTTGTTTATTTCACTTGATCGCACTCAGACACACACCACAGTCGGTAGGACTCCTCTGGGTGAGGGATCGGCCCTTCGCAGAGACCTCTACCTGACAACATAAACACTGTACAAGAACATCCATGCTCCGCAGTGGGATTCGAACCCACGATCTCAGCAAGCGCTCGGCCGCAGACCTACATGTTAGACTGCGTGGCAGCTGGGATCGGCTACCATCAACAGAAGTAATCCAATATGTATCCATCCATCCATCAATCCATCCATGCATCCATATATGTCTGTCTGTCTGCCTGCCTCTTTCTCTTATCTATGCATCTATCCAGCCATCTATCTATCTATCTATCTATCTATCTATCTACATATTTCTGTGTCTGTGTGTGTGTCAGGAAACGGGAATACCTGCCGACGTGACGGTATTTGTGTCTATCAGACGACAAGGTTTAGTGTTATAAATGACAGAAACCTTGCAGGTATGTTTTTTTGACAGAGCTGAAACCACCTGCCAAGAATTCAAGACATATAGGCCACTTAATTTAATTTGCAAGTGGGGAAGGAAACTATTTGAATGCTTGAGGAATGTGGACACCACAATATTATCCAAAGTACCCTGCGTGACAGCACTGGTAAGATCAGCCAGGGTTGTGTATGAAAGAATTCATTTATATTGAGATGGTTTCTATGGGGACTGTAGTAATGGTGGTGTTTGAGATGGAATTACCTTAAGATCAAAACACCTACCGGATTTTATGTTAGCAATTTTGTACGTCTCGTACTTTCCTCGAAGACGTGTACCAAGAAATAAGACACGGGCGGAATTAAGTGATTGAGTTCAAGGAAAACCTTCCAGTTATTAATTTGTTTCCATTCGTTCGTTGTCGCTTTGCTGTCACATGCAGTTTCCGCCTGTTTCTAAGCAATAATCTGAACCACTGGACCGCAAACTCAAGTGCACAAAGATTTGGAAGTGGCCCAGAAATTATTATAATATTGTAGAAAAATGTAATTTTTATCGATATATTTCAGGATGCTTGCTGGACTTTATCCTTCGCAACTAACTCTATTTTATAGGGAAACCCAGAGTTTATCCCTTTGAAATATTAATTTCGTCTGAATCATGTTTAGAAACTCAGTTCCAAACTCACAAAAAAAAGCAGTCCGTGTCTCCATTGTAAAGGCCAAATGGCTAAGAGTGTTTATTCCGGGAATTATAGGAAACACATAAATATACCACGTGGGCAAAATGTAGATTTGCAGCTGTCACACCACGTGACATATAGGACTGTAGTAGCGCTGTGCTTTAAAGGTCGCTTCCATTTGTCAATTTCATATTTTTCAAAAGGTCCGTCTTGATATAACCTCTCATGCCCTTAACACGCCAGTGTTTTTGTATGTGATACCTTACAGGTTATTAGGTACATATAATGTTTCGTATAAACCTACTGCCACCATCTTCAGGATAAAGAATTGAGTTTTATGGACGCAGCAGTTTTCTCCAATTCATTGGCATTTGTGCAAGACTACCCGATCATGCAACATTACAACCCAGAAGACGTTAGTCCTATTATCCACAGCCATCAGAACCTATAATTTCTTGTCTCTTACCTGGGCTTCTAAGTGGATAATTTTAAGACGTTTCCCCGACAAAATTTGGTATGCATTCGTTGTCTTGCCCACCATAATTATATTTCCATACTATTTCGTATTCCTAGATTTAATATCCTAACAGTGTAATGTCACAAGTGTAAATCACGATATTCCTTATTTTGAACTATTAAGTTGCTACATCCGTCCTTCTGACATACCAATATTTTTGTCTACACCCTGTTTATAAAGCTTTGTAAACTACGTTCTTCATTCAAGCTAGGAACTGTATTTATAACACACGCATGCAGTGTATCTTACTTTCATAAATCTGACACTTAGCAATTTCAATATGGTTTTGAAATAACGTGCACACATAGTGATAATAAACGCAGTAAAATAAACTAATCGTCTCCTTTCGGCATCGTTCTTCTTCAGAAGCTGATAATATTCACTCACTTTTTCAGGAAACCGTCTGCCCTTTATTATATCCGAATGTTCCATTTAAAAATGCCAGACACTTTTCCCTGCTGTAAGGCAGATAAACTAGTTCCAAATCTAGCACCTAGTTGTTTTTATTTGTTTCAATATTACCCTCTCTCATACACTAGCAATTCTGTAGTGTCTTCATTCCATCAGGTTTCCCCACTAAATTTATGTTTGAATTGCTCTTCTCCTACATACGTGCTAAAAGACCCGCCTATCTCACCATCCTTGATTTAATCCTCCTAATGATATATGAACAATGTATATTTTGAAGCTTTGTATTATGTGTGTGTGTGTGTGTGTGTGTGTGTGTGTGTATATATATATATATATTCTCCATCCTCCGTCTCTTTCTTTTCCTTGAGTTCACGAACCCCCGCAGCACCACGTTCTCATACACCCTCCGTCTGTGCGATATTTGAGTTCTTACGGTAGTGACTATAATATGTTAGTGTCTTCTAAGACATGAAGCCGTGTGGACTGGTAGGCACCTATCGACGTTTCGGAAGAACCCACTGCCTCCTCTCTATCTGGCCCTGAATAGGAAATCAGTGTCTTCTTCTGAAAGGCAGGTACCCGGTTACTAGAATAATCGGTTTCGTATCCCAGCGTACAGTAACTCTTATCCTAAATATATTTTATTACCTCACGCCTGTATAATGAAGCCTTTCCTCTTATTGGTGAAATATTTGGTAATTTTAGAATTGCTGTCTTTGTTTTTCTCTCTCACTCTAGAACCATGTTTTAAGCAGCAGTGAATTGTAAGCTTCTTATGTAACTTGACTGTGTAGGAATTCAATATCCCTGCGAAGACTGCTGAAACCTTAATAATATCCTTTTCACTGCTTAAATAGTCAAGGATGATAAATACACTCGATGTGCGAAAGTGATAACACAGACGTTTGGCGTGGCAACACAAACTTGTGGAAGATTGTGTGTTTTCATATCGGTCCAATCTTTCAATTCTGGAGCAAACAAGGAACAATCCAAGTTAAGAAGGAATATTCGCTGTTCTTTGTCTTCCACGTGACCACCTCTGAAGCAGTTTCCTTATTACAGTTTGTATCAGTTAAATACATCCTACATCGGAGCTATGTTTTGTACTTGCAATATCTTAATGCGTCGTACTACTTCAACAAAGTTATGTGAACCCTGTAAATAGTATGCAGTGCAATAATATGTAGCACCAGACTGTACCTAGTTATTTCAGCGGTTTCAATTTCAAAAATATCTTTCAAAATTTTCCTTTCCAGAGATTTGTAATTTTTTGTTTCTCAGATAAAGATGTCGCAATTTTCAGCCATATAAAGTAAGCAACATAAGTACTGAAGAAGAAACAACGGCAAGACTCAGGTTTAAATGCCAAAGTTTATTAACCCCTTAAGGTCTACTGGTTAGTGTATGTACCACGAGGTACGACATTCAAAAATTCTACGTTTTGTTCTCACAGTGTATTTTTGTGTTAGATATGAATCTCAGAACAAACAGCGATTACTTCCATATGCAGGACTAAAGTATATGTTTTTATAACTGAGACGGATTGTGTTTACTGCGCGGTATGAGTTGAATCTTTAAATATAATTCAGACTATCCTTAGCCTTCAAAGGATTAATGTATTTCACTTGCAGTACGGTTTCTGATATCACTCCACTAGTAAAGAACAGCCAATTTCTTTCACGTAAATATATGTTCATTAAGCTATTCCTATGCATCCAGTACCATAAATTCTTCACAACTACAGGCTGTCTTCGTTTTTTAAGCTGACAGCTGAAGAGGATTCAAGTCTTCTTGGATGTGAGTTTACGTCGACTGGTAATTGGTTGCCGACGTTTAGATGCATCCTAGTGCCTTAGAAACGTCGGTAACTGCTTATCGATACAAAGTGCCATCCCAGACGGGTCGAATATTCAACAACACTGCTGTGAGAGCACCAGATCTCGCAATCTGCTAGTTGTTACGCGTTCCATATTCCGGCTTCAGTTATTTCAATGCAACTTCTGCTTCTTTTTTGGTGGCATTCAGTCTATTGTAAAACAGAACGGATGGGGACCGGGTTTGAACTGAAAGCTGAAAACCATTTGTCTGATGTTAGTAGGAAGTGCTCTGTTGATAATCCAGCCTATATGTGCCGTCTCGTAGACCTTCCCTCTTCCACCTACTTGTTCACAGTAGCTGCAGAGGGTTTTTTGATTTTTAACTTGATCACACTCAAGCACATACCACATTCGGTAGGACTCCTCTGGACGAGGGATCGGCCCGTCGCAGAGTCCTTTACCTGACAACACAAACACTGTACAAGACAAACACCCATGCCCCCGGTGGGATTCGAACCCACGATCCCAGCAAGCGCTTGGCCGCAGACCTAAGCTTCAGACCGCGCGGCAGCTCTGTATGTGTCGTTATGCTCTGTAATTTACATTTAGAATTTAATCACCAGCCTTTTGAATAATGATATAAGATGCATCAAAGGCACTCTTCAACTTGCAGCTATCTTCTCACGACAAAGTTTCCGAACTGCAAACATTCTGCTAGTTTTCGGATTACACCATATCGTCCCTATGCACGCGTATATGAGTTTGCGTGTAATTACTTGCTACTTCGCCTTGTATTACGATCGAAAAACTTAAGAAGAGGTTATGTGGATTGTCTTAAAAGACATAATTACATAATTTATTACTGAAGTTAAGCACATGAAAGTGTTATATATATATATATATATATATACACAAGTGGATAAAATTAGAACTAATTAAATTTTGGGATACTTAATACTATTTCCTTTAGAATATTTTGTCTTCGGCTCTGCTATCTAAAAGTAAAGATTACAGCACAAAAAATGTAATTTTATCTGCTGTTTTGTACCTGTGAAGTTAGTCTTCGACAAGAAGAGGGTAACACAGGTTCAGGGAGTGTGGGAATAGAGTGCTGGGAGAACACTTTGTCCTTGCAGGGAGGAAGTAACAGGAAACTGCAGAGAATTATACAGTGAGGAGTTTTACAATTCGGTATATTCACAACATGTTACTATTAGCATAGAAAAGCGAAGGAGGATGCGATGTACAGGTCATGTAACACGCAAGGTGTTTCTATCTTACAAAGAGGAGGTCTAGAGACACGCAGTAAGTATTTTTGGGCTGCGAACGAGATGACACATTTGATCAAATGAAAGGTAAAAGTACTCTGACGGTGTTATTTAATAAAATTATTTTTTTTGCGGCTTCTAGCCACCAATTTTTTGTAGCTTTTCAAAAGCATGTGTGTAATAGGGGTACGTATATTTATAAAACAAGTGATTTTTATCATGCGTCTATGTTGTATTATTTTATGTTTCCTAAAATTCTTCTTCGAAGAGTGACTTCAAACTGAGAAAAGTTCACCCTTATTCAGTCGTCCTGCTGATTTTCTTGCATGCAATTCAACATCGCCTTATTAAATGACATCTAGTGTCAGAACATTTCAAAATATTACCACCACGTTTTTAA
This sequence comes from Coptotermes formosanus, assembly GCA_013340265.1. NCBI lineage: Eukaryota > Metazoa > Arthropoda > Insecta > Blattodea > Rhinotermitidae > Coptotermes > Coptotermes formosanus. Next base: position 543,893 of record BLKM01000742.1, on the reverse strand, counting down.
TTTTTAAAGCAAATTAGGTTTGTCCCTGTGCACACCATGCATGCATATAGGGCTGGTGGAGGTATACGTCCACTCATTCTTAGCGTCGGCTCGAGGGTGAGTGAATAGTCAGCTTCTCGTCTCATTGGTTCTACCCTGAGGAATGGGCCTCCATTACCCAACGAATACGACGTAGATTTGGTCTTGCAGCCGGGCTGGACGCTTTGGGGAACAGAAATATCTCAGATCCCTACGGTAATAGATCACTCGGTTGTCCAGTCAGTAGCTTAATCACTATTCTGACTGAGCTACCCGGCTCAGATCAGTTCAAACATCTTTCTTCGTGTCAAGTAAACCATTTTTGGGGGGGGGGGGTTTGTTCCTTAGATCAGGATATTCCCAAATTAGTGCTGCGTTTTTATTTCCTTATATCAGGATATCCCAAAATTAGTGCTGCGTTTTGTTCCTTAGATCAGGATATCCCCAAATTAGTGCTGCGTTTTGTTCCTTAGATCAGGATATCCCCAAATTAGTGCTGCGTTTTTTCCTTAGATCAGGATATCCCCAAATTAGTGCTGCGTTTTGTTTTATTATATTTACACGGAGCAGGTCATGGCCTGCACGTGTCTGGCCCAGATGAAACGAAAGACATAAACGTGACCGTTGGAACAATTAGAGAAAGTAACTCGAGCACGTTCCGTTGTCTCTGTCTGGATATAAGCAAGTGCATCCCGCTTCAGTATCGTGGGAAGACCTTTAAACCACAGGTGACCGTGGGACTAAGGGCATCACGAGAGATATTCGGCACAACAAAAACTCTTGCCTGAAGACAGAGAATGCAGGACCCCATGCAAGTTAGCAACCATCTTCCAGATTAAACGACATTACAATTATTGAACGCCATGAAAGTCTCAGATTCCTATATGATTTTCTAAAAATTCGGTACAAAAAGTATAAAAGTTCCAAAGGGTCTTCTTAAACAATGAAAATCTTCCATGGAGGAACACATTAGAGGCATATTCCTGTGTTTCTACTTTTTCTTTGGTGGCTCTGGAAAGCTGGAAAGCATTGCCCTCCATCAAAGGAAGCATGAGTATTCCCTATATATTTTCGGTATACGGATATAGGGATATACGGTAAAACCAAAGTGGAACATCCAACAGGATGTAGATCCCACCCTCTTGCCTGCCCACCAGTTGACACTCGGTAGCCTAATACTCTTTGGACGGGCGTTCGTCACATCGCAAAACCGCTCGCTGCCTACACAGGGTAACAGAAACACACAAACAACGCAGACATAGGCCCAAACTCCTGGAAGGGTTCTAAATTCCTACTTCCAGTAATGGACAAGTCTAACACATGTATTTATTTACGCAGTCTTGTGATATTAACCCTTTAAAGACGAAGCTTATCCGTTTTATATAAGGGCTCAGTGCGTACCGCGCTGTAAACACTCTCCATTTCGGTTATAAAAACCAATCTCTTAATGTTTTATAAGGCAAAAGTTGCTGTTTGTTCTGAGATCCGTACAAAACACATAAACGCAATGTGGGCACCACGTAGAATTTTTTAATGTTAAACCTGGTGGTATGTAAAGTTACAGCTAGGCTTTAAAAGGTAAACCTACTTTTTTTAGCCGGTACGCGCCGGTACGCATAAAGGCCACCAGTTGTAGCGTACCGGTCAACATGTAAGAGTCACAAATCGGCCAGCGCATTTTAAGACTTTTTACTACCGGTAAATCAGTTTTGTAAGAGTATCTATGATGAAAACAAAGAGACCCAGGAGCTGGGCTTATCACGTCTTGTACGTAGATGGACAGCAAACACATCGTCACAGCCTATGAGACAAGAGCTTCATATAGCAACAATTACAAACAATGGCGGAACTGCAGTTATATTCTTTGAAGACTGACGGAATGCAAAGTTAAGATAGAGTAGGCGAGGAGAGGAAAGAGAAATACAAGATATAAGTGAGGTACACTTTTATTTCGGAGACGGAAGTAAGAACATGACTTTATTAGAAGATTCCCAGGCCCCGCCCGCTCGTCCTTCTGATAGTGGTAGTAGTATTAAAATGAGATTTTAGAATGGTGAAAATTAGTATCTTTAAACAAGGGCCGCGGAACTGAAGACTGAAGCTCGTTTAAATTATGTTCAAATTTCCATTCCTACCTCACAGAGGACAAAATCCATCTCCATTAGAAAGATAAAGTGCTTAATGTCGCATAGGGTAATAATCAGCATTTGTTGTGAAAGTCATACAAAATACATAAATGTAAAGTGTTGTGTGTCATAACGTAACGGCAGAAGGTACACAGAAATCTTAAACGTTAAAATGTGTCGCAGATGTGTCAGTCTTGCTAAACGCACAATACAGTACGTCAGCGTAATACAGCGCAGCCAGCCAAGGGGCGTTAAACTGAAAATGGGAGGGTGTAAATTAAGATCTGTTGTATATTGGCTATGGTCGTTTAAGCAAAAAGGCAAAAAAAAAAATGAAAAATGAAGCGTGAAACAAAGGGTACGTGTATTGTATTGCAGGGGATTTCTGTTCACGGACACTTACGGGCGCTAAGTGAGCGTGGCGCTATATCGGGGTTTGACTAGGTGTTATGCTTCCTCAAACTACTCTGCAAGAGCTGCAGATTATAAGCGATGATAAGAGGATGATTAGTGAGTAATAACTTGAAAGAATGTGGATGCGTTGGTTATGGAGGTACTGAAGAAAACCACTAAATACTTATGTCAAGATAATAGGTGCCCCACTCGAGACTTGAACTGGGTACCTGCCAAATAGGAGTACAAGTAAGAAGCGCTACAGTGTTAGTGGTAATTGGCAAACTGATAATTAGACCTTCAGATTCTGTACGTGTGGCTTAAAATGTCTGCTACTTTAGCGTCGTAGCAAATCGCAGTCGAACATAAAACAATTTATTGAGCCTGTATCTTGCTGCAAAATAAAGAGCCAGCGTAGCCGATAGTACGTTATTTCATTTGGAGCAGTCGAGGTAAATGTGGTAGTGTTCCTGTGGGAGTACAAACCAGTCGTTTGTTATTTTTATGGCTCACTTGATATCGTGTGTTAACTATGAAGAATAATACGTATAGGGATAACAGTTAAATATGGCGTTGTGCAGAACCAGTGGAAGATTTCCCAGTTGACCATGAAAGAAGGCACATATTAAGAGAGAGTTTAAGCTCTGGTGACGCCTGTAGTTTATTGTCTATGGAATGTAATAAGCAGTTCATATTATAGAAAGATGAGTTTAAATGCTATGCATGTGTTGCTAAACCGACTACACACACACACACACACACACACACACGCATGGAACCTTTTTGAAGCATTTAGGCAATACCAACATTTTCTATAGAAACATTTTTCATCCCCCCTCCCCCCCAATTCTATCTGTCCCACACGTCTCATTTTCCCTTGTTTAATGATTCTCCTAATAATGTTAAGTGACACTAACAAATTGTGGAATTCTTCATTGTAATTCTTTATATACTGCAGTATAAATAGGCGTGTAGGCTGATATAACGGCTTCACGAGACTAAGTGTAAATTCTGAACACAGAATTTTAACACCGCTAATTCCGTGCATTTTCGTGAGACTAATTGCTACATTATAACCAAATAAATGCACAATTTCACTGTTTCAACTAATTTTCACTTCACTCCGTTGTTCTTTTTTCATGGAAAAAGAACAAAGCAGCAAACGAAGATAACACAACGAGCCTATCAGCAGAATAAATGTTGGTGCGCTTCCTGAAGATGATGTGATGAAGCGTCGAAACATACCGGAGTGAAGTGCAAACCAGTTGGAACAGTGAAGTGCAAACCAGTTGGAACAGTGAAGTGAAAACCAGTTGGAACAGTGAAGTAGTGCATTCGGCTGGGTATAATGTAACAATTAGTATCTGCAGAGAGAAGTTGACATTACTGTCTTGAGTTAATTAGCAGCTTAGCACCTGATTGAGCTCTGGAAATAACAACCCAATTGAATAATCCGGGATAACATTAGCCTACAGGAGTAACGTCACGAAAGGGACTGCTTGAAGCCAGATGTTTACCATACATTAACGCCATTCTATGAAACACAAAGAGCAGTCCATTCTGTTGACTCAGCCCCTTTCCAATCGGCCACGATATGAACCACTTTAATCAAACATGTTATAACTACTTTTTTATATTTTCGTAACTGAATAGCGACATCTATACCCTTCACCTTTAAAGGCCAATGGTAGCTATACCTACCATCAGGTTTAAATACAAAACTCCATACTTTGTCCGCACAGTGTATCTTCGTGTATCATACCGTGCTAAGAACAAACGGCGATTGTTTCTTTAAACAGTTTTAACCAATTATTTTCAATATGAACTCGGTATTTGTTCTTTTTAAGGCTTTATCGGCAGTCCGTACATTTCAGTTGTTATATTTTGACAAACGTATAATGTGTTTACGTAACTTTTCCTGTCTATTCACCCAAAGAAATAAGCACGAAAAGCAACGCAAAACACATTTGCACTGCAAATGTAGGGACTACCACTAGTGTTCGTGTACTTGCAGGGTGGATAAGTGGGTAGAGATCAGTACACATCCGGAAGGTCGTGCAGCCTGCAAAGCCGAACAAGGCTTTCGGTGGTTTTTCTGTGTTCTAGGCCAAACACTGAGTGCATAATTCCACGTCGCATTGCATGCTTTTCATGCAGCGCTCCCAAAATTAACTTAAAATTTAATAGAATTTCTATCATAATGGAAACCGCCAATAGAATGAAGTTCAGGTTCTCAGCTTCTTTCCTGTGCTGCTTAATCAATCACTCCACTTCCCACAACCTTAACTTCTTCACTTCCAAAACCTACCTTGCCTTCAGCCTACCTGTACCAGAAGGACGAGCGGGTACAGCCTGACTAACTTCAGAGCATTGAAATTTCTGCCTCAGTCCCCGTGTTAATAATGAATTACATTTATCAGTTTCTCATGTATATCATTTGCCAAGCACGCTCTGTCCGACTGATTTAATTACATTTACATTTAAAATGAATACTCATGTTCATTACGCTTTTAATTTGCACAAACAAATATTACAAATAGTTTTATTAATCTCATGTTACAGACTCTGCCTGACATTTCTTGTTAATAAACACCACAATACCAAATTCAGCTTTAAGATTAAAATGATCCAAATGTTCTTCACGTCAAGGACTCTTACATAATTGATTAGGTTCTTTCTGTTTTGTTTAATTGCTAATTATTTTGCGTTTTATAATTTATATTTTATATTATATTTTCCTGGGCTATGAGAACACAAAGATAATTTTTAGTACTTATATTACTCACTATTGTCAACTGTATATTACAGGACCCAACTGGGAGCCAGGTCACTTGTTTCGCATTTCCCCGTTCTGTCGCTAGTGATCTGTGTGAGTAATAATGGAAGTATGATGTCACAATAAGTTGCATTTTATTCTTTTCTCTTTTCTTGGAATAACCCGAAGTCTCATTTTCCCTTCCTCTGCAGCTTATATCAGACCTGATCTAGTTATATTTCCTTCCATTTTGTGTCCCGTCCCTGCCAAAATCTAATAATGTTCTAGCTGCCTAGTTTCTCCTGTCTGTCCGCTGGGTCTCAACATCGATGGGCTACAAGCGTGTTGATTCTCTTCCCACATCACCATCTCCTCCACCGCCAGTTTCCATGGCAACATTACTGTCAATCTTTACTTTTTTCTTTCTTTATATTAGCGCAGTTTCCAATTAAGACAAATGATGACAAAAATCAGGGTGTTAGCAAAATAAAAATTTTTCGCCCACATTTTGCTTACGACGACCTGAAACGGCGATCTTCTCTATTGAAGCCGTGTACGATAGTTTAAAATTTCTAAAAGAAATAATATTTCATGAATTCTTTGAAGGGTACTGTCTTTAGGTTTGACGCTGTACGGTTTCGGAAGGCGCCGGGTCTCAGAACGTACCAATTTTCACTGTTGCCGTTGCGAGAATTTCTGACCTTTAATATGAATGGTTTGTCCTGAAATCTCATTACAATTTTCTAACTATTTCCTTGCCTGAACCTTAGTGTTAACGTTCAAACCGGTTGGTCTTCAGGATGTGGGTTGTACTAGCAAAAGACAGGATTTGGTCCGAGTTGGCATTTAATCTTTGAAGTCTTTAAAGCCTAGTGGTTACTTCATATACTACCAAATTACTTCACCCAGATATTCTACGTTGTGCGCAAGGGGCGCATTTATGTGTTATGTTCTTCTGAACATCGAACATTGAAATTTTTCTTTTCGTTTAGAGAAGAAAGTAGGCTAAAATTCTTATTTAATGGCTCTACACTTTTCCATACAAGTGCCCTAAACTTGCCTCATTCTTTTCCGGAGTGTTACAGGTGAAAAGAGCACAATACTGGGGATATGACTATGAATATTTTGTGTAGGATGTACTGTAATTTGTATGATAAAACAAAACAAGTCATAATACAGAGTTCACAAATCATATAAACATTTATTTAACATTTTGAAACAATACACTTTGTCATTCAGAGAAACAATAAAGTCCGTGTATCTTCTGGTCCTTATAGTTACTTACCAGTAGAAACACAGTCGCTCACACATACCGGAATTTAATAACACTGAACACTTTAATAGGATTAGTATTATACATCAGGAAACTAAGTAACACTTGAGTTACTTATTCCTTTGTTTTCTTCATCTTGATAAGAAAGCTTTGCACAGAAAAGAGATTGCTTTCATTACTGTTCATTGTTTTGTGTACTTTATTCATAATGGCGTCGGTCTAGAGAGGGAAGAGATGTTTAGAGAATATTATTGCGAGTGTTTAGAGGATTAAGACATACGCAGCTATAGAAATTTCTAGAGGTGCTGCTGCGTAAAAGGAGCCTCAAAGGCCTGATGTTTATCCAACAATTTTTGTAATCTGATTACACATGTAGCTACACTCTAATCGGGATATTATAATTCTTTAGATATAAATTTAACCTTTCATATATATTTAAAAATTTAATAATGCATTGAGATAAAATCCAGAATTTCGGCAGAGGTCATTAAGCCTAATTGCCCTTAGCTCCACTTTTATATATTTGTGTTCTTAATGCTACAACGTATGCCTATAGTCCGGCAATAAAATGCTATTTAACACATTGGTTACTCTGTGTGGTGCTGTTATATGACGCAGCACCATGTCAGTCAGAAACTGTATTGCTTGAAATTTAAAAAAATAAACAAGACGTAAGCCACTTGTATTATCTAATACGCAGCATAAGTGGCAACATTGTATATCTCACCTTCGCTGTCATACCTGTTACGTTAGGTTATGATGCGCATCGTAGGTAAGTAAATTGATTACAGTTGCATTCCGTTGGAGGTATATAATTGACGGCCGATTCCGGTGGCCGCGCGGTCTAAAGAGTGGGTCTGCGGCTGTTCGCTTGCTCGGATTGCGTTTTCGAATACCGACGGGGGCAGCGATGTCTGGCTCTTGTGTGTGTTGCGTTTTGTCAGGTAGAGGTCTCGGCGTCGGGCTGATCCCTCGTCCAGAGGGGTCCTACCGAGTGTGGTGTGTCTGACTATGATTGTGAAGCCTCAATAATGAGGAGACCCTGGCCCGCTATGGGGACTGTTGTACCATGACAGTGTTACGCGCTGGATAATTGGAACCATATTTTCAGCCAGACTAAAGAAATCAAAGCGTTATTGAGATGCTAATTGCCCCCAGTCAAGAAATTCTCTGCAGTTTATGGAACCCAAAAGTCTGTTGACGTATATGCTTAAATATCCCAAGATAACAGTTTGTGTATAAGAGTGGCTGTCTCATTTTCCTCTACATGTTCAGGTTGTTGCTATATGCATTTTCAGGGATAAAATACAGTGAAAATACAAAAATTATTGAATATACAGAGCCAAATTCAGTAGTGGTGCAATATTTACTGTCCTTATGTAGCTATATGATTATAGCTGTAGGTAGCTATATAAATATATACTGTCCTTATGTAGCTATATGATGTATAGCTGTAGATAGCTATATAAATATATACTGTCCTTACGTAGCTATATGATGTATAGCTGTAGGTAGCTATATAAATATATACTGTCCTTACGTAGTATATGATGTATAGCTGTAGGTAGCTATACAAATATATACTGTCCTTACGTAGCTATATGATGTATAGCTGTAGGTAGCTATATAAATATATACTGTCCTTACGTAGCTATATGATGTATAGCTGTAGGTAGCTATATAAATATATACTGTCATTACGTAGCTATATGATGTATAGCTGTAGGTAGCTACATAAATATATACTGTCCTTATGTAGCTATATGATGTATAGCTGTAGGTAGCTATATAAATATGTATTTGCGGAGCCTTTATATTTTAGGAGTATTGTGCCTTATAATAATTTATTAAAATATTTGTAATAAAATGAGAAGAACTAGTCTTTTCTGAGCGTCGTATAAATAAGTGTTGAAGGATGATCGAGAAAGATCCATTACACTGCCAACATCAAATTGAAAACAAAGTGTACACCAGGGACATAGGAGACACTTTGACAGTACATATAGCGGCTGATCACTTTGCTGTTTTCATTGAATATGCCGACACAAGACACCAGACACCAAATGGAAATAAGAGGTACAGAATAAAATTATCAGTGGATTGTTTACCTACTCCAAGAACGTCTATAGCGGCTCTGGGGCCCTTCCAGCCAATAGGCCAATAATAGGCGCTTTTCGCGACGACACGGACGCGCCTAAAAAGCTGCTCCGTACATGGGAAGTTTAGCAACGTCGCAATACACCTGATCCTCTTGCTTTGTTTCAACGTTCACATTCAGTTTGCTGTTCAGGCGTCCCGTGGAGAAGCTGAGTGTGTTCTGCTGTATGGCAGCCGTATCACAATGCAGGGTGCCCGGCGTTTGACCCTTTACTCTTCACTTTCATGTAATAACAGTCCTAATTCCTGCGGCTTCAAATGCTGTAGTTTGTATGGCTGCGTTACAGAGAATTTGGCAGAGACTCTACTAATAGAGACTTCTCGGATGTTCAAACTTAAGATGTTGATGTGTGGAAGGCAGTAGATTTATAGACGATGACCGTGCCATGGCTCAGGCGCTTAGTCGCCGGCTTCTCACCGCGGAGGCCGGGGTTCGATTCCGGTGTAGTCCATTTGGGATTTGTGGTGGACAAAGTGGCATTGGGGCAGGTTTTCGCCGAGTACTTTGGCTTTCCCCTGTCAATTTCATTCCAACCGTGCTCCATTACACGGAAAAACGAGAAAACTAATCATGTTCATCATCACAGGGTTGCAAAATAGGCCTGAAGGCTGCGGTGCGTCCGTAGCGTCTGCTGCGGGGTCCTTCACCAAAAAGAACACTACAGACTTGTGCTCAGAATGCAGCGGTGTCGACTGTCGCCAAATTTACCAGCTATCCTGACTGCAAAATTTAACCATTTCCTGATATGAAAAGATAAATGATAAAATAAACTAATGCCAGTGCACGCCATGAAGGCATATGAGACGTGTAGGTACAGATCCACCTATCCTTAACTTCGACAATGTTCATTTTCACGTCCCTGCTGCTTTATGCCGTGGAAAATCCGTCGGTGTCCCTCGAATTGCAAGGTGGGTGTGCTCCAAGAGCCGGTCTGTACGGTTTGGAGAAGATAACATCTTTTGCTACTACCAGGAATCGAAGAACGATTCCTCAGTTGTCCAGCCTTGAGTCTGGTGGCTGTACTGACTACACTGTCCTGGCTACCGTGCAGCTACGTTGCTTGACTAATAGACCTAACATTCATTCCAACAGTCTTTCCACAACAGTTACATTATCACAGCAACAGGCTGTATGAGAGACATCCGCGATCCTAGCGAATTGCTTTAAGGGCCAAATGAGAAGTCATTAAACGACAGCACGCTGACGATGATCCGATAGGATCGCAAGGCGTGTCATGTTGCTGTGATGACGTAAGTGTAAGAAGAAACTTGTTGGTAAGGGAGTAAATTGTTCTGACTCTTTTCTTGGGATGTTAGCAATGAAAATACTTCGTGTCTGCCTGCCTGCCTGCCTGATTTTTAGCCTGTCTCTTTGTCTGTGAGCCTACCTGTCTGTCTGTGCGCCTGTCTGTCTGTTGCCTGCCTGCCTGCCTGCCTGATTGTTAACCTGTCTCTTTGTCTGTGAGCCTACCTGTCTGTCTGTGCGCCTGTCTGTCTGTTGCCTGCCTGCCTGCCTGCCTGATTGTTAACCTGTCTCTTTGTCTGTGAGCCTACCTGTCTGTCTGTGCGCCTGTCTGTCTGTTGCCTGCCTGCCTGCCTGCCTGATTTTTAGCCTGTCTCTTTGTCTGTGAGCCGACCTGTCTGTCTCTGCGCCTGTCTGTCTGTTGCCTGCCTGCCTGCCTGATTTTTAGCCTGTCTCTTTGTCTGTGAACCGACCTGTCTGTCTGTGCGTCTGTCTGTTTGTCCGCGTTGAATAAGAGAATTTCTCAACAATTTTTCATGAAATCGTTAGTGGGGACCTGCGAGCTGTATTTGGAGGATTCTCTGTTCGAATCTTGGCGGAAATATTGATTATTCTCTGATTTTTCGGCGTATTTTTCGGGTCCTGCAGGTAAGTTCTGATACAGTTCCTCAGATCAGGTCAGATAAGTATCGCCTCTGTACCATCTTTCCAATTCAGCATTCAGTAATACTCTACCAATTGATGCCATCTATTTCGAGTTATTGACAGTGTGCCTTTACAATGCAGACAAAAATAAAAATATTACGAAATGTTGTCACCCGGTGAGAGTGACTGTATAATTTCAAAATATCTTCTACCCAGTCACCAGTGACTGTATACTATCAGCATATCTTCTAGACTGTAACCAGTAAATCTGAGTGGCCAAAATGTCTTACAGCCAGTAGAAAATGACTGTATATGGCCAACACGTTTCTGTCCTGTAATCAATAATTCTTTGTCTTTTAGCCTGTAAGCACTCACTTTACCGTCTGAGCTATTACGGCTGTGGTAAAAACGCGAAGCACCACGGAAATTTGCAGAAACCATGCTATACTCGTATGCCTGAAGTAGGTGGCACTCACTCAACCAAACGTGCTTAGCTTTTGTAAACACGCGCCCCCGCATCCGGCGGCGTAAGCCTTCGACGTCATAAATATTCCCACCTAACCCCAGCGGCTGGGGTGATGATGGTGAGCCCTCAGCCACCTGCTGCTGTATGCTAAACAAGCAACACAATGCTGACAGCCTAGAGGCGCCCTCTGTCGCGTCAACAGGCGCCTCGACAGATGTGTGCGCTACAGCGTGTAATTTAGCTTGCTGCACGTTTTAATTTTCTTACTACGAAAATATCTGAACTGTAATTTTAATTAATAACATTAACCTCTTTAATTCATCTGACTGACTGATGGCATCCAGTTTTTATTTCTGAGATCACAGGGCACAACAGACTTTCACATCTTTCCTATACCACGTACGAAGAATCTGGTTATGACTACCTCAGATAAGGTAGCCTTCAATTTGATTTGTGTTTGTGCAAAACATGTTAATGTGAGGATGCATAAATTTTGCAAAAACCTGGCAGTCACCTCAGAATTTGCGGTGCCTTAACCTTTTAAAGCCTAGCGGTAACTTTACGTACTACCGGGTTTAACATTAAAAAATTCTACGTGGTGCCCACATTGCGTTTATGTGTTTTGTACGGATCTCAGAACAAACAGCAACTTTTGCCTTATAAAACATTAAGAGATTTGTTTTTATAACCGAAGTGGAGAGTGTTTACAGCGCGGTACGCACTGAGTCCTTATATAAAACAGATACGCTTCGTCTTTAAAGGGTTAATGGTGACATGAAGAAAGTTTGATACTGAGGTCCACCGTAAAAATTTAGTCGCCACGGCGACTTATCGCCGCGGATTTGTGCACTCCTGTGTTACTGTGAATAATGCGGATTGCACAGTCTGAAATGATGACACAGTTTAAACGAGACTAACATTTGTTCACTAATAAAACGTCATGGTCTCCCAGTATTAGAACAACAAAAAAAATTTTTTAAATATAAAAGAAATGAGCTGTTTTCTGTCAAAATGGTCATTATAAAGCCTTGAAAACTATGACGTAATGCAAACTTTTTACTTATAGATTTGGAATCAGTATATCATAATTAATTTTGAAAAGTTAATTTCCGTTTATTTTACCATAACCTTGTTGACCTGGACTGTCTAATATTTGCATTATGGGTAGGTAGTGTCCAGTGTAATACCGAACAAAATATGCCGAGATTAGAAGTGCAGTAACCACGAAAGTTTACGTCCTCGTAGCCGTGACACTGACAATCTGTAATTTTCTAAGACAGATGGGAAGGATTTCTAGTAATCTGCTGCCTCTAGCTTCATGGCAACGGAGAAAGCCTCGTGAGAAAATATTGTCACTGATAAAGGTGAAGGACAAGAAGTATAGGGGCTACAGACAGATCAGTGGTACGTGGTAACTGAACACTATGGCTCGGAATAGAGCCTCCGATGTAGATAGCATGCGACGTAAATATTAAAAGCAGGGAAGTGGAAGAAGGTTTAAAACTACACACACACACACACACACACACACACACACACGTGTGTGTGTATATATATATATCCTGAAGGATACTGAGAACTAATAAATGAATGCTGTTAGAGTATTCGAAAGGAAGATTGTAAGAAAAGTTTATGGTCCCATAAGAGAATAAGAAAACTGGGGAGGAAGAACAAATAAGGAGATACAGGATATATTACAGGGGGGCAGATATAGAATTTATAAAATGGCTTAGGATAAGATGTTGTGGGAATATTGCAAGGCTAAATAACGAAAGAATGCAAAAACAAATAGTGACTGCCGGAATGGAAGTAACAAGGAAAAGAATAAGTCCACGAAAATGGACAGAAGAGGCTGAAAAGGATTTGAAGACGATGGGAACAGCAAAGTGGTATGCAGTGACGAAAGACCGGAAGGAAGGGAGTAGAACTTTATTGGTAACCAAAGTTCGCGACGGAGTGTAGTGCTTGAGAATAAGGAGAAGGAAACAAGAAAATGAAGAAGAAAGGAAGATAATATATGTAATCGAATTATAAAGTTAAAAAGGAGAGTGGAAAAGAAGGTGAGAAGATGAGATACAATGAAAGGAAAGAAAAATAATACATCAAGGGAAATAAAATAATTATAAAAATAACATCACTTAATTACGTAAATATCACACTGACAGAAAAGGCCATAATGGAAGACAACGCAGTAGACGGAAGAAAGTGTAATGCATGTCCTTATAACCGAAGGTACGAGAGGACTGTATTAAGATTCAGGCAGAAAGGTCCCAGCGGGTCCCAGTGGCCGCGCGGTCTAAGGCCTGGGCCTTCGGCCGAGCGCTTACTGGAATCGTGGGTTCGAATCCCACCGGTGGCATGGCTGTCTGTCTCATGTGAGTGTTGTGTGTTGTCAGGTAGAGGTCTCTTTGTCGGGCTGATCACTCGTCCAGAGGAGTCCCACCTAGTGTGGTGTGTCTGAGTGTAACATCCAAAAGGAGGCGGCCTAGGCCCGATTTGGGTTATAGCGCCACAGGAAAGAAAAAGAGAGATCCCACCATAGGAGGTTACTCATATGTACAAAACGTTGGCGCAGTAACTACCTACCTACCGAACTACAAGAAATTACATCCCACAAATCCCTGAACTTCCACAAACTCTGACACAAAAGATTTCAGTAAATGAAGGGGGTGGATGTGACTGGTCTTGTGTTTTCCGTCATTAAAGTCACAATTCTTTCGGTAATAAAGTCGGGGAGGATGTGCTCAACAATACGTGTAGCACGCATGGAGAAGGGCGCAAATAAGAATAATTTTAGACCGAAAACTGACTTACTAGACCATTTAAATACCTAAGTGTAGATGGAAAGTAATATTAAAACGGACGTTAGAAAAAATTTTTGCAGGCTGGATTCAGCTGGGTCACAATAAGGTAGCACTGTGGTGTCACCATGGAATATACCGACGGGATTTTGTGAAAGTGATAATTGATCATTGGGACTGTACAAAGGAGGAAATTGTTTGACCAAGACAGTAAGGTTAGGCTTCAGATTTTCTTGGAAGTAAGCAACTTCTTGACCACGTCAGTAACCAGCGACATTTTAAGGAACGCCCTTCACCATACTATTGGTTTAACGAGACATGTTCTCTTTAAATAAAACAGACCACTTTAACCCTTTAAAGAGGAATCGTATCTGTTTTATATAAGGACTCAGTGCGTACCGCGCTGTAAACACTCTCGAGTTCGGTTATAAAAAGCAGTCTCTTAATGTTTTATAAGGCAAAAGTTGCTGTTTGTTCTGAGATCCATACAAANGTCTCTTAATGTTTTATAAGGCAAAAGTTGCTGTTTGTTCTGAGATCCGTACAAAACACATAAACGCAATGTGGGCACCACGTAGAATTTTTTAATGTTAAACCTGGTCGTATGTAAAGTTACCGCTAGGCTTTAAATGTTAACTTGTGTTTCTGTAAAAAGCCAGTATTGTGCTGAGAGTGAGGACTCACTGCTGTTCCTTTTGTTTAGGTTTAAACCGTACAAAAACACAAGAATGCATCGCGACAGCATCCCATGTTGTCTGCACAGCTGCTACCTTGTTTGGGTGATTCAATTACCAGAGCGCGAGTCGAACGTAAACATTACTTAAAGAATTTTGTTCATGAAGAAGAGTACTTTAAACGTTTACAGTTCTCTGAAAATGAAGACAAATATTAAATCGGAAGTTGTATAGAAATTGTGCTTTTGTCTCATGCCTTGGAACGTTCATAGCAATTACTATAAAAACATTTAAGGGAAGGGCCATAAACATTGCTAAGGGAAGGGTAAAAAAAAAGGTAAAGCAGTCCCACTACAGGCCTGGACAGGCCCGCAGGGTTCCAGGAGGTTGAGGCTCCCAGATTTCTAGACAATCGGCACATGAAAGTGGTAAGGTTGTCAGCCCTACGCACCGGCCGCGTTTACCCCCCAGGAAATATTCCTGGTACTCATTTCTGTTAGAGGCTGAGTCGACCCCAGGGCCATAGTGCGGCCAGAAGGATTATGTCAGTGAAAAATCGACTGACACCATCGGGAATCGAACCCTCAACCAACTGCGCCACCGCGGCCCGCTAAGGGAAGGGTGCTAAACATATTACTTCTGCAACTTTTTTTTTAATGTAGTTGAAAATGTCGATAAATAGTCACATAGAAATGCGTAAATATAAACCTACAGGCACATTAGTTTGGCATAATGTATATTCTCCTTTTTCTTGGCATAAATGTAGCTGTTTTGACAAAATATATAAAGTTCTGTAGGCTAGGTCACTGTAAAGAAATCTCTTCCCAGAAACTGCCAGCTGAAATTTCAGCATACTTTATTCTCGTGCTGGATAACATCCATTAGCTAGCTTTAGACTGTGAAAACGATTACAGCGTTTGGTCAGGCAATCATTCTAAACGTAGCGCCTCGTCCTAATGTCAGCAAACGAGGAAATTGTCATAAAATTTCACTTTTTAATCATTCATATTTCTTTTTCTGTATTGCTTTTCAGATAACACATTTTACTGAACATTTATCTTCTGCAATAAAAGCTGAGAGTTTTCTTATCTTTGTGCAACATATTTATTCTTGTACATACTGTTTACCCAGCAGAAGTACTGGAAATATTATTATATGTAATGCTGATATTTATTAATTTAGATAAAACGTAGTGACTTTCGATATTCATATTTCAAGCCCTTATCAACTGTTCACGGTTATATTGTAGTTTCCGACTATTTCCTTACATGTTTCAGAACAGTTATGTTTTCACGAATTAACAGCCTATCATGAGGATATTGTTTCAGAATGTCGAAAGACTAATACCGACCGTGCTAACTAGTGTTAGCGCTTTCGTCTCACATTCAGGTTTTACTAATTTCCAACCTCAGCCTGAAAAACCGAAAGAACTGGGAGACAGCTCGTGCTCCCTTGTTCACATTTTTGTTTGTGCATGATTCATCACGTATTTGTGTTCGGCACGAATGCAAGTATTGACTTACAGCACATCATCACAATTCCATCTAAAATACATAAAGTAAAATTGTCCCTGTCCTTGAGTGGAGACATTAAGGTAAGAAAAGGTATAGGTTAAACTTAACGTCCGAAGCCGCTTTCCACGCAGGATCCATTGAGTAAGAGGCTGGGTGGACCCGCAGAGCCTGTCTGAACGTCGTGGAGAAAAGTCCCTTGCAGCTGCAGAGATTAGAACCCCGGACCGCTAGCCCATAGCCTAGTCACTATATCTACTGCACTACTGCCACTCCACATTTAATCTTCTTCTTATTTTTCTTAGTCCTTCCCTCTTCTACCTACTCACTGTAAGTGTCGAGGGTTGTTTTTTTGTGACTTCATTTGATCACACTCAAGCACATGTCGAAGTCGGTAGGACTCCTCTGGACGAGGGATCGGCCCGTCGCAGAGACCTCTACCTGACAACACAAACACTGTACAAGACAAACATCCACGCCGCCGGTGGGATTCGAACCCACGATCCCAGAATGCGCTCGGCCGCAGGCCTAAGCCTTAGACCGTGCGGCCACTGGGATCGGCCACATTTAATAATATATATATAAATATATTGTAAAGTGAGTGCGTTCAAATAGTTGATATATAGCTCATTAGCAACGGGACAGTCGCTCAGACTTCTAATGATAGGATGAATGGTTAGCGCGGGGAAGAGAGCAGTCATGGCCTACTCCGTTATACTGTCCCTTCATAGTTTGTCTGCAGGGGCTGACACAAACTAGGAAATGTCTGAGTCTAGATATCTGTTGTCCACACCATATTTTAACCTGTGACCTCAAGATTGCGGGTTCACTTTCCTGCTCATTTGACTGCGACGTCTGGCAAAGGAGGACTCATGAATAGGAAAATTGTAGCCCATACATTACGTCACATGGACATTTCGATGCTGTGTGTATGCGTGTCCACTGGGTGATGTCGAGAACAATAAGTTTGAAACATCGACTGCAAATTGCCGTTGCTATTCATTTGACTCCGCCTGCTTTCAGAAACATAAAACATCAATACACTATCGTATGTAGGTTCAGAACTACAGTTTTTTATTTGTTTTGTATGGTTGGGCAACATTTGGTTCCTTTGAGAATGCACACTACAATATTCTGCCACATCCTTGTAAACTCTGATGTAACTCCAGTGTACGGTACACGATTTGCTTATGTGTGCGCGGACAGCGATCGTTTTTTTTTTTGCCGGTGGGCAACACCTGTTGCTACATGGCGCTGTTGTGGAAACTAAATTAACACAATGGCCATATCCTCCATATTTCTTGTTCAGTGTAAATTGAGAGCAATGTTACAAGTTGTGAAACAAGTGTTCTCGGAGAGGGAAGTGCTGATATTCTGCCATTGTCCAAATCATATAAAAGAATTTGAGTTAATAAACGCAGGAACCATTATGCAATGTTATTACAGTGGAGCGCTGAGCAGACAAGTGTACGGTTTTTACGTGAAGCACATAAATGGTTATATAATATTTCATAGCACAAAAACCGAGCGAGGGGCTTCGAGGCTTTTATTCCAGAGGTAGTACGGTTTAGATCTTGTCCGGAACACGGACGATACTCATGAGGTTTTCTTTTTCGTGTTTTGTCTCAGTCATTCAAATGAGGCCACGTCCCCTTCCTTCCACAAAATTTGCAACTCGCTAATCGTGATTAGCTTGTCATTCGACATTATATGATATGCAGTCGAAAACGCTGTTCCGTCAACCGTAAATAAATTACACGTAGAGTACAATAGGGATACGCGGCGGTGCAGCTGGTTGAGACTCTGCGCTACAAGCTGAATGGTCGCAGGTTCGATTTTTAACGGGGTCTTCGGGTTTTTTCATTGACTTAATTCTTGATCCAGAAATGAGCACCAGGAATATCTCCTGGGGAGGTAAAGGTGGTCGGTGCGCATGGCTGACAACCTTACCACCTTAATGTGCCGATTGTCTAAAATCCCGAGAACCTCAAACACCTGAAGCCCTAAGCGCAAGTCCCAGTCTGTATAGGGATAGCTTTACTTTAAAGTATAATAATTTACATACAGTCTTAATTACAAGTCCATCTTCTGATGTTACTTAAACCCTTTCTCTGTAATTATTAATATTACTAATGAAGAACAGTAGAAACCATTCCCCCCCCCCCATGGCGTAACAGCCCCTTCGGGGCCAGGTCCTCCTCATTATCGAGGCTTCAGTATCACACTCAGACACAGACCACACTCGGTAGGACTCCTCTGTACGAGTGATCAGCCCGACGCAGAGACCTCTACTCGAAAACACACAACACTCACAAGAGACAGACATCCATGCCCCCGGAAGGATTCGAAACCACAGTCCCAGCAAACGAGCGACGGAAGACCCACACGTCAGACCGCGCGGCCACCGGGATCGGCAATATTAAACCGTTAATCTTTAAAAAACAGGGTTGAAAGGACTCTGCTCTTGAGGCATAGATTCTAGTAACTGGCTATTTGGAACCCGATAATTGGCCTTCATGTTACGTATGGGTTAGAACATTGCGAGAGATTTCTTACTGCTGTACTAAACACGGAAGGGCAATCGACACAAGAATAACTCTCCAACCACTGACACTGTAAACTGAATTGATCCAATTATTCTTTCAAAACGCCTTCTTTACCTACGTGATGGGCAAAATTTAATATGAACCAACTTAACATGCTGATTTTTCTTCTATTGCTTCAATTCACTTCGTTACTTAATAAATACTGATCCGTAATTCCCCTCCATTTCCAAGCGAATCGGTGTAGCTTGCAAAAAGTCATAAGAGGTAGTGACGCCAATGTAATTTTAGACCATAAATAAATGATAAGATATCGGCAGGTTATTGCAGCCACTCAGCGATCAATATTTTCTCGCGTACTAACCTTAGTATCTGCTGCAGGATATAGGGAAGGGAGGTCAGGGGTTGACAGAGAGAGAGAGAGAGAGAGAAAAGAAAGGTGGGATAAACATTGAAATATAAATGAGAGTTAAAAGTTAAAAATCGTGTGCTTGCAGCTACGTTTTATGTTCTCAACACCGCAAGCTGAAGTACAAACAAACGTAAGTTTTATAACATTTTTAACAGAAGGCTTATAACACAAAAAACAGAAATACACGGCCAGGTATTACACTTCATATATATAAAATACTTTTCTTTGCATTTCCTTGAATGTACACCGCTTTCATGAAGCAGCGACTTTTCTAAAAGTTAATGAACCCTCGGCAAATAAAGACATTCCTTGTTTTATGCAACCTGCACCTTCATTACAATACCAAGAAAAACCTGCCACCGGTCTCTATCCAATGAAGAAGCTCCTATTCCACGCCGTCCCCCATCCCGTTTTTTTAAGACCAATCTACTGTCATCTTCTTAGTGTGTGGTATCCCGTCATGTCTGCTATTATGAAAGAAAGAATAGAATGCTTTTTGGCGCTGCTGCCACAATTTTATTTGTTAATCAATTCCCTTTGTTTAAAGAAACATCTACATGTTTCTGCTTTTATACCAAAGCTATTATCACTATAAACGTATATTAAGGAAAGCTTTATATCGCATCATTTTAGTCAGCTATGGTAATGCGGTTTCACCGCAGGACTATGCAAAAAATAATTACACAGTAAACTGTTGTAAGGTGTGTGGTTACAGTACCATATTTGGTTGAAGTGATACGTTCAGAATGGTTTAGCTTCGCGGTGGCTTTAGTATAAAAAGGAAAACATGTAGCTATTTATTGTAAACAAAAGAATTTGTTTACCAAAAATGTTATGTCGACTAAGTAAAAAAAGTATTATTGTTAGTTTAATATTATCCTATCATCTACGCTTTGATTTCAGATATGGTATCGTCCATACAGTTTTTCGGATAACCAGGTTTTAAGCGTTTCTGAAATTCCCTATCGATGCTACTGGTAAACAGAATAAATTATATCGAAAAATATTTGAAATGCAATATTTGTCTTTTTTTATATTTTCTACTTGTTAGTCCTGTGTCATATACTACCGAATATTTGTTTGATGACCCATCTTGTAACGTTTATACTGTTCGATCTGAACGTCACGTACAAGTGGGTCTGTTGGCTGCGTTGGGACCAACATAAGTACCCTGAAATTCACCCTAAGCTTGCAGTTACAGTTGCAATATGCTTATGAGATTATATTAAAATCCGTCAAATGCAGCGGGACAAACACCCGCTCTCTACACGGTGTGTTATTTTCGTAAATTTCGTACGAAGTAGATACAGCGTGATTAATTAACAGAATTGCCGTCTAACACAACTCTATTTACCGTAAACAGTGTCCTGTTAATAATACACTACATATTTCGACCCAAAAGGGTCATCATGAGGCTTTATATAGAAACTTAAAACGAAGAAAATCATGGCATTAACCCTTTAAAGAAGAAGCGTATCTGTTTTATATAAGGATTCAGTGCGTACCGCGCTGTAAACACTCTCCACTTCGGTCATAAAAACCAATTTCTTAATGTTTTATAAGGCAAAAGTTGCTGTTTGTTCTGAGATCCGTACAAAACACATAAACGCAATGTGGGCACCACGTAGAATTTTTTGATGTTAAACCTGGTGGTACGTAAAGTTACCGCTAGGCTTTAAAAGGTTAATACATGTGTACCTTTAATGTGAGATCTTACCCTTACGTACTTACAGGATGGTACTTTGCTCCGAAATACGTAGCTGTTTTTAACAGAGTATTGTTACACAATAAATGTAGTTGTGTTTGAAACTGCAATTGAATTAGTTACTCAGAAAACACAATGGGATGTCCTTCATTAAAAAGCAAGTAAATAAATACAGCATCTAACGGGATAATACTAGCGTGTTCCTTGGCACACATAATTTCAAGGTGCCGTATGACGACTCTGCTTTCAACTTTAACATCTTTCTTCGTGGGCGAGACGGTAAAGTTCCTTATTCGTGTTTAAGAATTCACGGTCTCAAATATAGAATTGGAGCCGAGTTTAGAGTAAGGTTTGTCGCTGTATTTCTTACACCCTCCCTTCAGACAAATGCGGGGATGGTACCTCAAATTGGGCCAGGATATACACCTTCCACGTCCATTTGTTCAGGATTCAGGATTCAGGATTGACCGATGATCCTACCTTAAACAACCTGTAGTCTGAGCTCATTAATGCTTCGTTACATAAAGCAATAAACACATAAAATGAATTTAATGGGTTTCATCTGTGTGTATTAGATCATAAAAACAATGGAAAAATTAGCAACAAAATGCACATTAAGTTTTATTTCCCTGCTTTACGCTAATTCACTCGTACATGTTTCGGCCCTTCTTGTCCATCCTCAGGGCGATTCTCAAGTGGTACACTATATCACCGCGGTAGACGGTTGCCCTATTGTAGCTGGTTATCTTAGTTGTCCATACTTGTAACTTGTGTGTGTGTGTGCGCGCGCGCGTGTGTGCGTGCGTGTGTGTGTGTGTGTGTGTGTGTGTGTGTGTGTGTGTGTGTGTGTGTGTGTGTGTGCTC
>BLKM01000742.1:112281-522263 GCA_013340265.1 Coptotermes formosanus | reverse complement strand
GGGCAATTCTCGGGGAGATTCTCAAGCAGTACACCGTATAACCACGGTAGATGGTTGTCCTATTGTAGCTGGTTATCTTAGTTGTCCATACTGCAAGTAATGGAAACATAGACAAAAATATATAAAAAAATTTCTAAAAAAAGGCGAAAATGAACTTACATGATGTGAGCTACGGTTAGATGATGGTCATTTCACAGTCTATACGTACTTTGTAACTTTGTGTGTGTGTGTGTGTGTGTGTGTGTGCTCTTGGCTGGTTGAAGTCTGACCAGCTAAGAGCACGGACACACACACCCACACACACACACACACACACACACACACACACACAAGTTACAAGTGCGGACAACTAAGATAACCAGCTACAATAGGACAACCGTCTACTGCGGTGATATAGTGTACTACTTGAAAATCGCCCTGAAGATGGCCCAGAAGGGCCGAAACATGTAGGAGTGTATCAGCATAGAACAGAGAAATAAAACTTAATGTGGATTTTGTTGGTAACGTCCATTTTTTTTACATAAAATGAACTTTGACCTAAGGAAGATACAGCTCGTGTATGACAGGATCTAATCCCGTACCGCTTACAGCAGTGAGACTCCCAACACAAAACACATGCACCAGACAACGTCCTGCTGTATCACGTGCCAGACTAACGGGCAGGGCAGAAAAACCCGGCATCTGCACTTTCCACTGTTTCGCTTCTGAACTCATCTAAATTCGCAGCTTTGTGATTAACTGTCAACTGTTAAATAGAGCTTATTCTATTCTTGCTACCAGGGAATAAACCGCTAAGTTACTAAACTGACTACATGGAGTAGCGTTCTTCTTGACAAGCTAACAGTCGCTTAGCTACTCAAAAGATTCTTACCTATCATGAAACCACAATTTCGCCAGAGACAAAGAGTGGTTACTATTCTGAGCTACATACAAGTAAATCAACTCCACAACTTCCCGCCCTATTTCTTTCAACCTCTTCTTAATACAGGGTCTTTGGTGCGGAAATCTGAGGTAAAGATACCCCTTAGAAGACCTTGGCGCAGATGCGAGGATAATATTAAAATGGATCTTAAGATATACGATGGAAGGTCGTGGACGGCATTTATCTTGGATAGGATAGGATAGGAGCAAGTGGCGGGCTGTTGTGAACACGGTAACGAAATTTTGGGTTTTTTAAAATGCAGCGAAGTCCTTGACTAGCTGAGGAAATATCAGCTTCTCAAGAAGGACTCTGCTACATTGCGTTACTTATTTACGTACTTAGTAGTTTAGTTAGTTAGATAGTTATTAACATTTTAAAGCCTAGCGGTAACTTTACGTACAACCAGGTTTAACATTAAAAAATTCTACGTGGTGCCCACATTGCGTTTATGTGTTTTGTACGGATCTCAGAACAAACAGCAACTTTTGCCTTATAAAACATTAAGAGATTGGTTTTTATAACCGAAGTGGAGAGTGTTTACAGCGCGGTACGCACTGAGTCCTTATATAAAACAGATACGCTTCGTCTTTAAAGGGTTAATTACTTTGTTAGTTGAACTACGGTATTTCTTCTGTGTGGCTCTCCCTCACTTTATTCTCCACAAGTTCGTGAGCATTTCTTACAGATCTCGCACGTGCCACGTGAGTCTTCTAGCTCAAATTCCTTGGCGTTATGATCCTAATAATGTTTGGTGCAGAACCTAAATACCGCAGACGGTTTAGTGGCTACGCTACAAGCTGAATGACCAAGGAATATTTGTTCGATTACCAGGTGGGGCAAGGTATGTTTGTCGTGTCGCAAGTATCCAATTCCCTATTTGACGGGTACTGGGTAGCTTCTTTCAGACGTAAAGCAGCCAGGACGTAAAGCTGATCAGTCACCTCAATATAGATCTGACGTCAAGAATGCGTGGCGATATGTCTCCACTTCCCCCTATGCCTTTGTGGTGTGATACTTGATTAAAAGCAGAGAAGACTGTATTTACGTAAGAACATCAGGTGAACAGCACAAATGATGAAGCTTCCCATTGCGTGATTTTCTACAGCCTTTTTTTTCTACACCCTCACAGCTCGTTCAGACCATTCTTCTTAATTAAAATTCCGGTGCTCTAATCACAGACTGTTCTATTTCCGACTCCAAGGAATCGCCGTTTTATAACAAAAACAATTTACAAAACTTGCTGACAGAAACACTTTTCTTGGACAGCAAGTTTATTGGGAGATTTGATGCACTTTCAAGAAGGGGCCGAGACAGACCGCTCCCCCCCCCCCTTCCCCTGTATTCGGAAATCTTTTAGTGATTTTCTGGAAGCTTCTTCTTTTTTATAAATAAAAGCTTAGGGAATAGTGTGGCGTTGCCCGTTGTTGACCATATTCACAATCTTTGCACCTGTTCTTGCATCCACAGTGGGCACAAATATCCGTTATTTGAAGACCCCTTCCTTTTTCGTTCGAAAGCTTTTAACTTACCGCGAGTCAGGGTCACACGTGTGGTACGAGATAGATAAAAAGCCAGTTCAAGTACTATATTCTAATAAAATAATTTTTATATTTATTATGCTGTCATGGCCAGTACACCTTCCAAGTTCTTTGCACTTGTTCTGCGTGTTCGACTGTTCCCGTGTTCGAGTCTTTGCTCGAAGAACCAATATAATGCCTAATGCCTAGGGCTATTTGTTTTAGCCCCTCCCGGCAAGCGCAGAGATAGTGCATTAACCCTTTAAAGATGAATCGTATCTGTTTTATATAAGGACTCGGTGCGTACCGCGCTGTAAACACTCTCCACTTCGGTTATAAAAACTAATCTCTTAATGTTTTATAAGGCAAAAGTTGCTGTTTGTTCTGAGATCCGTACAAAACACATAAACGCAATGTGGGCACCACGTAGAATTTTTTGATGTTAAACCTGGTGGTACGTAAAGTTACCGCTAGGCTTTAAAAGGTTAAATCAGTACACTAGCACATACTTTGCATTTCTTGTAATTTGTCGTTTACATTGCTGATCCCAGTGGCCGCGCGGTCTAAGGCGTAGGTCTGCGGCCGAGCGCTTGCTGGGATCGTGGGTTCGAATCCCACCGGGGGCATGGATGTTTGTCTTGTACAGTGTTTGTGTTGTCAGGTAGAGGTCTCTGCGACGGGCCGATCCCTCGTCCAGAGAAGTCCTATTGACTGTGGTGTGTGTCTGAGTGTGATCAAGTGGAAAATAAACAACCCCGACACGTGCTGTGAGTAGGTAGAAGAGGGAAGGACTAAGAGAAAGAAGTCATGCACATTTCTTTTCTACGGCGTAACAGCCCAGCTCGGGCCTACGCCGCCTCACGCTAGAGATTTCTCGAACACACACAATTCGACACCCGCGCAGGCGGTAGGACTCCCCTGAACGAGTGATCAGCTCGTCGCAGAGGCAGCTACCTGACAACACACAACACTCACAAGAGACAAATGTCCAGCCTCTCAGCGGGATTCAAACCCACAATCCCGGCAAGCGAACGCCCGCCGACACGTCATTTACACAGTCATCCTATAATTGTACGTATTATTTTAGCGATTTAAATATTAATGTTTAGTAGCAGAAGTATACATAAGTACATAAATTGACTCTAAGCATTTCCTTCAAAAATAAAATATGTCCATATTTGGTTAATTTTAACTGCTTACTGTAACAGTCGGTCAAGCTTAGCGCTTGACAGCCGTGTTAAATAACACACTTTCCAGCATAAATCGCTAAATATTTGCTTCAGCAAAAAAAAAAAAAGTTTGTAGGAAACAATGAAACACATTGCATAGCCGCTACTTTTTACGTGTATCTTATTTTCGAGGTAATTAGACACTGTGTTGTTTGCTACTGTATTCACCGTGAATGTGGAGATAAGATGCTTCTCAGAAACTTTAGTAACTGTTTACCAACCGGCAAGAAGTTTTATTCAATAGACTGAATCTTAATTTATTTTGATTCTGGCAATGAAAGTGAATCTAAATTAATTTCAATTATTTGAAAAGCAACACTTTGTATCATTCTGTTTCTTACAGTGAGGGTTTGACAGACCCCTCAACAAATTTCAGACTGGTGGACCCCCTCCCCCCACCTCCCGTTGGAAGAGAGGAGGATATGATTCGGAAATGTGGCGCGCATGAGGAAAATTACAAAGTGGAAAAAAATTTTAGTCGGAAATCCGAAAACGGAGAAACCACTTGGAGGAGGGGGGGGGGGTGTTGTAGCTCGAAGAATAATATTAAAGAGGAATTTACGGACAATGAAGCTAATATACGGACTAAACTCCTCTGGGGCGGCATATAATTACTCTTCTCGTGACGCATAAAACGCGTTCTAAAAATTTCTCTATACCACACTGAACCCCACCCCAGTGGCCGCGCGGTCTGAGGCGTGGGTCTGCGGCCGCTCGCTTGCTGGGATTGTAGGTTCGAATCCAGCCGGGGGTATGGATATCTGCCTTTTGTGATTATTATGTGTTGTCAGGTAGGTGTCTCTGCGTCGGGCTGATCACTCATCCAGAGGAGTCCACCAGGTGTGATGTGTGTCTGAGTGTGATTTTGAAGCCTCGATAATGAGGAGGCTCTGGCCCACTGGGGACTGTTGCGCCATTGCAAAGGAAAATACGGGACTCAAATGGTGCAGAAATTCTCAGATGTGACGTAATAAAACAAGAGTAATTCAAGACACGTGAAAATCGTAAATAAGGAAATGTGTTCGTAATTTAGGTAGCAAGTGTTCTGTTATCCGCCTGCACGCTTTCACAGGAGGAATAGACGGCGTCACGGACTTTTCTGGTCGATTTCTGAGGATTTGCAGAACTAGGATAAAAGAATCGGAAGGAAGAGAATCTGAAATGAGGTGGAAGTTTCTTAAATTAGATTGCCTGTTCTACCGTTTCTGCCATTACAGTTCTACACAGAGTACTGAGGAAGAGGTGAAGTGAAAAGGGAAGGGACGGAAAAAGAAAAGATGGTGATAACATTGTAAAACCAGGTTCAAAATGAGAATAAGAACATATGTTGGTAAAGGAAACTTGCGGTACTCCATGGCATGTTCATGTTACTTAAGGTCACACGATATTTACAGCATTGTACCAATTCGGGTGGTTGTGATTTCTGTGTAGCCTGTATTGGTCTCAAACACATATTTTTTTTTCATCTATTTATGTCTTATTTAACAACAGGTACGACGTGGTTTGTAGTATGAGTAACACTTTAACCTTTTAAAGCCTAGCGGTAACTTTACACACCACCAGGTTTAACATTAAAAAATTCTACGTGGTGCCCACATTGGGTTTATGTGTTTTGTACGGATCTCAGAACAAACAGCAACTTTTGCCTTATAAAACATTAAGAGATCGGTTTTTGTAACCGAAGTGGAGAGTGTTTACTGCGCGGTACGCACTGAGTCCTTATATAAAACAGATACGCTTCGTCTTGAAAGGGTTAAAACCAAATTTTTGCTTTATATGTCACTAGGTTCAACATTAAAAGATTCCAGTTTCCGCCCATACGATGTATTTATGTTATTTTCACAATTTTCAGAAAAAAGGAGTGATTTCTCCTTTATACAGCATTCACTTACTGATTTTTATAACCGGTAGGGAGAACTCGTACTGCACACTACGAACGGATTCTTAAATATGTATCAGGTCTGTGTTAGTCTCTAAAGGCTTAGTGAATAATGAATTGCAAACTACTGGACAAGAACAACAGCAGCCTAACTTAAGGTATAATCCAGACATTTGCCTGCATTAACTGAGAAAAATCCAGAATACGGAATTGGAAAAGTTGATATCCGGACAGCTTCGAACTCAGGACCTTCTTAGTACCAGTTTATAAATATGTTTAGTAAGTCTTTCTTGCAAGAGGATTTGACAGTGCAGTTAAACTGGGTGTCTTAAAGTCCTACTTTAAAGAGTTCATCTGTTGAATTGAGTTTATTCTTACCTATGTTCTTGCCTGTACTGCACACATGTTGTGGTTATATTATATTATATTATATTATATTATATTATATCATATCATATTATATTATTCGGGGCGGGGCATGTAGCACGTATGGGGGAAAAGAGAGGTGCATATAGGATTTTGGTGGGGAGACCTGAGGGAAGGCGACCACTTGGGAGACTCAGGCGTAGATGGGAGGATAATACTAAATGGATCTTCAAGAAGTGGGATGGGGGCATGGACTGGATTGAGCTGGTTCAGCATAGGGACAGGTGGCGGGCTCTTGTGAATGCGATAATGAAACTTCGGCTTCCATAAAATTCGGGCAATTTCTTGACTAGCTGAGAAACTGTTAGCTTCGGAAGGCCTCTGCTCCATGGAGTTAGTTAGTTAGTTAGTTAGTTAGTTAGTTAGTTAGTTAGTTAGTTAGTTAGTTAGTTAGTTAGTTAGTTAGTTAGTTAGTTAGGTAACCTTCAATATTGCGGACAAAACTGGAAGCAGCATCTGACTATAACGTTAGCTGCATAGAGCATAACGCTGTATGACTCGGCGTAAACTCAGATTGAAAGCTTAAGTTGTTCGTTTTATTGATAAACTTGTTAAAATGTCGGTAAAAATCACTCTAAAGCAATTAAACGTTATCGGGACAAAATAAAAACCCTTTGTATTCAGCGTAATTATTCCTCATAACATTCTTCTCTTCTCTGCTCAATGGCAGTTGCAAGCACTGAACGATTGCTTTACACATAGGGTGCACTCTACATAACGCTTTGAACCACGGCCTCCATTTAACCAACGTTTGCAAGGCGCTCGCTGCAGAAGTTATGAAGCAAATTTTCCTGTTTTGTGTAGATTTCTACTCTAGTAGATGTTCGGTCAGGGACGAAACCATAAATAAACGGATGTACTTTCCGTATAACGCTACCTCTTTTAAGTCTCAAGCAGCGTCTAAATATAGGCCTATGACTATGTGTATGGGCATTTGAAGTGAATCTCAGAATAGACTGCTAAAATTTATAATTTCGGACGCATTTCCTGCACTTTGACAATAACACTGCCAATGGAAATTCATTCATACGTCCTACCTGCAGACTTATACTCCTTGGTCGCCGCATTTGCCCATAATTTGCTTTTACAGAAGGCAGACACAACATCTGTTGTATGTAAGCACTAGATGCACGTAGCTTGTATCCTTGTCTTGATAATAAAATGGCGACTGGCAACAGGGACTGCCGTGCAAGTAACAAATGTCGTATTAATATAAACTGGTGGAGGTACATGGTATAATATTTCGATATCTGTTCTTGATGACTTAACCATATTACATGTTTACTGTTTTACCCTCAAGTGCCTATACGGAAGCATAACCAAAAGTTCCCGAACTCGCCGCTGGGACAGACGACGATAAATACGGCAGTTGTTTTGCCAACATATGTTACAGTGTCGCTCTGTTCTGATTCAGTGTGGTGATTTATACGGCCATACCCCTCTGCTTTGTTCGTCAGCAGGTGTTTATCGCGAGTGTTAAGTACGATCGGCGATTTTCTAATGGCTGATATCAGCGAAAAAACACATGTGCCTTAATTATGCTTCATACCCTGGAAAACTGCGGCAACAATGATTTTGCCTTAATTTACTTCACACTCGGGAAAACTACGGTGATAATGCATTTCTGCTAAATATGCTTCACAGCTGGAAACAAATTCAATAACAATCCCTTTTGCGTTAAGTTTGCTTCAGACTTTGGAAATTACATCTGAAATACAGAGTTTACTGCTACGACTCAGAAATCAAATAGGAGTCTTCCCATTCGAAAAGCCCGTTTTTTCCGCGTCTGAAGAAACTGAAGCAAGTCAATTCGAAAATCATGAACACGCCGGTCATATTTTTTTCGCTGTCAGGACATTGCCCATCAGATATTTCTTTGTCCATGCCAAAAGGTTTCCAGCTTTACGGCGGGAGGTTTTGCGAAGTCTGATCAAGCAAGTCCGCCGAAAACTTTTTGATCGATGGCAGACCACGACTGATTGATTCACCGTCATAATACAGCGCACACTTCTTTGCCAGTGCAGAAATTTTTGGCCTCTAAACATACGGACTCCCTTTCCCACCCTCCCCACTTGTCTCAATTGGCTTCTTGTTATTTCTTCTTTCGCTTTTTATTCTTTCTTTTTCGTCTTACGACAGCAAAATTGCAGCCACGACAGCTTCTGTTTAACTTCGTCCATGTCATGCAAGGGCAATGGCTCACCGTCGAACACACGATTGCAAACATGCAGTTTTAGTGGTGCTTCTGGTAATGGCAGAAACTCTGGACCCGTTGCTTAAACTCGGACGGCGAAGAGTAAGCTTATAAGCCCTTATGCGCTCAGTACGGGAAGTTTTCGATACGTGCTTGTTTAACGCTTTAAACATCAAGCGCATCTGTTTTATATAAGGACTTAGTGCGTACCGCGCTGTAAACACTCTCCACTTCGGTTATAAAAACCAGTCTCTTAATGTTTTATAAGGCAAAAGTTGCTGTTTGTTCTGAGATCCGTACAAAACACATAAACGCAATGTGGGCACCACGTAGAATTTTTTAATGTTAAACCTGGTGGTACGTAAAGTTCCCGCTAGGCTTTAAAAGGTTAACATCAGTCCTAATCGCATGTCAATAACTGACAGAGTAGTCACTCAGAAACCTCACTCAGATGTATTCACACACATGTAACGTCCCAGTATTCGAAAAGTTTAGCACTTTCCTACTGCTGTCTTAAAACCACCGTTCCGTGATTTGTCTCACGGTTTGAACACAGTGTACTAAAACCACGTATTTTTATCAATCATCTATGAGTTGTTTACAACAATCCTTTATGACTGTGCTGTAATATTCGCATGCATTACAAAGAGATAACACCTGCATTTGATAAAGTTGCAGTCTATTGTTCCTACAACACACGCCTTGAATCACACAATGCATATGTTTCTTTGAAAGTTACAGTGAGGCTCAAGCAATCAGTAACGTCGCCACAGGCACCGTCTGTAAACATACACCATTGCTGCTCTCTCGCCTAGCTCCTCCACTAACTGCATTGAAAGTTGAAGGCTATATGTGAACTCCGTTGGATATGTAGAAAATAAAGCGTACAGAAGCCTGACATAGATGTCTGACACAAAATATGAAATTTGCTCAAATCTTACGGACAATGAAGTACATAGAATTGAAGGTGCCTGTGGCTGAAATGGAAAAAAAACTATCGAAGTACAGGTAGCTCAGTCAGAATACAAGATTAACCCTTTAAAGACGAAGCGTATCTGTTTTATACAAGGACTCAGTCCGTACCGCGCTGTAAACACTCTCCACTTCGGTTATAAAAACCAGTCTCTTAATGTTTTATAAGGCAAAAGTTGCTGTTTGTTCTGAGATCCGTACAAAACACATAAACACAATGTGGGCACCACGTAGAATTTTTTAATGTTAAACCTGGTGGTATGTAAAGTTACCGCTAGGCTTTAAAAGGTTAAACAGATGTTGTTCGATTATCTGCCAATATATGTAATTATAAATATATAAAGTGAACGAGACGAGATTAATCTGTGTACATGGTGACTGGGCTACGAACGGTATAAAGACGAGAAATCGTGGTGACGTTGCCTGTAGGAGAAAGAAATTTGTCTGTTCTCCGCAACATCCAGGCTGTCCCTGGGGTCTAATCAGCTCCCCGTTCAACGGGTACTGGGTGTGCTTTTCCCGGAGGTGAAGCTTCGGGGGCGTACAGCTGACCACTCACCTCCATCTAATGCCGACATGAAGAATGTGTAGAGTTATACCTCCATTCCGCTTTTGCCGTCATGGTTTATGTATGGAGAACTTCGGCTATTGCAGAAAAGTTACACTGTTCCACAGCCTCGCGGCCATACTGGTATTAGGGATAATATAAAATGTAATTCAGTGGCTTTTTATTTTTTTGAAAGTTGATCTACTTTTGATATTTAAAATTCATGGTTTTGTGTGCAACGGTTTCTGTCTTTCGGTAAGTGACGCCATGTAGTTTAGTAGGAATTTATTGACGTTTCATAGGATAATGCTCTTCCATCATTAGAAAATAGGTGACGTAGGACTCAGGATTCTGAAAGACGTCAATAGACTTCTATTTGACTACACTGCGTCACATAAGAAAAGACATAAATCTTCTCAGTCTATTTTTAAAACTGTAAATTTAAAATTGCCCATTCCGTGCATGTACTATTAAAACAGCATGTGTTTTCACCAGCTGTTACACAGAATACATAATATCTCAATATCCTGCGTCATAAAGTTGTGTATTAACAATTTTAATAACTGGGCTTGTGCACTTTTAAGTGCTCAGTGTTCACTATGTTCCCCTAGCGATAGTGTGTTCAGCATACCGAAACATGTCGGGACTGTAGTAAAGTTTTCTAAACATTTCATTTTAATTTTGTTCACGAGTTGGTGAAAATACAGGTTGTTGCTTCGTAGTCTAATTTTTTTGGCTTCTCCAGTCGAAGAGTACGTTATAACAATGGTCTGACGACAGCCATCATTCATAATTGCCGCCCGGGAATCGAGTACTTTAAAATCGTCACATAAAAGGTGTGGACAAAAGACTATTGAATAATGAATCAATCACAATCAATAACGGCGGCCGTCCAGTGTTACAATTTTGCCTCGTATTCGGAAAGCCTTTCAGTCAAATGTGAACTCTGAGATCGGCTTTGTTGACTGTGTTGTGATTGTCCTCAGTCCCTCCTGTCTACCGCCGTAACAGAAGTCAAGCCACCATCGTTCCTTCCGCATCCTTAACGATTCATTATTCATTATTCTATTGATAAAGGCGATATTGTCAGAGGTGTCGACTGGTTTTAAATAAACCAGAAATAAATAATGAATTTAGAATTAGTAAGAAGAAATACATCCACGAAAGGATCTAGGATAGGCTAGGCAGTCTACGGACTGACAATCCGGGGTTTAAATGTCGGCGAAGAAAAGATATTTGTCTTTTCACCACAGTGTTCAAACTGGCTGTGGGGCCCACCCAGCCTCCTACTCAATAGGTGCCACGCTTTCTTTCCCGGAGATAAAGCGGCTGGAATGTGAAATTGACCACTCACCTGCAACTATTGCTGACGTTAAGAATGAATGGATCTATGCATCTACTCCCCAATACGCCTTCATGTTCTAGGCAGGGGTTTTGCCTGTAGCTATTACATCCGTGATAAGCCTTTGAATCTTCAGGAAAGGTCGTAGAAAGAAGCTGCCCGTCCAGCTAATGGTTCTGAAGATGGAGGCAGCTTCTTCCGTCGATACTTCATTTAATACCTACAGAAGTACTCGGTGTCAAATCCCAGAAGACTCCGACTAACTTTGCCGTGAAATCTTACATCGAACGTTTTGTTAATGTGTGGGCTTGTACTGCAATTTTAACATAACGCCCGTTTAGAAACGTAACGTGGGTCTATGTGATCCCATGCTGCTGATGCATGTGAAGGCCGTAGACCACACTATTTTCGTTTCGTTCTCCCCAAATTGAAAGCTTTTATGTTTCCACCAATGATGTTTTGGGAAGGGCCCGTATATTTGAATTCATGTTATCGGAACTGATATGACAAAAAGCGATTATTTTTTTTTTGTGCGTGAATTGTGTTGCCTAGCCACAGACGTTAGGTATTGGAACTGATGCATATCGATTCAGTTTTCAGACCATGCCTGACACTTGTCAGAACAGTATTATGCAGGGTGTAGTTATTACATTACTCACCAAGACCACATTAAAGGGCGACATTAATTCCATTTTCAGCAGGGAATCTACTCAAAAGCAGTGAACTCAGCTGGGCTTACGCATGTCAATTGACGTTCACACCCACTCACTGAATCCTTGTTCAGGCTTTTTATGCACCTAAGTTACACAACAGCCGATCCCAGAGGTTGCGCTGTCTAAGGCGTGGGTCTACGGCCGCTTGCTTGCTGGGACTGTAGGTTCGAATCCCGCCGGGACATGGATGTTTTGTCTTTTGTGAGTGTTGTGTGATGTCAGGTAGAGGTCTCTGCGACGAGCCGATTACTCGTCCAGAGGAGTCCTACCGGCTATGTGTGTGTCTAATTGTGTGTGATCTGGAAACCTCTACAGTGAGGCGGAGGCAGCCTAGGCCTGAGTTTGGCCCTTGCGCCACAGGAAAGAAAGTTACACAAAAAGGACGCATTTTTCTACTCTTTCGTTATATAGCAGTGTTTAGGGTTAGTAGTCAAAAACAAAACAAAAAATACCAGCAACAATTGTAGCTGAGAAGTAAATAAGCTTCAGTCGGTATTAAAGTCTCGCCATTAGGCACAAAAATAACTTCCGTCTGGTACAGCTCTCTATTCCAACAAGCTGCCTGTCCAGAGCTTTTAAATTCACGGCCTGAAAGTTTAATGGAATCGTGTTTCCAGACTGTCCCTCAAAGGCTATAGCGTCTTTTCTTGTTGTAATACCTTGTAGTCTTGCAGGTAAAGCTAGGGTAACGCTACCCCTGTACGGGCCTGGACAGGCCTTGACGGTTCCAGGAGGTTGAGGCTCCCAGATTTCAAGACAATCGGCACATGAAGGTGGTAAGGTTGTCAGCTCCACGCACCGGCCGCCTTTATTCCCCAGGAGATACACCTGGTACTCATTTCTGTTAGAGGCTGAGTCGACCCCAGGGCCATAGTGCGGCCGGAAGGATTAACCGTTTAAAGCCTAGCGGTAACATTACGTACCACCAGGTTTAACATTAAAAAATTCTACGTGGTAACCAACATTGCGTTTATGTGTTTTGTACGGATCTCAGAACAAACAGCAATTTTTGCCTTATAAAACATTAAGAGATTGGTTTTTATAACCGAAGTGGAGAGTGCTTACAGCGCGGTACGCACTGAATCCTTATATAAAACAGATAAGCTTCGTCTTTAAAGGGTTATGTCAATTAAAAATTCCAATTACTCTATGGGGAATCGAACCGGCAACCTTCCGGCTGGTAGAGCAGAGCCTTGTAGGTGAATACCAGCAACTAGGAGGAGAATATTGCCTCCACCTGCAGGTTCAAACCTGCAGGTGGAGGCAGCATGTTTATGCAAGACCTTAGTATCCGAAGTTTTCACCATTCAAAAGGCCATAATTTGGATGTGTACAACTTCAAACCTCAAATTTCACAACAGATGCATGGTTTTGGGAGTCTAGTGTCAAATGCTGGCGGTGGCAAACATTTGGTATCTAGCAGAGGCTTAATTTACCTAAAGAAGTTAGCGAAACTTTTGCTGAGCGACGTCGCGCACATTTTGTGTAAAGCAACAACTGCACGAGTATGTATTCTGACGTGACTTGATTTCTTTCGTAACCGCCAGATGTAGAAAACAGTTTCTTGCGTCACTGGAGCCGGTTCCCGGTTCCATTTCCCACAAGAAAAGAATTCACTCTCCACAGCCTCGACAATGATAGGAAATAAGCCAGAACCTGAAAATCAAATTCAATGTACGCGTAGAAGAGTAAGGTAATTTTATTTGAGTTTCTACTGCAGTAGACTTTAGCAGAGATTTAATCTCCGCCTACAAGAAATCGTATCCTGGAGCCAACAGTACAGCCAATATTATATACGGCTTTGCAGACTTCCTTCAGGGACGCGTGAGATTTATCTCAAATTTTTAGGTCTTTTAGTCCTCCAGTGTTTAGCCAAGCGTTTAGTGTATCGATCATATCGATTCTGCCTTTACCGTTACACGAAGAGAAGGAAGGCACGTATGCTTCTGACAGCACGTGATTCAAGGTACCAGGCACGCAGGTACCAGGCCTACTTTATCCAAGAGACGTGTGAGTGCTTTAACACATCTTCATTTTCATGACAATATATGCTAAGGTTTGAAGAACAACTTTCAAATAAATTCACTCTGATTCTGTATTATTTATTTTTATGGCGTTTATTGCTGCAGCTGTTACTTGCACGATTATTTGTGAAGAGGAATTTTTAGTACCAACAAAATAGAGTAGAACCCATTTAAAACGACATCGGTTTATACGACACCTCGTCTATAGCGTCAGATATTCTGTGGTACCAATTAAATCGTCATTGTTAATCATAATATTATACCCCACGTTTATAACGACACAAAATATTCAGTCCCTGTCATGACGTTATAACCGAGTTTGATTGTATAAGGGATTCCTTTACTATGTAACGCATTGTCAACATTTCGAAAACGACTCTGTTCCGAGGACTTAGTTTCTTTGCTGCGGATTGTGTGCTATGGCTTTTCCGGTTAAAAAGTAATTTATACTACGTCCTTCTTCAAAGAGGCGGTTGTGGTATCTTGGGCAAGATGCCGGCACATCTCAAGACCTCTGTCTACAGGGGGGGAAAAAGGAATTAAGAAACGTGGACGTACCTATGCCTATCGTCTGATCGGTATTGAAAATAAGTTCCAGCGGCGGACGACTACTGTAAAAATAAAATTAATTTATCTCAAATAAAAATATATATTGACCCAACTAACGAAAACGAGATGCAATGTCGGCGCGCTGACAATCAAACGTACCTCCCTCTACTGGCTGAGGTGTCACACATCTTAGGCAATAAGGGATTTATACCTGCATGTATTAGGCTCCGCAACTGTCTGCCATATTTTAATTCAGTTAAAAGGCAAATAAAAATTAAAATTGTCCCTGTCCAAGCCCTGAAGGTATACAGGAGGAGAACAGCAAGAGGTCGATTCATTCTTAACCTCGGCGCTAGACGGAGGTTAGTGGCCAACACCACACCCTGGCCGCATTCCTCCGAGAAAGAACCATGGTGTCCATTGAATAGGGGCTGGGTAGGACCCAGAGACGATATGAAGGATGTGGAGAAGAGAAATGTCTAGGAGTATTGAAAACATGATGTTCAAACAGCACACATTCGCACACACACAAATGCGATGCATGTAGAGAACTTTCTTGATTGGTTAAGATTTGAAATTTATGTAACTACGCCGTCTCAGCTGCATAGGTGTCCTGATGTCGAATTAAATATTTTGATTCAAACACGAGTGTATAGAAAGGATTTAGAATATTGTCGTTTCCTATTTGAAAGTACCAAATTGACAACTATTTAGAGGCAAAAGAAGCGTGACTCTCTTATTTAACGAAAGATTTGAGATTTTTACAGCTCTGATCACGGAAATTAAACTGCTGCGTTGTGTGATATGAAACCGTGTGGTCTAATACATAGATACGAACATTTTGCAGGAATCTGGCTGTCCAAAGACACGTCGTCATATCTCAGAAGATCATGTGTTTTATTTTTGCAATAATTTTCTGCCTCTGTATATCCTATGAAACTTATCTTTCTCGACTAGGTCATCCTGATATTTTGCAGAGAAACGTAATTATAAAGCTCGTTTTACGGTATTCTCCATCCGCCTGTAAGAAAAGGAAATCCGTTTGGAATCTAAGCGTAATTTGTTACAGCAGAACACGCCTGACACTTAAACTCATCACCGAGCTACAGGTTGTCTAGTTCCCAGACGTAATGTAGCACTTCGTTGCGGCCTGATGAAAATGCAGAGCATGAAATGTAAAATGATTCCCTGTGGTACTGGAAGAAAATTGTGTTAAGCTCGCCTTTCATCCTGCAGTCCACCTTAATCCCCAGGCCGACCCTTTACTTTGTTTAAGGCCTGGGGGAACCGTTACTTTTAATGGCTAATAAAACGGGATTGATCTAAATCCAGGCTACAGTGTCCACACCAGCGGCTGGCAAAGGTTTTGCTGTTCTCACAGTCTGGACGATGAGCACAATGTAATAGCTCTAAAGTGACTTCAGATTAAAAGCATAAACACTGAAATTGAATCACGCATTTGTTTTGCATTTGATAAGCTAACCGATATCCGAGACTCCTCTACCATGTTGTTATATTTTTGTTTTGTTAAATACGAAATAGGTTGGTCCCTGTCATCACAGCGTGGCGCGTCCTCAAGTTGAGAACTGAGGAGATGGACTCCAGCTGTGGAGGTGGCTCTAAATATATGGGATAAGAAGTCGTGGGCACTTAATACGGAGTTGACCTCCAGGCTGTGTTCCGCAGGGGACTAATAACCTCCTCTTACCTCTTAACTTAAGAACTTCCCGGGATTTGACGTTCCCGCCTATCAACTCTCAGCAAGGTCCATCTGAACATAGTATAAGCTGACAGCCCATTTTCGCCAGGCGCGTTGTCAGCTTTAGGTTTTATTCGTAGATTTCCGTTTCATTGTTGCGATATTCCACGACTGTAATCTGAATTTTTGATTTTAGAATGAAAATTTGATCTTCAAGAAGTGGGATAGGGAGGGCATGGACTGGATTGCGTTGGCTCAGGATAGGGACAGGTGGCAGGCTCTTGTGAATGCGGTAAAGAACCTCCGGGTTCTATACAATGCGGGGAATATCTTGACTAGCTGAGAAACTGTTAGCTTCTCAAGAAGGCCTCTGCTCAATGGAGTTATTTTAGTTTAGAATGAAAATTTGATAATAGCGCTACATTTTCCCTCCAGAGCTGGAGCTTGCTACATTACAACCAGGCGGGGCTATGGATCCTGTAATCACGATAAGATTGCAGGGCGTTACTAAACGTTACACAGTGATTCGGATCTGCCGCACCCTGTGGCATGAACAGATTCAGCTCCTTTTAGTCCCATGCATGTTTTATTTAATGGTTACCAAGACGGCATCAAGGTTCGTGCAGTCGACTGATTAATTTATGTATTGGTTGACTAATCTTTCGGTTCAGCTTGGTTGGTATGTTTCGGTTTTTATCCTACATGTAAATTACTCCAGTTAATTACTTCTCTACTCTGAGTCGTAACACCTGCCCTTTCCTCTTGAATGTCGCACTATCTTCCTGCTATGCACCAAAGCATTGTCTTTCCTCAAAAGCTCAACTCGAATTCCTCTTAAAAATTATGGCCTATTCGGATGTGAAGCCGTATAGGTCGATGTGTGCTTTCCTCCGTAACAGAATATCTTACCACATACGCCTGAAAACCTTCTGCCTTGTGGAGTCTCTTTTATTGGTTGTAATGAGCCTCTGAATTTCGTGCCGTCTTTAATTAGGTTTTATTCGCAAACCATTCCTGGTGGTTACTAAACTGGAGTCGCAACAGCGACCTGTATATTGAAAGAGCATATCTCTGCTTTAGGACGTAAACAGGTGGGACAGCCTACCCTCATAACAAGTACTACAGACATACAAAAAAGAAATAGGTTTCAGCTTTACAGGATCTGAAACAATCAGGGCGCCATCATCCTGCGCAGCCCAGTTCATAGGAAAGTTGCCAAGTGTAGGCTAAAATTTGGGATATACGGCAGCTCACATTCTGCAGCGTAAAATATAAATTTATTATTATTATTACTATTATTATTATCATTATTGGGGCACGCGGTGGTGCAGTTGGTTGAGACACCGCGCTACAAGCCGGAAAGTCGCGGGTTCGATTCCAAATGGTGGCATTGGAACGTTTCATTGACATAATCCTTCCGGCTGCACTATGGCCCTGGGGTCGACTCAGCCTCTAACAGAAATGAGTACCAGGGATATTTCCTGGGGAGGTAAAGGCGGCCGGTGCGTAGAGCTGGCAACCTTACCACCTTCGTGTGCCGATTGTCTAGAATTTCTGGCAGCCTCTACCTTCTGGAACCCTGTGGGCCTGTCCAGGCCTGTAATGGGACTGCTTTACCTTTATATTTGCTATTATTATTATCATATAATCGCTGTTAGTATTAAATTTGTCCCTATCCACATCCTCAAAGCATAGGAGGAGTAGAAGTCTAGCTCTTGACCTCGGTACTAGATGGAGCCTTTAGGCTGCCTGACGCCCCGGCCGCCATACCACCGAGAAAAAACCCACTATCCGCTGAATAGGAGGCGCAGCGGGCATCAGAGCCGGTCTGGACTTTTGCAAAAGACAAAACTTTATGGACGCTAAAGAGAACCAAACCCCGGATCGTCCAGCCCTTACTTATTAGTAAAACGTATTACAAGTTTTATTTTCCGCTGAGTCTGTAGATATTAATTTTCACACGCACATTGGGATATTAGGCCCTACCCTTGTGTTACCTGCAGTTCTTATTGTATCTTTATTGTTGTACCTTTACAAAAACACTAATCAGCAACAAATGCACAAAGAGAGTTTTATCATCAATTGTAACACACTCCTACATGTTTCGACCCTGTTGGGTCATCTTCAGGGAAACTTTTCTTTATCGTTACACTAAGGTTGCACTTTATAGTTGAGTGAGAATGTGTTGTTGACTGTGTACTGGAGGCGTGAATTCCCTGTGGTCCCGGCCTGCAGGCCGGGCAGGCCGGGACCGCAGAGAGTTCACACTCCAAAAACAACGCAGTACACAGTCAACAGCACATTCTCACTCAACTATAAAGTGCAACCTTAGTGTAACGGTAACAAAAAGTTCTCCCTGAAGATGACCCAGCAGGGTCGAAACATGTAGGAGTGTGTTACAATTGATGATTAAACTGTCTTTGTGCATTTGTTGGTGATTAGTGTTTTTGTATAATATAGTGCACAGACATGGAACATATTAAATTTTTTGTACTTTTTTTTATATCGTATCTCTTCTTCAATGCTTGAGTTGGTTAAATTAAACTGAATTGAAGAATTATTATTATTATTATTATTATTATTATTATTATTTCTGTAGCTGTAGGCAGCAGTATATCCTTTGATGCATCCTTCAACTACCGTACTTGTTGCGGAAACAATCAGATCTCTAGGCATTCAAGTTTTCAATTTACCCTACTCTAATGGGATATTGTAGTAGTTCTGAAGTTGAAGTAGAGGATTTTAATACGGTATAATCTAACTACCAGCAGCTAAAGCCCTCCACCCGCATTATATAATTGAGGACCGTAAATGTCAGCCTCGTTTATGCAGACCTGCACTGTTTCCCAATAATAAAACTAAGTTTTGTGTTAAAGGGTGAAGTGTGTTGTAAGTGAAAATGCAAATGCGTAGTTTCAGAGCCATGTTACATGCGAATTCACACTGTATACTACATTAACACTCCGCTGTATGTATCTAACGCGTCTCGGTAGGAAACTTGTACTCCAAAGTTTTGATATTATTTGGTGTGCAATATTGCTCAAGCAGTGCTTACTTTGCTTTCTTAACCTTTTAAAGCCTAGCGGTAACTTTACGTACCACCAGGTTTAACATTAAAAAATTCTACTTGGTGCCCACATTGCGTTTATGTGTTTTGTACGGATCTCAGAACAAACAGCAACTTTTGCCTTATAAAACATTAAGAGATTGTTTTTTATAACCGAAGTGGAAAGTGTTTACAGTGCGGTACGCACTGAGTCCTTATATAAAACAGATAGGCTTCGTCTTTAAAGGGTTAATGAATCTATATCTGGCGAGTCTGCCAGTCTAATATAAATACCGTCTTGATTGTAGATAAGCATAAGTGACTTGCTATTAAGTTTAATCGTGAAAGTTTCACGTGGGCTAGCAATAATTTCAGTGCTCAGTCCCTCTCACATTATCGCAGTATTTCCCAACCTTTCCTCTATAGACAAACCACTTCAAATAATTTTTCACATTCCGACGAACCCCTGCCTGTGTAAATGATATGAGGCCGCGAAAAGTTGACAGCGGGGAGCGCAGTTCAGTTACTGCTAAATTGTTGTCAATAAAACTTATTTGGAAAGGGCTGCTATGTTGATGTAAGTCAGCTTGCATTATAAGAATAAAAGTGAAGAATTTTAGGCGTGTTTGCAAAATTGCGGAAAGCGGATATTAGCTTCGTCATATCTGTTTGTCTGTCCGTCAGTCTGTCCGTCTGTCCATCCGCATGGAACAACTCGGATCCCACTGGACGGATTTTCGCGACATTTGATATTTGAGCATTTTTCGAAAATCTGTCGAGAAAATTCAAGTTTCATTAAGGTCTGACAAGAATAACAGGTACTTTACATGAATATCTATGTATATTTATGATAGTGTCTTGCTGAATTCTTCTTAGAATGGGAAATATTTCAGACAAAGTTTGTATAGAAAATCAAAACACCTTTCATATTCAGTAACTTTTTCTCCGAAAATTTTGCCGTTTATGAGATAATATGGAAAAATGTGAGCCAGACAGGTCACAGATGACAATATAATACGGCGCATGCGCTTTGCATGCTGGATAACTAAGGCTACAAAGACACACTCAGAATACGTAACACTTATTGCTTTGCCACGTCAATACTAATAACGGCAGCGCGCCTCGCTGTTACGTAATACGCACATTGCCTGTCTTGTTACTGTCTTTCGAGGGGCATTTGACATTGTTCGCGGTACTTCATAGTTTCGGAATTGCTATGTCTTCAGCCCACGATTTCTCACGAAAACCCAAACGATGTTACGCGGAGCCCCGGTATTTCGCAGAACCCCCGTTGTCAAACACCGCCTTACAAAGCCATACGTGTACAGTAGTCAGGTTCATATCCTAGAAAAGAACAAAATGTCGTATTAAGTGCTCACCTCACTGCATGATGTACGAAAATGGCTCCTAGCGACTGCTAGATGAACTTTGAGACAACAGCGTCCCTTGATAAAATTTAGTGCGTCACATAAACATCGGGGGGAATGGAGACTATGAGGAACACATCGCGTTGCGACACAGCGTTAATATTTAATAGCGGTTTAGAAATAATATGCGTCATTCGAAATGTTATTAACTCTTTAAAGCAAAGTGGTAATTATGCTCATCTACTGCTCTAACATGAAACCACTGCACTTTGCCCACACGGTGTATTTATGGGCTTTGAGCGATTCGAACACTGAGGACTGATTATTTTCCTAAACAACAGTAACTGATTGGTCTTTGTGTGGAGGTGAAGTGGGAAGCGGCGTCTTTTACGTACATAATTTAGTCAGCCTTAAAAGAGTTAGGGATGTTTTAGGCCCATTTGCAATTTCGAAAAGTTACTGGTAGCTTTGTATGTCCGCCT
This sequence comes from Coptotermes formosanus, assembly GCA_013340265.1. NCBI lineage: Eukaryota > Metazoa > Arthropoda > Insecta > Blattodea > Rhinotermitidae > Coptotermes > Coptotermes formosanus. Next base: position 501,355 of record BLKM01000742.1, on the reverse strand, counting down.
GTCTCTTAAGAACAATTCGACTCCCACTACACAGAAATTTGTGAAATTTTTCTTTGGGAAGTTTTGTTAGAATTTGTCTACAGGTTTCAATCGTGGTTAAAATTGGCGGGCGGGGGTGGGGGGGGGGTGGGGAATGATAGACACATTATATAAAGATATACACTGTTTAAGTCTTAACTACAAGAAATGCTTTGCTAAAATACATCTGATGTCTCTGTGTCTTAGCAACAGACTTACAATCAGTTTATCGCTCGTCGTTGATTGTATTTGTCCACTAAAAACAAAATGAATCCCTTGCTAAGGTAACAGAAAACTCAGAGTGTGAGGGTTTCGCAAAACGTGGAGAAGTGTAACATAATTAACTTCCTGCTATTATCAGCGTTTTTACGCAATTTTTCGCAAGTTTATTACTTATCTCCTATTTTATGCTGTGTGGTCTGAGGGTACATATAGCTTATCGGTAAATAAGCCCTTAATAAATAGAGGAATCAAATTTATTGGCGCTCAGAAATTAAAGTGAATTAAAACTTCCCAACAATGAAAACTGCGTTGTTAAATCAAAGTTAACTTCTGAGTTTTGTTCTTTGATGTGTTTTACCCCTCGGTGAGCAAAGCAGCGTACCTAATGAACCATATTCTTGAAATACCTTGCCAGCGGGCGACAATGTGATTCGCGAAAACCGAATTGCCAACGACGACTGTGATTTCATAAGGGAGTGACTCCGTCAGGCTACCAACGTTTTCTTGCAAATCTCTTTGTTTGATGGAAGTGTCTTTATACGAAGACAAGACAGTTCAAGATCATTCATATTAAATGTGAGCAGATTCACGAGCTAGACAGCAAAGTTATGGCGAAATACCTAAGAAAGATTCGTGGCATTACATAAAATACACGGACAGAAATGCTTAACGTAAATTGCAGGTTTATCGTGTGTACACGTATTTTATTTATCGATGTCCATCATCACCATCAATTTTGGTTCTGTAAGGTAAAGGTTCACCCTACAAGAGGCCCTGAGGGCCCAAGAGGGGGAGTGGAGGTATAGCTCTACCCTTTCGTGCGCCTCAGCACGAGGAAGGGATGGGGCGGCTAGCCTCACGCCCCGGCCGCTTTACCCTCTGGAAAGAGACCCGGTACCCATTTTACAGGAGGCTGGGTGGGCCCCAGGGCAGGGCTGGACGGGTGCGGAAAATCTCGACCCCACCGGGATTCGATCCCGGACCGTCCAGCCCGTAGCGAGTCGCTATACCGACTGAGCTATCCCGGCCCTATTTTGGTTCTGTATTAGGCTTACATGAAGAAACAAAGAAACCAATAAATAAGAGATACAACACTTTGCATTATTAGGTGTAGATTTGTTGATGACAGTAAAATGGAGAACTTGGATTGGACTTATTCGGCTAAGACTACGGTTCCGTGGCGGGGACTTGTGATACTGCAACTTTGGATTTAAAAAAAGCTTCAGAAGTTTCTTGACTCACTGAACAACTCTTGATTTTTCAATGATGACTCCGCTTGTTGAAGGTACTGACTGATATTCTTAACGTTCTTTCTTGCCCTAGGAAGCAAAAGAATTCGTAATTGGACAAGAAAGAGACTGTGCGATGGCTGCCTGAGTCAGTAAGTTTTCTTAGTGTGCAGTGGTACTGAATTTTGAAGCACTTTTCATTATCATGATTTTGGGGTTTAAAATCAGTGTTTGTTTCAAATATTTTTCTTACACTCTACTCTCGTTGTCGTGGTAGTTGGGTTTCATGAATATAATGTAATATAATGTAATGTAATGTGATTATTCTATCCATAGTTTAGCAGTTTTTTCCTGACTGTCATTTAATACTCCAAAAGCTAAAATTTCCGTCGAAAAATACTGCTGGAATAATTATTGCTTTACATTTACCTAGTAAGCACCATGGACATATTACCACTTAAAATTCGGTTCCCATTTACAAACACAACAGAGTACTTTGTAAAAACCGATACAACACATGTTCAGTGCCCGACCATTAGCGTTACATTTAATGACAATGGGGCAAACATATCTGACTCGGCGCTTGGTTGGTCACACCATGCGATTGTTATGAAGGGCATTGTTCCTATGGTCCACTGACTTGCATTTACAGACCATTTTGTGTCAACATACGCGTTTCGACGCTACCATGCTTCATATTCAGTGCGTGTTGGGTTGTCTGTCGTTATATTCTGTCGTCTGTGGTATCTGTGGTTGCAACCACAGACAATCCAGTAGGCCTACACGTTGAAGTTTTGATAGCGTCGAAACACGTATGTAGACAAAAAATATTATGTGAATGCAAGGCAGTGGACAAGAATAACGCAGTGAAAGTTTAAAATCATGGTAGGACATATCAAAATCACATTTAAGGAGGATCTGTTCATAGTTCTGTAGTCCTTCCCTCTCCTACCTACTTGTTCACAGTAGCTGTGGAGGTTATTTATTTTCACTTGATCATACTTAGACACACCACAGTCGGTAGGACTCCTCTGGACGAGGGATCGGCCCATCGCAAAGACCTCTACCTGACAACATAAACACTCAAAAGAGACAGAAATCCATGCCCCCGGTAGGATTCGAACCCCTAATCCCAGCAAACGAACGGCCGCTGACCTACGGCTTAGACCGCGCGGCGACTGGGATCGGCTGAGAATCTGTTCATACAGAGTGGAAATATTACAACTATTAACCCTCTCAAGACGAAGCGTATCTGTTTTATATAAGGACTCAGTGCGTACCGCGCTGTAAACACTCTCCACTTCGGTTATAAAAAACAGTCTGTTAATGTTTTATAAGGCAAAAGTTGCTGTTTGTTCTGAGATCCGTACAAAACACATAAACGCAATGTGGGCACCATGTAGAATTTTTTAATGTTAAACCTGGTGGTACGTAATGTTACCGCTAGGCTTTAAAAGGTTAAAGGCTAAGTCTCATAAGGTTTTGTTGCAAAATCCTTGCAATTTAAATGTCAGCCTCTCCAGTTCACGGCACACAGGTTGGCAATCGCAAAGGTAATCTGCAGCATACTTTCCAGTATCTTTAGTGGAAATATGCAATAAACGTTTATCGCTGAAAGTTAAGTAGCTGCTACTAAACGTTATCTTTTCACGGTCCTCAAGTGACGTAAAGTGCTTATACATTAACCCACATCTGCGTAGCAGGCCTAGCTGGGAATGTATTGTTTGTGTTAACCAGGTGTAGGATAATGGACTTTGCTGGCTTTCAGGACGACGATAGAATGGGGTTTCGTTCATTCTATGGAGCCATATCAGTGAAAAATGTGTGCCTCTTTGTTCATCTCCCATTTCATTATTTATGTACAAGTCACTTGCCCTTCGTGTGACGGACCGCCATGATATTGATGTAATACTCCGCCGAAACAATTTAACCATCGATATAAATGATAGTAATTGATTAGTATGACAATTTGGTTGATGATAATCGATAAAAATCGACACCGGGTTTAACTCACCCACTCAATCACGCCAATGACATTATGCAAGGCGCACAAAGTGTCTTCCGAAATTCAAAGCCATGTAGTCTGGCAAATAGCCTATATTCTGTCATTTCGTTTCAGAGAATCCTGATGCCTCCATATCAGCGACCTTTATATGGAGACAGCAGGTTTTTTTTAAATTCGTATGTACCTACCAGCCTACACGGCGTCACATCCCAGAAGACAAATACGTTCCCACTAACCTCCGTGAAAACCGCTGAGTTTGCTACTTGAGTATTTGTGGCATATTTAAGGGCGCTGTGTATAGTTCAAATTATCCCTTTAAAGACGAAGCCTATTTGTTTTATATAAGGACTCAGTGCGTACCGCGCTGTAAACACTCTCCACTTCGGTTATAAAAACCAATCTCTTAATGTTTTATAAGGCAAAAGTTGCTGTTTGTTCTGAGATCCGTACAAAACACATAAACTCAATGTGGGCACCACGTAGAATTTTTTAATGTTAAACCTGGTGGTACGTAAAGTTACCGCTAGGCTTTAAAGGTTATACGCAAGGCGTCGAACGGCAGGTGACAGCGGATAATGAATTGAGAAGGCTCCGTGTAGGCCTGCTGAGGGGAACCACGAAAAGTCTCACTCAGGAGAGACCGTGTCCCTATCAGCATTCGAACAAAGCACGTCACGTCTCGGTGTGTTACAGACATTGGTCGCTTTTGGTATGAATATCATGGCACTGGATAATTTCCAATCCTGGTACTTTAAAAACCAATACGATTTACAGTATTGACATCGCCAGAGTGCAAACTTATCAGGTGGAAGCAAAAACAATGTCATTGAACCTAAATTCAGGTGCTTTGTTTAGAAAACTTAGAATATTTCATTACGGCATTTCTCGAGGAAAATGGACAATGATATCGTGGCGAATACTCCATTTAGTTTACAGAGTGGTAAGTGAAGAATCATTGTCACATTACTTCTCACATTCTCTGGGAGCAGTGCCAGTGGTCTTAAGCTATGGGCACTGCATCGCCTTAACGCTCTGGAACCATAAAATATGCTGTGTCGACTACGGATCGGTGTACCTAACACTTCTATCCCTCTGTTCCTCATTCCTGCCGTTGAACTGGATTTTACATGCACTTTATATATATATATATATATATATATATATATATGTATATCATAATTCAGTGATGCAAAACCGGCAGTGAGGCAGAATTTTTCACCTTTCAGGCTACTTTGTCATAACTACTTAATCCTTTGATTGTTAAGAATATAAATACTGGATTAAACTGTTAAACAACATTCAACCGATTGATTAGGATGCGAGCAGGACAACACTTGCTTCCTGAACGTATAAATGTAAATGTGAGTGTAATATCCTTATTACCATGCTTAGTGTTTTTGCGGAGCATTGTTGTGCGTAAAGCGCAGCGTGTTACTTGTTGCGCTGTCCCCCCCCCCCCCGCCCTCCTACAGCACTAGAAGTAAACATTAATGTATCCCCTGTTTATAAAATAAGCGGCGATTCTGGTGAATGACATTTAAGATTTCAAAACGTGTGACACCAGTGAACGGTTTGGTAAGTAAGAACTGTTGAAAATTTGCACCTTGCTATACTCGATACATTAACACTGCACTGAGTTTATTGTAGCCTTAGTAACAAAACTTCTATCTGGTATTTACCGAAGGCAAATCAATCACGCTAATTTAGGGAAAATTTCGAATAGTAAGTTATTTGGGTCGAATTCACTGTATAAACCTTAAGTTCATACGTGGCAGAAGCTGTTTATATAATCCTGCTGCTTGTGTCAAGACAAGCGTTAAATATGGCTCCGGTTACTGTGGACAGAGCGCACGGATTTCATTAGGCAAAGATTCATACATATCCCACGAAAGCCGACAATACACCGGGGCCAGGCACACCGACTTTCTTCAGCGGACGTTATATTACATTCTAAGTGCACTGTGACCACTGAGGTCTCCAAACTTTTAACTCCAATTTTGTTTCCTAGATTAACAGGATGGGAAGCTGTATGTCAAAGAGACCGTCCACATTTCGTCAATGCCTGTTATTTCGACGAAATTAAAATTAGAATTGGAGGTGCTTGTGTTCAATTTTGATGTGCGTGTGAATCGAGTTTTTCTTCAACATGTGTACAGCGATGAATTATTCTCTTATTCAGAACCATTAAGTGAGATAAAAAATGTGCAATTTAATGCCCCGCATGGCATTGGAGTGTAAAACGCCCATGCCTTGAAAGATCTTAAAAATTTTAAAAATTACACAAAAACAAGGATATTTACCTATGCTATCCTGTAACTTATCTTAAATTTTGCGTGTTGGAATGATATGACTCGACAAAAACAAAATTTATGTTTCATTTATATATCAGAATATTTTCAGACTCTTATATTCGAAACGATATTAAGTAGTTAGTCTAACACAACTGTGCTTTTGTTTAACCCTTTAAAGACGAAGCTTATCTATTTTATATAAGGACTCAGTGCGTACCGCGCTGTAAACACTCTCCACTTCGGTTATAAAAACCAGTCTCTTAATGTTTTATAAGGCAAAAGTTGCTGTTTGTTCTGAGATCCGTACAAAACACATAAACGCAATGTGGGCACCACGTAGAATTTTTTAATGTTAAACCTGGCGATATGTAAAGTTACCGCTAGGCTTTAAAAGGTTAAAAGCAACATGTTTTGGCCTAGACATAGACCATAATCAGGCTAAAATATACAGTCATTAAAAGACAACTCAAAATGCAATATACAAAACATCATCATGTTTTATGTGGGATCCCACAGTTTTACAATATATTTGTTCTACCATAAACTTGTAAAATTATATGTGGTTTGTGGCAGCTGAATCGTAAGAGTTGGAATATAATATTCATATTCCTTTTTGTTATTAGATCCTAAAAATAAACAGATGAAGGGGGGCAATGTAATATTTGTATATGGTCGACATATAGATCGAAGCATATACCAGTTAAATAAAAAAGTTGTGTTAGACGGAATATTTAATATTGTTTTGAGTATTTTTCTGAAGACACAACTGGATCAATTCTATCAAGTTCAAAGTATCAGGTGCAACATGGCCTCGTCGATCAAGCAAATTACGTTGTTACCTTTGACCCTTCATTGCAAGGCTTACAGTTGAAGTGTTGATCCAAATATTAGGCGACAGTAATCGATTCCTTTCATTATCAGTTTTAATTTGCCTTCACATTAAGTGCTACTGAACCGACTAGACTCATTTATAAGCCAAGCTGAAAATGTTGTTGGCTGTACAAATGTCTTATTGTCTTATTGTCTAAGACATCTTCATACACAAGGCTTTCGAGAGTCACATATGTCTCCTTCTTTAGGTGATTTGTTGTCACTCTCGTGTAAAGGTTGGTCTATTCATGAAGCAGCTTTCACTTCCAAACGAAATCCTGCCATAAACTTCCCGATATTGCAAAGGCGTTTTAACACGCAAACCACAAACACACTAATCAAATGGTTAGCTTTTCTACTTCGTTTTTGGGAGGGTTCACTTTCAGAACTCTTTCAGCACCCATGATGTAATAATGGAGATCTTACTGCCCCAGTCCTTTCACGAATTCTACAAGACATCACATTAAAACAGACCCCGACTCCGTCCTTTTTCTACCCTTTCCAAATCATCCTACTTGTTGACGCAAAACAAATTATTCGCGTGATATGTTCTGAGATTCTAATAGCAATGAATATTAATATTAAGGTTTTAGGTGGTGTTGCCCCCCTGTAGATTGGTAGATTCATATGCCTACGAACACTAAGTGGAGGCAGCAGGTGCCTGAAAAACTTTGCTACTTCCCTACCAGACTACATGGCGTGACATCTCCGACGACCGTATCTTCATAAGCTGTTCAGTTGAAAGCACAGCGGCGTAGCTAGAAGTATTTGGCTCCTATGCAGAGTTTTAGATAGGCTCTGTGTTAGAAAAATTTCGTAAATCGACTTGATTTTCAAATAAAGTTTTTTGTTTAAATCTCATTTGTTCTTTCAGTTCTTGCGTACAAGTTAGAATTTGCCTGAATAGTGAGCGGCGTTAACTTAGTGTAGAAACAATAATTTGCTAGGATGGGCTCGTTAGGCTCTTGTATTTGCGGGCCTCTGTGCTTTGCATACCTTTTCTATATGGTAGCTACGCCGCTGTTGAGAGTTCATCGGAAGATTAACTAAGAAGGATTAGCGCAATTAAATACCTTTCCTCTAACACGGGTCTGCTTTAGTGTAATGACATAAATACCTATGATCTATAAATATTTACTAATGGAAATAATGTACAGAAATCTGCGACAGAAGTATGAATTCTACTTACGGCATAACAGCTTTATATAAAGACACATCTTATCATGCAAGTTAATTCGTAAGATTGTAAGGATCATATTTACCGGTTTTAGTTCACTTACTGAAAATATAGTCCGTTTTCTGTATTACTAAGTATGAACTTATCTTGCTTGCAGGCAAGTCTGAGCACTTCACATGTTAGCAGCACTTGTCAATACACGCGCCAGTGCGGCATTTATTACGCAGAGCAGACTGATAGAAGTTCCCGAGGCGATGATAAAGCACCTGTTTTACGACACGATAACCCTTTATCCTATTCGTGCAGTAGAACACTCAGCGTTCAACTGACTCCCGCTGCGGCCCGACGCGGACTGTAAAACACGCCCGCTTTCCATCTGCGCTGCACACCGTTCTTTCTCGCTCTCACCCACGTTTATCTCGTCTCTTGCACATCCACCCCCACACACTCTGGACGCTACTGATTACCCGAGATGGCTGCTGTGAAAAGGTTTCGTGTCCAGTTTTCATTTCGCGGAAAGAAACTTCAGACACATTGCATTTCCCACAACCCCCCTTCCTTCGAACATCTGCCTTCCAATCAATTTAACCCTTTAAAGTCTAACGGTTACATGATGCGCCAATACGTTTAACATACAAAAATTGTACATTCTGCCCGCACTGAATTTATTTTGTACGGATCTCAGAACAAACAGCAACTTTTGCCTTATAAAACATTAAGAGATTGGTTTTTATAACCGAAGTTGAGAGTGTTTACAGCGCGGTACGCACTGAGTCCTTATATAAAACAGATACGCTTCGTCTTTAAAGGGTTAAAGGCACAAACAAATACCAGAGCGTTTGACTGGACCTCTTTTAACTTAAAACAGCAAGTCACACAGAGCTACCAATTTTACGGAACGAGCAGCGAAAGCGCGTCATATCTCTGCTTGTTTTGTATTCATTTCCATACCGAGAAAGAGATGTTGGACCGCAGTCGCTAATCTGCTTCTGAGCGACCCACACAGCTCATGGCATTTGGAGTTGGCATTCAGATTTAATGCCTCTGGGGTCAACGACTGAAATGTCTACGTATTATGGAGAGGGTTGTCCACCTGCACGATATAGTCACATGCGTGGCAACATAGTCAAAGGCCGTTTGTTCGAACCCCATGATAAACGGTGAATTCTCTGATAGAGATAAGTCCTGTACTAATGCGGTATCATAACACTTTGACGACTTATATATCTAAATTATACAGAGTGTTCCGCGACGTGGTGACAAAACTTCAGCTGTGTGCTGTAACGTTCATATGGAGTAAAAACTTTTAGTTCACATTGACATCTTTATCGAGTTACAGTGTTGAAGCGAGATGGCAATGCTGTCACTTTATCGAGTTTACGCTTGTACATTTCCTTGGCTAGGGGTTGTGGGTGAGTTGTGTTTTAGTAGGATCAAGTGGTCGCAATACCTGAAATGTTTACAAGTGAGGACATACACTAAAATGCGTTTTATAAATTGTATCTGCAATGGAAATTGTAGGGCTGCTGTTGTGGGATACTGGCAGCGACCCCCCACTTCGCAGAAATTCAGCTTTGCAAAATATGTGGGACCGTATACAATCCATAAAGGAGACTGCTTCCTTCCTGCGAACGAATTCGGAATGTGAACAGTAATGGAGTGAATAAGGTGATGTTCTGACAGCACTGCTTCGAAGCCAAAGTGTATGTATAGGCAAAATTTTCAGGATGACTGTTGTAGCAAGCGCACATGTATGGAAAATGTTGTAGCATGAAGATTTCTGTCCGTATCACCTGCAAAATATACAACCCTTGACTGCGAGATCACGCCAACGGTCCAGGATTTTGTGATCGGCTGCAACGACGGCTATAAATTCTGCCTGATAACCAGTTCACGGGTAACGCTTATTTTGCCCGGGAAGGCGCCAGAAACACAACAGATTCGTATTCTAGGGTACAAGAGAATCCAGGTAATTTTCAAAGCCAATTTCAGTCAACGTGTGTTATAGCGTATTGGGAAATACCTACGGTAGAGACACGCGGTGGCGCACTTTGTTGAGGCACTGCGGTACAACACGGAAGGTCGTGGGTTCGATTCCCGATGAAGTCATTGGAACTTAATCCTTCCGGGCGCACTATGGCCCTGGGGTCGACTCAGCCTCTAATGGAAATGAGTACCAGGAATATCTCCTGGGGGGTAAAGGCGGCCGGTGCTTAGGGCTGACAACCTTATCACTTTCGTGTGCAGATTATGTAGAAAATCTAGGAGCCTCAACCTCCTCCATGTATGTAGAGAGATGGTACCTTTTTTTAATGTTTTATGACCGGTGTTCATTGCGATAATTATACTGAACACAAAAATAATGTGTCACACAACGCAGAGATTCTGAATTTTGCAGCATGCGGCTTATATAATTACCCCTGGGATTTAAATGTTTAAATTAAATGTCACCTACTGCGTTGTACCTGCATGCTAAACGTGATGTACAAAGAGCATTTAACAGTTTGAAACCTAAATTTCATCTAAATAGTTAATATTTAAAATTCCTTTCCCACGTAGTAGAGAAGGACACTTTTCCATCACGTGGGCAAAAGTGTTATTATTCTTCAAGGAAACGATCGCTGGTTCTCGTAAGGACCAAACAAAACATGCAAGTGCACTGAACGGGCAAAACTTGGAGGTTCTAATGCTAAAGCACGTGCAACATATAGCCATCAGTGTGTTCTAAAGGCTTAGAATGAATGTGTATAAAAGTACGGCCTGCTTCACTTCTTTATATTCTTATGGGCTTATTTATTTATTTATTTATTTATTTATTTATTTATTTATTTATTTGTAACTAAAGAAATAACTCCATGGACGACACTCATTCTTGAAGAACCGGTAGTTCCACAATCTGCAAAGAAATTTCCCGCACTTGATGAAACCCGAATGTTCATTACCCTCTTTTCAGCCAAATAAATCCAGTCCACTCCAACCCACTATCCTGTTTCTTGAATATCCATGGACTATTATCCTCGTATTTACACCGGTGTCTTCCAGTTTTTCTCTTTCCCTCAGGTGTCCCCACTGAAACCCTGTACGCACCTCACCATTCCACCATACGTGCCACTTGCCCCGCCCACCTTGTCCTTCTTGATTTCTTGTTTACGTGCGGTATTTCAGGCTTCCGCCGGGGTATAAATGAGCTCTTCGCTCTTATGGGATTTTACACAGAGTTGACGGGTAGTTAGTTACTGACGTTTGGAACAGCCTATTGGTCCAGTTTCAAGGGTCAAGCAGACCTTTGCTGACCTTTAAGACGGGACCGATAAGCTGTCTCAAAACTTCGGTAACCAACTACCAGTCAAAGCTGCGTAACAACCCAGAAGAGCCAAGACCTTGATGTTTACTTATTTATCTTTAGTTGTCTTAAAGACACCCTTGTGGAAGGAATGTACAGAAGGTGGTCGTAGCCTAAGTTGAGGAACTGATCCAGGGTTTGTCTGGAAGGATCCAGAAGAACCTCTAAATACTCAGGCACGATGGTCAGTGTGTTGGCCCTATATAGAAGGCAGAAGTACTCCCGGTTGTACCAATTTGTTGCTAGACGTTAAGTTAGTACACATTTCGTCCCCTTATCATTTTGTAGCTTAAATATTTTCGGTGATACGTCACAAAACCAGCTTGTTGTTCCATAGATAGGGATGTATTAGTTTCTTCCAAATCGTCAGGAAAGCTGTCTGTATAACTCGTATCGATCTACATATACTACAGTCCTCTACTGCACAGCAAGTCCTCTCTCAGATATAGTCCTTACCCAAAAGTTCCTTCGGGCACAGTGAATCTGTTTATACTATTTTAACCTTTTAAAGCCTAGCGGTAACTTTACGTACGACCAGGTTTAACATTAAAAAATTCTACGTGGTGTCCACATTGCGTTTATGTGTTTTGTACGGATCTCAGAACAAACAGCAACTTTTGCCTTATAAAACATTAAGAGACTGGTTTTTATAACCGAAGTGGAGAGTGTTTACAGCGCGGTACGCACTGAGTCCTTATATAAAACAGATACGCTTCGTCTTTAAAGGGTTAATTGACTACATTTTGAGCGTTGTAGCTGACACAGGATTTAGACACTTTCGCATCTGTCCGTCTGTCTACAGACACAGAACTCGACAGCCGGAGCACAGATTTGCTTGAAATTTGGTACAGGGGAGGCAGCCCGGGTAGCGTATTCAGTGCAGTGATTAAGCTACGGGCTGGATGACTCAGGGTTCCAATCCCACGCATGGGGCCTCAGGTCCTATTCAGTGCGTACCGCAGATCTTTCCCGGGGTACAGAGGACGGGGTGTGAAGTTGACCACTCACCTCCATCTAGAGCCGAGATTAAGAATGGTGGAAGTGTATGTCTACTCCGCATATGTGCCTCCGTGCCATTTACAGGGAAAACTTCAGCTTTTTTAACTTCTTTGACATTGGGGAATGTTACTAAAATTTGTCGACAGTTTCTACTTTCAGTTAAGGACACTTCACACGCGTTTTTGCAGGCACCCGATGTGTAGCTTCTAAAGTCTGCACTTACAGTAAACTGTTTTTCCTTCGATCTTAGGTTTTTAGAGGTAATCAAATAAAGGAGGGTCAAATGTGAGGAATTGTTATGCTATGTCTACTTTTTATAAATTGTTACATAGTGAATTTTTAATGAAGGCGAAGGAAAAATTTAAAAAAAAATGGCAAAGTTATTCGTATATACTCTACGTCCTTGGTTATTCAGGTTGATAAAGTGCCCAGGAATTGACTTTCTATTTGTTCTCTTGTGTATAAGAAATTCCACCTGTTGTGATATTTGTACCACTTGTTGTAGAACTTATTGAAAAATATTTCCAACATACCTATGCATCAGTATCCAGCTCTATCTGTATTATTGTTTATTATAAATGTTCGATTCTGCTTCAAAAATATTCAGCTGAGTGCCCGATATAACTTTTATTCACATTCTGAAGGAAAATCTTTAGAACTGCTAAGCGACTGGGGTTTCATTTTTGTGGGATGTAACACAGCGTCGATTGGTAGTTAGTTCCCGACTTTCTGGACAGCCTATCGCTCATCTTCAAAGGTAAAGTAGTTCGTGCTTGACCCTTGAAGATGAGCGACAGGCTGTCCCAAAACGTCGTGAACTAAATACCAATCGACGCTGCCTAATATCCCAGAAGTGTGAACGCTTCATTCACACCGCGGCGGAAGCCTCAAATCACGTACACAACTATGGTTTCTTTTTAACATTTTTTCACATCACTTCCTGTGGAATTTTTTCCGGAAAAATTACACTGGGACAAGTTTTCTCTGCATACTTCGGTTTTTCTTTTTCCATGTCAGTATAGTACCACCATTACCCCGTACTCATCTCTCTATCGCCGACGCAGCGATTAACAGCGTCGTTAAATACGCACAGACACACACGCACACAGGCACATCAATCAGGTCGTCAGTAACATACCAGGACGTGACAAGCTCGCAGTTTTAATTAGCAGAAGAGCAAAGGGCATCCATATTCATCCGAGGTTAACAAAGTTGACGTAATAACGACCTGCAGCGTAGTCGCTCATCCAGCCACCAATCTCCCACCTTTTGCGGAATCCAAGGTTTCATTACTAAACCTTATTCTAAGCCACATAAATAAAGGGGCCGCGGTGGCGCAGTTGGTTGAGGCACTGTGCTACAAACCGGCAGGTCGCGGGTTCGATTCCCGATGGTGTCAGTGGAATTTTTTATTGGCATAATCCTGTCGGTCGCACTATGGCCCTGGGGTCGACTCAGCCTCTAACGGAAATGAGTACCAGGAATATTTCCTGGGGGGTAAACGCGGCCGGTGCGTAGGGCTGACAACCTTACCACCTTCATGTGCCGATTGTCTAGAAATCTAGGAGCCTCAACCTCCTGGAACCCTGTGGGCCTGTCCAGGCCTGTAATGGGACTGCTTTACCTTTTTTTTTACCTGTGTCGTAAGGTTCATTTTAAATTCTGTTGTTTACACCTTGACAACATTAGTCCAGCCTGCTAGCTGCAGCACCGGGGAATTGGAGCTCTACTTCCGGTTCAGGCAGAAGTTTTTCCCTTCACCACGACGTTTGGACTACCTGTGAGCCTCACCCGTCTCCAGGTCCTGTCACATGTTGCAGATTATAAAGGCGTTTTCATATAAATTAGAGGAAATTCAGAGATGATGAAACTGGAGTAAGAGTATGCTATTAAATATGACATAAGAACCAGCAACAGTAGCAATGCCATTCCGCGTTATGGAAAAAAAAAATCTTTAAGAAACTACTTTTCAACAAAAGGAGAAATTTCAAAACTTACAATTATGTATCACTGGAATATCTAGCAGAATTGTATCAACTGCTAAGATTATCTATGGCCGAATAAATAATAACTATTTCATTGCCTGTATTTCTACGGGTTTCTGTTACACATACACGTCGATCATTTCTCTTTGCGCGTTGTCGCATGTGGCAAATTTCAAGTATCAACAAACTACAGAACAGGTTTATTTTTTGGTATAACATGTCTGTATGTAATATCGGTTTCATAGCGCCATACCCCGTGTTGTAGCACGGAAGGCTATGAAGGTACGCGGGTTAGAGGAATTAGGTTTTATTTCCACGTCGGGCGGTCCACATTCGTTTGCAGGATTAAAATGCCCCACTTCTGACTTCGCGACATTGAAAACCCACCCTTTGAGAGGGCCAGTTCTTCACAAAATATTGTCCACCTCATGAATTCATGTTCGTATTTATGCTTTGCATGATACCATTCTCCATCAATAAGAGATCCCACTTTTATTTTTGCTTACCCAAGATTGTAATACCCATGCGGCTACAGAATTTCCGGCGCCAAACTGTCTCAAGAATATGTCGTTATGTCTACTGTGCTGAAGCGATGTCTTATATTAAATGAAAAAGAAATCGCTACAAAAGTGCTCTCTTCGAGTTAAATGGTATCAAGTTGTTAGTCTTCAGTCCGCCCGTCCTCTGTCTTTCCGCCTGTCCGTCTGCCTGCATATATCAGCGCAGGACTTCTATGAATATCTGTCAAGAAAATCCAAAATTGTTTAAAATTTGGCAAAAATACTGGACACTTTACATGAATGCTTAGGTACCATTTTTGTTGCCGGCGGCATTGAGTTGCCATAAAAGCTGTATTTTTGAGTGAAAAGTTGTCAGGTTCTTAGAATAGCTGAGGAGGTATAAACACTACGCGAACACTCCGCAGTGTTACATTATGGTACATTTCTTTTTCTTTTCTGGTATGATTAGACTACATCTCTTAGAACTGCGGCTTTTAAAGGGCAATTGTACATCTCCATAATTGTGCATTAATGAAGATGGAGCTTAGTACAATGAAAACTATGTGGGGAAGGCACGTATTTTATAAGAAAACCCCGTCCCACTGCCACTTTTTCTATCATAAATTTCACACCTACTGTCCTGGAATCGAACTCACGCCTCCACTACCAGAGCCAGAGACAGGTCAAACGTAACAGACTACGGATATGAAATTGTTGCTTTATTTCATGCCATAAAAATATTTCTCCTCACAAAACAAGGCATTATCTCAAAATTCACGTGAAACATAAAGCAAATTACCCTTTTCTGCGAATGGGCAGCTTTAAAATTGTGTCTTCTTTTACAGTCCAGACGTGCAGTGAAGATAAAAGTTCTAATTACACAAAACTACTGTAGCGAAAAGTGTTTTATGTTTAAAAATAAAACTAACAAACCTCTACGTGCCTAAGTAACAATCCGAGATAAATGTCTGTTTACGCAACAGAGGTAAATAAATATGCGTGGACTCAAGTGTTACAGAGTGCACTTGCAACATAATGCGGGTTTCTTTTATCCCTGATTATAAAAATTGACGTCACACGAAATGAACTCACCATCATAAGCTTAACACAGCACGTCACAGCACAACTTCGGACCAGCAGACAAATTGTTTATTAAACTCTGTTGTAATGAACCCCACTGCATCTTACTTGGCGTTCTAACTTGTGTTATTTCGTACCATTACTGTCAAGATTTGCACTACTGTAATTCTGTACATTAACCCTTTAAAGACGAAGCGTATCTGTTTTATACAAGGACTCAGTCCGTACCGCGCTTTAAACACTCTACACTTCGGTTATAAAAACCAATTTCTTAATGTTTTATAAGGCAAAAGTTGCTGTTTGTTCTGAGATCCGTACAAAACACATAAACGCAATGTGGGCACCACGTAGAATTTTTTAATGTTAAACCTGGTCGTATGTAAAGTTACCGCTAGGCTTTAAAAGGTTAAGAAAGATTAGATATCTATGTTCATAATTAGACGCCACACCATGACAGCTGTAGGTGTAGGTGCTGGCACCATTGAGCCTTCGAACTAGATGGAGGTTAGTGGCCATTATTACTTCCCACCCACTTTAACTTGGGAGATAATCCGCTTTACCCCCGGACAGGTGGTTGTGTGCGACTGACTGACTATTTTGTAGTACACGTGCTCTGTAATGGGTGGATCCCTTCTTCAAACCACGGCACCCAGACAGGCTATCGGAACTGAGGTTTTGCTTGGTTTTCCTCAACTACTCCAGATATTCCGGGATAGTACATTATTATTGCAACAAGTATTTATTATGAGAGCTGGGACAGCGTAGGCGGTATAGAGACTAGCTACGGTCTGGACGGTCCGGAGTTCGAGTTCCGGCAGAAGCAAGAGGTTTTGTGTTTTCCAAAACCATCCAGACTGCTTCTGGGTCCCAACCAGTCACCTATTAAATTGGTGTCGGGGTTCTTCCTGGGCCCTCAGTCTCTAACAGAAATGAGTACCAGGAATATTTCCTGGGTGTAAAGGCGGCCGGTGAGCAGGGCTGACAACCTTACCACATTCATGTGCCGATTGTCTAAGAATCTGGGAGCCTCAACCTCCTGGAACCGTAGGGGCCTGCTCAGGCCTGTAATGGGACTGCTTTTGTTTCATGGAGACGAATGAGCATTGCCACAAAAATCAGAAAAGAAACAACAACACAAAACTTTAGGTGAAATTATGATAGTATGGTCACGTGACTGAGGCATAAAACTTAATATTAGGATATTCATATTAATTAAAATAAATATGTTTGTCTTAGCTTTACGTGCTTATTATTACGGATAATTTTAAAATACAGGCTTTTATTTTCCCAGAGTTGACACAGGCCTGTCCCTCGTTACAATTCATGTACTCGTAATTTCAGTTTATGGTTACTTAAATCACTCAATGGGAATTGCGTGTATAGGTTTGTGCACACATTTATGTTAGTCAGTTTGCATTTCTTTTCTCGTATGTGAATACTTGTATAAACCAATTGAAAAGTTTTCCCACAAACATCTCTCTGAGCAATCCCGATGAACTGCATTTGACAGACTACTAACAGGACACCATTACTGGCAAGAATCTGCGAAATTATCCGTTTGTTATTAATTACGAACTGAGCAAAATATTAGACGGATCCTGGTTTGAGACAAAACACATGCATTCTTTTTCAGAAAGGGAACGTTAGTACGAAGCATTTTCAATGATGGACAGTTCTGACTCAGAATTCGACCACGCTTGAAGTTGCCTAGTTCTCAGATAATCCGCGTGTTACATGGCAGACAGTAATTACTGACGAGGGCCTAGCGTCTGCATTTTATGAAAACCGAGGTTCATAACAGCCATCAACTTGTCCCTATCATGAGTCACATAAATCTAGTCTACAACCTCATATTCAATTTATGATCAATTTTAATATTATTTCCCCATATACGTTTCAGTGTCCTAAGCCATCTTATCCTTTCAGGTCTTACGACTAAAATGGGGTATGTATTTCTCGTCTCTACCATGCGTGCTACAGTCAACACCCATCTCATCTACTTGATATAAGAAATTAGATCTTTATGAGATATAAGATACTTCTAGCGTACCCTGTCATGTGCCGTTGCGAGCTTCTTGTGCACGAGATGAACCACAGATTCCGCAGAATGCGGAGAATGTGTTTAGTGGCTGAAAGTATCTTTACTAATAAAAATATCACTAACATGAAATACGTGTGTGAGTTATAAATCTGGTTTATGAAAGTAGTCAGTCATGGCTTACTTTAGGATACAACAATTAAATTCATTTGAAGAGAATCAACAAAATTCACAAAGAACACTTCCGAATAACAGGTTTGGAAATGTGAGTTGGGGACCTCCACAAAGAGGATTTAAATTATACAGCAGGCTTATAATTCAAACGCAGCTGTATGCGACAAAATGCAACCCTTTCATGGTTTAAATTTATTGTACATAGTATTTAGCAATTTATTTCCTGTCTGACAAGCAGCACCCTGCTTCTCCATTACGAACACCACCTACTGTTTAAGATAGGAATATGTGTTTATTCCGAGAATCATACAGAAGCCAGTAATGCAGTCTGTGTTCAAAATCTGAAGCACGTTGTAGAGTAACAACTGTACTTCAGACGGTTAATTCACATAGGCGGGTGGGTAGGAAAATCCGCGTGGAAATCTGGCTTGTTTCTGTTCACTAATCATGTTCCACGAATTAAACCTTTCTTTAATAATTATTCCACGAGTTAATAACAGAGCCCCAGTGACCTGGCGAGACGAAAGGAAGCCTCCCGGATTAGTATGCAGAATCTATAAGCATTTGTTCTCCTTCCTGTAAAACGCTAATGACTGCTGCCACCTTTTCATCAGTGAAAATTTTCCTCAAATTGTTCATGTTTCATGAACATCCGGCTTATCGCCTGGCATTTTATAGTGGGCGAATTTCTTATCTTCCTTAGCCATTGATGTTAAATTGAATAAAACGACGAAGCGCATTCTGAGGTTTGCAGAACTTAGAGCGGAATCTGAATCACGGAATATCTTCAGGTTATTTCTGCATAATTAAACTTCCGAATCCTGAAATTCAAATAAACAACATTTTAAATTACAGTTTCTACATCTTAAAAATAATTGCGTCTCCTGTACAAAAACCATTCAGTTCATTCACACATTTTCTAAAGAATATAGAAGCCACCTCATAATTCTAGACGCCAGAAGGGTGACAAGAAGCAATTTCCGTGTTGAAGATACACAAGTATTAGCGCCTCTGTACAAAATTTGGTTGCCATGGCAGTATAGTGCCCAGGATTTGTGCCCGCCCCCCAGAGTTAATTATATTTATACAAAGAATCGCTGTTTGTTCTGATTATGATACGAAACCCGTAGATATGTAGTGAAAAAAAGGCACTTGCATTTAATGTTAAATCAGGTGATACATATAATAACCACTGTGATTTAAAATGATGAGTGTTAAACACATTTACTCTTCGCTGCATGAGACAGATATAATGACAGGGTGGATATATGAACGAGCGATGTGTTGAAGTCTGTGACGCGATAATTAATGTGTGTGAGATACTGAGCGTGAAGGTTTGTCTGTGGGTCAGCTACCCTGATTTAAGTTGTCAGTGATTTGTTTCATACCCCCCATACCATCCATGACGGATGACGTCATAATGCTGATGACTGTTGACGCTTCTTTCCACATCCTGTCATAAACACAGAAATTAAATAAAGTCTTTAGGTAAACCAGAAATTGATTTGCTATGAAGTAACACATGTTTCCGATCTTTCGAAAAGTCGGTAACTGCCTACACAACGAGACGGCTTCACATCCTAGAAATTTCGAATCTTCACTGACGCCGCTGTAAGAACCTAAAACTTTGCATGCCTCTTCCCTTTCAAAATCTTCATATGAAATATTGTATGGGTTTATATATTTTTAAACATATAGGCATTTCACTTCGAAAAATGGAAGATTCACGGCTTAAGAGGAGGGCAAATTTACTATAATCTAAAGAATAAAATAAAGCTGGAATTTTGAAAAAGAACTTTTCCGACAAGTTTTTAGTCTCGTAATGGAAACAAATGTCTCAATCCTTCGTAATGTACGAAAATGAAAGAGTAAAAATTTGAAGTAACAAAATGTCAGGCACATGGAACTGAATTACCAGCGTAAGAAAAAATGGATCGCATCGTTCTTAGGTTGGACGCCACCTGGACTAGAACATTAATGACAAACTCGAGATTATAGCCCTCTCAACACCTAAGATACAGTTTCCACACGAAACCTAAGGGCAGGTTTCAAGAAACAATACAATGTGAAGTGCGAAGCTGAGCTTTGCTGGGGATTTGCTGGTGTAGCTATCTGACGTTAATTAAACATTATCACAGCGGCGACTGTCGCCTGACATAGCCGGGAGCAACGCTTGCCTCCCGCCGTGCCATGTGGGTTCATACCTTCACAGCGAAACTTGGATTTACATATTCAACTTGCATGAGATGTGGGCTCTTTGATGCAATGGTCAGGTTTATTGAAAAAATGGGGAAAGTTTGATGTACCAGGTCTCTTTATCTAACCCCACATGCTGCTCAGAATACGTAACTAGTCTTATCTGAAAAAGCTTTCTTTTTTATTTAAAGCATTGAATAACTTAGCATTCTTAGAATTTAGTGCCCCCGAAATAGAGAACAACACACTCGTTGCATTTACGTTAGTTCCCACAAAGTAATCTAACTTATGTGGGGTAACGGATCTCCTATACCGACACCGAAAAGTTTTCTAATATATTTTGTTTACCACGGAACTCCGTAAAGCACCGTTCTGCGAGAGAAATGTAGAGGTCCTCAGGTAGTCAAAAAATTACCAGTATTTTGTTGAAAAGGTAAAATTGTTCAATACATGCCATGTTCGGGGGATCGAATAACGGGGGGGGGGGGGGGCAGGCATTTTCCGCACCCATCCACACCGGCCCTGGGGCCTACCCAGCCTCCTGTAAAATGGGTGCAAGTTCTTTCCCGGGGGTAAAGCGGCCGGGGCGTGGGGCTAGCCACTCCACCCCCTCCTCGCGCCAAGACTGACGAAACGGTGGAGTTATGCCTCTACTCTCCCTTGGGCCTAAGGGCCTGTATAGGGTCCCCTTTACCGTTTTGCCATGATGGCACAGAGTGGAGTCGGTATAGAGCTTAACCCCGGCGCTAGATCGAGATGAGTGTCCAGCAACACGTTCCGGCCGCTGTGACCTCGGGGAAGAACATCGATACTCATTGGAGCGAGGACTGTGTGGGCTCCAGAGCCGGTTTGGGCTTGTTTGAAGATGATAAAACCCCTGCCCCAACGGGGATTCGAACTCCGTTCCCTCCAGGGCGCAGCCTAGTCCTGATACAAACAGCGCTTCTCCGGTCCCGTATTGTATTGAAACCGAAGCATAATTACCGTGTTCGCAATAGCCAATCACTGATCCCTGTCCTGAGCCAGATGAATCCAACGTGCACCTTCTATCCAGTCTCTTATTTCGAAATATTTTTTACTTTTCTTTAAGGCAAATCAAAAGAATTTTGTGACATATTCCGTGGTATGACAGTGTACGATTAAAATTCTTCATAAAAATTTGTCTTCTATCGTTAATTCTCATGGAGCGAGTTGTCTCAAACAGCAGCGCCTGTGGCGGAGTCTGTAATCAACTTTCGGTGCGATGAGGGCAGGTAATGAAACAGCAGAACTGTAAATGCGCGATTTGATATTGTTACACGGTAAGAACATATCTATAAACTGTGCATGGCAGTTTTGTTTGTTAACAGTTTGAGACGCAATGGCCATGAAAAATATTCAAGTCACGTCTCTAAAATTTAACGCGGCAAAAATCCTTACTGTACTCGGGTCAGGGATGTAATAATAACGGATAACATGGTTTCAAGTCGGCCGCCTGCGACCCACTTTACCTAATCTGCACACATCTCCTTCAGCACAAGCAACAAAATGAAAAATCAAAAATGGTGGAAATACAAACATAACACAAAATACAACTGGTGAGTGTGGAGGGAGGCACGCGGAGGGGAAGTGTCTGCTAGGCTGATGGGTGGGGAAAATCTATATTCATTCTTTTTCTGACTCAATATTAACCCTTTAAAGACGAAGCGTATCTGTTTTATATAAGGACTCAGTGCGTACCGCGCTGTAAACACTCTCCACTTCGGTTATAAAAACCAGTCTCTTAATGTGTTATAAGGCAAAAGTTGCTGTTTGTTCTGAGATCCGTACAAAACACATACACGCAATGTGGGCACCACGTAGAATTTTTTAATGTTAAACCTGGTGGTATGTAAAGTTACCGCTAGGCTTTAAAAGGTTAATGGAAGTTATAGACAGAAATGTTTCACAAAAATGTGTAATTATTAATTTACGTGTCTTGCTAAAATCATATATAAATTTACGCTTTTTAAGGAAAGTCGGCATTATTGGTTTTTACCAGGATTCTTTTTTAACCAAAGACCTTTTATGTTTTTTGACGGTTTTCCTTCTCTGAACACGAACACGTGCAGATTCTGTGTTGGTGGTACCTGTGATTGAAGTGTGTTTTATTTCCCAACATCATTTAAGTTTTCAGAGAAATTTTTGTGATGCACTGTATACTTTATGGCGTTATCTACCTATCAGTGTAGCTCAAAAACATATGCAAAATATGTGTTCAGGGTTTAAACATTTACAGAAGTAATATCTTCAAAGCCCTTGCGGTGAATGGAGGAAGAGGGTTATGTAAAACATGTTTGCTCATTATCAAAAGCATACATATACTAAAATCTTTTCATCTGTTGTTTATAATTAGGCTTTCAAAATCCACGATAAATAGTTGCACATCGCCTACAGTGGCAGTTTCAAGGTCCTATGTTCCATTTATTGGTCGTTCTTTGTATAAGGACGCTTTTTATCAATGAGACGATGTAGCATCGAGTGGTAGGATCATGAGTGAATAATGAACTGGAACAGATGTAGAAGGAGACGATTGTAATCTGAGGTAGCCTAGATTATTCCCGGAATTTACCCGAGAAATCTCAGGAACACAATGAGAGTTGGCCGGCCTCTGGTCTTAAGATTTCATCTCAGAAATTCCTACATGCGAACCAGAATCAATAGAATCTCTTCTGTACATACTCATATGTTAACTGAACTTCTTAACTGTACAGCCAAATGACTAGTCAGCAATGAATT
Organism: Coptotermes formosanus; assembly: GCA_013340265.1. Taxonomy (NCBI): domain Eukaryota; kingdom Metazoa; phylum Arthropoda; class Insecta; order Blattodea; family Rhinotermitidae; genus Coptotermes; species Coptotermes formosanus. The sequence continues at coordinate 478,471 of BLKM01000742.1, read as the reverse complement.
AGAATTCGGAGACCGGAGTTGTCTTAATAGGCGGTCTTATTATGTCTATTGCACGTCTCAGGGGCACTGACAACGAAATTCTGAGCGGTAAAACCGAAATTCTGAGAGAAACTCTGTCCAGTGGCCACTCAGGTAACATAGTTCAGTGAAATATTAAATACAAATTTATGGATATAGGCTTATATGTATATAAATTTATCGTATATAGTATCCTTATCTTCAAGAGTCTAACGATAAAATTTGGATAGTCGGAGATATAGCTATCGTTATATTGTCTAGACAAATAAGAAGCCCTTTTTTCGAATAGACAGGTAATAAAAAAGGGACATTATATTACCAATAGAGAATAAAATCGTACAATACAGGATTAGAAAAGTTTTTGTTCGCACCTGTATCAAATTATGGCAAACATAACATTTTTATAGATTTATGAAATGACTTTTTCGAAGCCTTATTTTATCAGGACGACAGTCCTATTGTACTACCACACGCACCTGTTCACGGCCCGTTTCACAATTCAGTTTTAAGATTTTACGGATTTCCTTTAAACTTGGTTCACTGACCATGTTCACATATTCACATATTCACACGTTCACATGTTCACACCTTCACATGCGTCACATGCGACACATGTTCACACGTTCACATATTCACTAGTGGTAACCAAACACGCCTAAATTTTAATTATTTATCACATTTATAGGAAGGCTTAACAACTGCTGTTGTCGGAACGAGTCTGCTGTTGTTCGAAGTAACGTGATGAAAGTCTGTGTGTAACTTACTCACTGTTTGCTCAAAATGTATTAAGTTACGAACAGTTAATCAGTTTAACAGTGAGCAGGGTAGAAACTGGATGCCCGGGTTTTAGTCCGGGAAAGTTTTTTTTTCCGTCACCGTGTTCCAAGCCCCCCTCTCAGGTTCCAATTTAAGGTTACCGGGGGCTTTTCCCCGAGGGCAAGTGGTCAGGAAGTGAAGCTGACCACTCGGTTTCATCCAGTAGCGAGATTAAGAGTGCTTTGGGTTATAGTTTCATTTCCTCCTTCTTCTTCGTGCTGTGGTTCTTAACTAAACATAGAGACAAATTTACATGTTTTAAATATGGTTTAAATTAATTTATAATTACCGTGTAATTATTCCCATTTGAACTGAGATAAATATTGACCAGCAAAAATAATGACAGTGGCTGGAAACAGTACGGATTAATAGGGGGAGGCAAATAAATACCCGCGGCCCACAGGCAGCTCGTCGAATCCATTTTTCGACGATATTAAGATGGATTATTTTTCATACCATTGTCCTTCACCAACTTTTTATTTCTCATGCCTGGCTGAAAGTGTTTTGTACTTGCAATGTATGGACTAATGCACATTTAAATTCTGTATAAATTTTAAGCTTCCCGTCACTGATTTACACAAGTAATTTTTTACTCTGTGCACACAGCTGGGTATAAGACAATACAGTGTGTCCTCCAAGGTTATGCTCGTTGCGTGTCTGATAATACCAGAGCACTAATTATAGCTTTGATCATTGTGTTAGATATCATTAGACTGTTTTCCAGCAATACGCTCGTATAAAAGAATCTGCCCCGATTAGTTTGTTTCTTTTCCGTAAGCTATCAGTGGCGCTGCACTAGAATTTTGGGTTCCCCCAAGCGCGGTGTAAGTGTCTGCACTGATTTCCCCACATCCCAGCAAAAGCACAGCTTTAAGTTTCCCCGAGAGATGAGTTTTCCTCGTGCGTGATCGAAATTGCCTAACCTAAGAGCCAACAAAGTAACTCTCTATGGAAAAGGTTACTTCCTCAGAAGCTAATCATTGTTTACCTAGTAAACAAATTCACTGCATTTTATGTAGCCTGAATGTTCTTTGCCATGGGCACGACAGATCGTCGTCTTTGGTCCTTGCCTTGAGCCAGCTGAAGCCACTACACACCCTCCTTCCCTAGTTCTGCAACATTTATTTTAATATTATCTTTTATTTACTCTTAAGCTGTCTATGTGCTCTTCTATCTTCAGGTATTGCATTATAGAATACAATGGGGAAATACATAGATTTGTTTCTACATCCGTAATGTAACACCTAAATCAATATTTTCTTTGGAGGGTTTCTACTGAAAACAAAAATCTTTTGCACTAACATTTTATGCTATAATTTTTTATTTCCGAAATACACGGTGTGATGGATGGAGTTACGGATAGACAGCCAGCCAGACAGACAGACACGAGGACGATTACTATTAAGTGTACGTATTGTCAAGAGGATTCTTGGGTATATTTAAAGTATACAAATTGTGTTCAGTCGGCACAAATAAGTACTTTTGGTCTACAGAAAGTTTCTCTCGATTTTCTTCTGTTCAAAGACGCTTCAGTACGGACCCATCCAACTCCACTCTCCCCAAAGAGGACTGTGACTATTTACCCTGATTTCATCAAACTGTAACCCAAGTTGCCAACTCCACGCCGTTGGGCTCTGAGGTAATAAAGCAACCCCAGATACACTATGAACCTGTTATATCAAAAGTTATATTAGTTGTATTTTGAACCGTTTGTTTACATTGTTCTACCCTTATGAACTTTGACTATGTACAGACGTGATCATAAATACAGGAATTCTCTTGCGAATTGTATTTAATTATGGTCCCACGTTTGAAACGTATTACAAGAGATCTCATTTCAAGTGTGTATCTCGAACACTGCTGATACATTTGAATAAGGGGTTGCCTCAAATTCCGCACAGTAAGACGTTTCATTTTTCTATTGAAGTTCATACAAAATCCTTGAATTCTAGCCGAGATTGTAGTATGGAATATTTCATCTTGACTTATAGCCTTACTTTAGCGAAGTTATCAATACCGCAGATAGCCTATATATAAAATGGCGTCAAATCATGTGATAATCAGTGGATGCTGAAATGAAAATGATCTGCAAAAAAGTGACCGTGGCCAATTTGAGATATTCCTCCTGCATTTGCCTGGACGGACTGCGGAAAACCATAATAAAAATTCCATGCCCTGTCTCCGCCTCGAAACTTGAATCATACGTACCCTGAACATAGTCACTAACGCTACTACTTCCACCGCTGTGTCAGATGCTAAAATATGTAAATATTATTGGATACACATTGTGTTTTATTTGACCTTACGTAATGAACTTTTTGTGTGATGATCCATTTCTGAAAGCATCTAAATTTGGGGTTATATTAGATTAATCATGATCGAAGTAAATCCGTAGAACAACTATTGGTGTTGACACTGTAAAGTCAACTTTAATTTAATCCATTTATTGACCTGTCTGGCTGTCTGTCCTACCGTCCGCATATTCCATTTCCGAAACTGTTCGAGGATTGTGATGCAGCGAACTGAATTTTGTCTTATTTCACATAAGCAGTTTACCAGTGCAGGGACAAATCCTCATGTTTTTTGTACGTTTCAGCTGTCATTAAATGTTGTGGTAATCCTGCCTTCCCTCGTTTTATATTTCCTACCATTTTCCCGCTTGTCTTGTTGTTTTGATCTAATGATGCAGGCAGGAAATTCGTAGCAATCCTTGGCGACATAACCGACTTCCAGACGGCCCGAGACCCCAAACTAAGATCAATATCAGCACATCTTCTTTACGATTAGCCTGACAAAAGTATCTGTTTGTATATACATGCGCGATAAGTGGGTATGAAGGGCCATGAATTGCACAAATTTCCCAAATGTATTTCAGGAACATGTGTTCAAACGAAGAAGAGTTTTGGCAAATTCCTTTCGTAGTCCTTCCCTCTTCTACCTACTTGTTCACAGCAGGTGTAGAGGGTTTTTTTTTGTTTATTTTCACATGATCACACTCAAACACACACAACAGTCCGTAGGACCCCTCTGGACAGGGAATCGGCCCGTCGCAGAGAACTCTACCTGACAGCACAAGCACTTACAAGAGACAAACATCCATTCCACCGGTGGGATTCGAACCCACGATCCCAGCAAGCGCTTGGCCGCAGACCTACGCCTTAGACCGCGCGGCCACTGGGATCAGAGTTTTGGCAAATACGTTTGCTTAATTGGGGACCATTCTGGAGAAATACGTACGTTTAACTAGAAAAATGTTTTGCAGTGGTGTGTGTGCTTAACCGAGAAACATGTGTGTTTAATCAAATGGAGAATAGTCTTGAGACGTGTAGGCCTATGCTAAATTTGAGAACGTTCTTAAGATATAAACATGTTTAAATGGGAATTACTTTTGAGATGCTTTTGCGTGTCTGATTGTAGTATAGGTGTGAGACTTCTATAGATTTATTTGGAGAACAATTTTCCTCTCGCAATTATCCTCGATTAATTGAATCTCGTATCGCGCTGATCTTTACTAATCGAAAATTACATCAACATTTGCGTTTGCATTGTACTTCCTTATTGACTCCAGATCTCCTATTACTTTCTTCCCTTTAACCCAGCAGTTTATCTCTCCTGTAACTTCTTGGCGTTCTCCTAGTAGTTAAGATACGTTGTTATTTGAAACTTGCGTGGGAGTGAGGTCTGTCCCGGCTTGTTCCTGCGAGTCGTTCCAAATCCCTTACAGTGTTGTTAATGTCACAGTAAATGATTTTCTTGCCCCAGAGAGAATTAATTTGGTGAAAGAAAGTTGAAAGGAAGCCACTTGGGTTTTCAGAAAATGTACAGTTCTTCCAAAAAAGAAATCGTGATCCCTTACAGCCACACAGTAATCCTCCTCAAAAATTTTGTTACGGGTTTCCTGGGTATCAAAACCTGTAGCAAAATTGGAGTGCATTAACGTTTTGGGGACACATACTGTGGCCATCTTCAAGGCAGGAAATTTTTGTCATTACGGCTTGGAGTGTCTTCAGGTTGCAGATGAAGGAAGCGGTTGCCTGTTATGAAGCATAGCTGTGCGGAGAGTTGTCAAGGGGCAGTCCTCCACTCTGGGGGAATATCAAGGAGTCTAGCAATTCGTTTATTTCTACCCTCTACGGCGGATATAACTGGCACTTCTCCACCATCCTTCGCCGCTTAGCATATAACAAATTGTTTCAATTGTATTTGTTGCAAAGCGTGAAATAAATTAGGAAAACAAACATGATGAAAGAACAAGGGTTTGGAAATAGACGTCAGTATCCTACTGGAAGACAAATTCCTGGCACCAGTAGCAAGGAAGTCACGAAAACTATAATCTCCAGTCTGAATAGTCGGTGACCAGAGCAAGGTTCGAACCACGCTTCCCTTGAATACGAGACAGAAGGATCGGCGCTTCGGCTGTCGGTACTGGCTTTAGTGTAGGCAGTTTTGTGAGGACCTGTAATCATCACGTGGTGCCTGATTTGCATAACAAGGGTGATATTGGAGATGGTATTTCGGATGACAGCTGGACGTCTTCTCATTTCACTTGACACCCAGAAGGCTAAATACAAAGACGGAAAGCATCTCAACATGTCAGAATTGCTGTAGCGGTTTAGTTCTGGGTTTTGCCTCAACGAAATTTAATTAAGTCCATAATGCACAGTGATTACTTGATTACTGCATATTCCACATGCATTAACATTAAGAAACTGCATATTTTACCAAGTAGTTTACATTTCTGCATAGCATTAACTGATTGGTCTTAGTCCTATTGAATTATTATGTAATATTTAAATTAAATTCAGGCTTTAAGAGGTTAATGCTTTTTCTCTAGATTTTATACCGTCGTTTTTGTTCACTCTAGCGGGGCGAGGCGTGATGCAGACCGCTCATCTCCACCCAATAAGCTACGGACGCACGGCAGGCTTCAGACTTACTGTGCAACCCTTGTGAGGAAGGCAATTCGTTTTTTAGTTTTTTTTCGTATAATAGAGTAAAGGTGGAATGAAACTGGCGGGGGAAACCGAAGTACTCGGGGGAAAACCTGTCCCAGTGCCACTTTGTCCACCACAAATATCACATGGGCGGACCGAGGATCGAAACTAGACCTTCTGCGGTGACATGCCGGCGACTAACCGCCTGAGCCATAACACGGCTAGCATATTTTAAAAAACCAGCCCTCTTCTCTCCTTCCGATATGAGTAATGATAAGGGGTTTTTGAATATCTTTAACCTTTTAAAGCCTAGCGGTAACTTTACGTACCACCAGGTTTAACATTAAAAAATTCTATGTGGTGCCCACATTGCGTTTGTGTGTTTTGTACGGATCTCAGAACAAACAGCAACTTTTGCCTTATAAAACATTAAGAGATTGGTTTTTATAACGAAGTGGAGAGTGCTTACAGCGCGGTACGCACTGAGTCCTTATACGTAGTATAAAACAGATACGCTTCGTCTTTAAAGGGTTAAATAAGTGAAACACCCCCACTCATGTCATGCTGTAGTGTGTATTGTACTCGGTAAAAATCGCTTCTTTCGCGCGATGTCTAATTTATCGTGCGTCATAATTGTAACATATATCATTCCTTCCATAAAAATTACGGGGAAGTACAGAAGCAAACAGTCAGTGCCTCATGCCCTTCTGCCACACTTGTACAAATGAATTGGTCTCTGTTGTTTGTCAGCACAGTAATAAAAACATCCCCACATAACATTTCAACCTATATAATTAACACAAAAACTCCACTCACAGCGCTGCTTGACACATTTCGCAATAACCATGTAGCAGTCAATCAAGCGAGATGGAGTTCGGTTAGAAATGCTTTACGTCATGAAGCCTTAGTGTTTTTATTGGAGCAGGGTGCTTGTAGGTTAGCAGTGAGATAAATACGTGTCTCCACTTGTGGCATAGGGACAGGAACATAAGTTTCTTATCGCCCAGTATCCGTCATTTTCTTTTTACTAACGTTATTGAATTACCGCTTCCGTTACCAACCTTACAAAATTACACTGAGACCACGGATGGAAGTATCGTTGGTGGAACGTACGTTGATACTGCAGGGTTTCCCATTTCTTCCTACTGCTATATTCTGTCCCAGTCTATCTGACCCACGGGTATCCAGATCGTGTTGTACGACCCGCGGCCACGTTGGTAGATTGTATGTTTTCTGTAAAGACTTAACAATAATTTTGGAGGTTATGTACACCACTTATTGTGATTTTTACACGCATGGCCCGTGAACCAGCCCCAAAAAACGGCTGTGGCCCTTTGCCACACGAGGTTGGACAACCCTGGTCTCATCTATGACAGCGAACTCAAATTGCTTATTGCTACACTAAGGCAAGAGAGATGTATTACTCCCGTTCACATGAACAGAAAACTGCTTCTCTTTCTTCGTTACCGCACAGTTTTATATTTATTCTTGGTTGTCCAGCAATTCTCTTCACATGAGTGTTGTTATTAGTAACAATGTTATAACTTTAGTTAGCAACAAGCGCTTTGGGCTTGTTCATATAGGACACAGAGAACTGGAGGAAAATATCACAGTAAACAAACAATGAGAAGCCTCGAACGTCGCTATCCCAAACATCCGTTGTACTTCTCTCTGTGGCTTCAGTATGGTGAATTTTGTCACGCATTGAAGTCTTTGGAAGACTCTCCGAACAGCCACGGCAAACACAGTCGCGTGATGGAATCCCGCTGGTGTCTCACACATATAGAGTCAAACCCCGAAATAACGTCCCACGTATAGCGCCACTGTCTGAGACTGTGAACAAAATTTCCCTCTTATACAGCATTGTGATTTACCGCCATCCTCGACGTACCCCCTCAAACTGCGAGAATAAACAGTGGAGCTCTATCTCGGTGTGACTGCATATAAACACGCAACATTTCTCTCGATATATTGTCTGCTTCAAATTTTCTGCCGCGGTATTAATATAGATTACCCTACGATATTACGAAATTAATTCCGTACAGTTGCCAGTAAGTGCAGCAGGCACAACTCTTAAGGCAGTGTACAGTTATTGTGTATTCGAGGGTTTGGACGCAGTTAGAGTCTTAATAATATGAATGAATTTGAATTAAGTTTTATACGTTTAAGTCTGTACAGACTAATGTAGCTGCATGCCTTTTCTGAGGATGGAAGCAATAACCGGGGCGAGGAACGGGCACACCTGCGTGTGATAGATATTTTGGATTCTGTGGTCACTACCTTCATTTGAATTCAGGGTGTGTGACCTTCACTGTGTAGAGGTCACCTTTAGTTACAGCAATTATCTTCTAACGTTTCGCTTACAGCATACGTAACTTTCAAACAAAGTTCTGCGTTGCATGTAGCAATTCTGTTTTGTTTTGTGTATCTCTTGCCAATTATGAGGGCGCAGAAGGGAAAAATAATTCAGCTGACGAATAAGAGGCAGGATCAATCATTTTTACTTTGTTTCCAATTTATAGAGACAATCACAACTACTTTTCCCTTAGTATTTATACTATTTTACTGCATGTTCCGGCCTACAGGCGGCCGTCATCAGATAAAACACAGATATAAAAGAAAAGTGCTAAGGTAGAGGTCTCTACTGAGGAAAAAGTAGTTGTGATTGTGTAAATTGGAAACAATATTATATAAACACACGACGGGATGTGAAATTTAAAAATTCATTTTTAATTTCTTTTTCCACAATACACTGTTGTTTGTCATTGCCTCTTTATAAAAGCACAGATACTCATTAGACTGGGCCCCGATAGCTCAGTCGGTATATCAACTTGTTATGGGCTAGACGGTCAGGGATCGAATCCCTGTGGCGGCGAGATTTTTGGCACCCGTCCGGACCTGCCCTGGGCCCCACCCAGGCTCTCGCGCATTAGGTACCGGGTCTTTTCCAGGGATAAAGCGGCCCGGGTGTCGCGTTGGTTAATCATCCACTTCTAGCGTCGAGGTCATGAATGTTTACAGCCATACCTCGACATAATCCTATGCTTTCATGGCATGTTATAGGGTAAAATCACCAGATAAGAACAGTGCTTCTCAATCGGCGTGCCGCAAGGGTTGAATATAAGAATGACGACATGAAGTTTTATCCGCAAATTAATATTTTTAATATCTGCGCTCTTCTGGGATATTAGGCGGCGTCGTGTGGTAATTGTATACCGAAGTTTCGGGACAACGTGTCATCCTCTCTTCACGGGACAAGAGTCCGGGACGGAAAGAAACCCAACCTGTAACGTAGATACCAAATGGGAAGGTTCGTGCGGGGTGGGGATCAGTATTTTTAAAATAAATAACTAATAAAACCCGAGGTCTGTGGTAAGCTGAGGGGGGCACCATTATGTACAGTTTTGAAACAACTGCATTTATTTAGATTTTGTATTGTTATTAATATCAAGGCTTCATCGTCTTTCTTCTTTAAGGCAGTTTTATTCTTTTATACAAAAAAAAGCAATAGTTCAAAATGGGTGTGCTTCTATCATAAACTTTTTCTTCTATTTTAATTCTCATGTACCACGAAAGCAAAAAGAATATCTCAAGTGTACCGCAGTCACCAAGAAGTTAAGAACCAGCTGTACTGGAGCCTGGGAAGACCCCAAAGATAGTGTGGACGTTGCCGTTTCTTTAGAGACGAAAATTCAATGCCCTTACCGAGAATCGCGCCACAACCATCCTGTCCGTAGCTAGTCAGTTTAGCCTCTTAAAGCCTAGCGGTAACATTACGTACCACCAGGTTTAACATTAAAAAATTCTACGTGGTGCCCACATTGCGTTTATGTGTTTTGTACGGATCTAAGAACAAACAGCAGATTTTGCCTTATAAAACATTAAGAGATTGGTTTTTATAACCGAAGTGGAGAGTGTTTACAGCGCGGTACGCACTGAGTCCTTATATAAAACAGATACGCTTCTTCTTTAAAGGTTAATGTAGGTTTTAGTTCAGATTCTGTTGCGGTATTCAAGTCTTGTAATTCGTGTTTGTTAAGATTTGGAAGACCAACATAAAAACCCAGATTCCCCCCCCCCCCCCCAAATCTTCCAGTTCCTGGGGAGATCGATCGTCTGTTAGTAAGCGTGGGAGTGTAACGCTGGTGGCCGAGTAGGGGAAGGTGTGACGTAGGCACCTCATCCCCATGGGCTATAGGGTTGGTGGGTGGGTGGGTGGGTGGGTGCTAAAATACGGTTGCAAGTATTGAGGATGCTCATTCGCGTTGGTGGCGGTGTTTATCGTTGCCGGGCTTTTCAGCTTGCGGTATGAGGGTTCTGGGATTATGGTTCATATTTAACGCTGTGCTAAAAGCTTGTATGAAGCCTTTGATTTATTTTAGAAACTAGCGGGACACTTGCAGTTTCTTGGTGGCAGCAGTTTTATTTCTGTGCTTTGTCTGTCTCTCCTATGGTGAAATCATAACTTGCGAGCAGCGCTTGATTCTACGGGGCTACGGAAGTATGCTTACTCAAGAGAATGCACTTGGACTGCACAGCGTGGGTGGAGTCATTTAAAAATCGCAACGACGGTCGGGAGGGGGGGGGGGGGGAACGTACATAGCCTGTCCAAAACATGATTCTGTCTGATTGCATGACGTAGTATTTTAACAAACACTGGTCACCATTTGTTAGATGTTTCGTTTATAACAAAAATAAAAAATTTATGCACAGATGTAACCACATAGAGTACTACAGATAAGACTGTATTATCTTACACGCACAAAACACTACAGCACTTCAGTCCATCGCATTTTTTAACTCGAATACATCGGTTACTGGTCACACGCATGGGACGGTCGGCTTGCCACAGGGTAAACAACTGCCAAGGTCAACTGCAAACTCCGCAGTCAGTATCAATAACTCAGTCGGTGTGTGACCAAGCTACGGGCCGCATCGGTGTTCTCGGTTGGAGGGAAGACGTCTTTTCTCTATTGACTACTGAAGAGCTATGGAGCCCATCCATCCACCAAGTCAATAAGTACTGCAGTTCTTTCATCGAATAGTAAAACTGGCCACTCTTTTTCAGCTAGCACCAAGGTCAAGAATTCGTAGAACCACATCTCCATTGCTTTATACAGGGTACACAAAAAAGAATGGTGAGGTTTCAAAGGTTAACAAGAAATTTATTTGTCACCTTACACGGGCACAACGTACACCGTCAGCAGCGGCAAATGTCCAAGTTTCTCATGCGTTAATCACAGTCCTTCAATGTGTGCACCCTGGGTCACACGACACACATCCACACGGTAACCAAATTCATCCTAGACTCGATGTCGTATGTCCGCTGTAATGGTCTGCAGTGCATGCGTTATCCGATCACGAAGTTCCTTGAGGGACATGGGCAATGGTGGTACGTAAACGCTGTATTTAACGAACCCCCAAAGAAAGAAATCGCATGGTGTTAGATCCGGCTAACGGGGTGGCAGGTCTGGACACTTCACAACGGAGCACACAGAACGCCTTCTCCTGCTGCGACGCCATCTTGGAAACTGACCCCGCGGCCCCGCAGTAAGCATGAGAAGCGAACTGCTGGTAGCGCATGAGAAACCTGGACAGTTGCCGCTGCTGACGGTGTACGTTGTGCCCGTGTAAGGTGAGAAATAAATTTCTTGCTAACTTTTGAAACCGCACCATTCTTTTGTGTATCACCTGTACGTCTTCAAAGTGTTGTATGCAATTGAGTACAGCGACAGTTTTCGCTTTTATGCGTCACTTAGCCACAGTGCGTAAAATGAACTCATAATGGTGATTTCTCCATATATATTGGGGCTTTTTAGGGCGACAAAATTCTAAGAAATCTTCCTGGGCTGGCCGCCGCTTCAGGTGGTTCAAGCAAACTAACCTATAAGAAATCAACTCCCCCTGCGTCGTCGATTTTGAATCTCCCTGTTGATGGAGACGGAATGTGTGTACGAAAGCTCTGATGCTGCTATTAGCCCAGAATATTTTACTAAAGTGTTTTTCTGCCCTTCCTCCTTTTTCGTTTCTGAAATTCGTCAGCTGATTTCTTCACAGTTTTGTACTGGAGTACGTTCGCGAGACTTGATTATCAAATTTAACTTTGGTCAGTGTCAGTCCCAACTACATTACATTGCACCATTACACCATTACTGGAAGTTTTTAATTCTCTGTGCTGCCATTTCTGATGTCTCCTTTTTATTTAACCTTTTAAAGCCTAGCGGTAACTTTACGTACCACCAGGTTTAACATTCAGAAATTCTACGTGTTGTTGACATTGTATTTTTTGTGTTTTGTATGGATCTCGGAAAAAACAGAAAATGTTACCTCATACAACATCAAATGATCTGTTTTTTATGACCGAAGTGGAGAGTGTTTACAGCGCAGTACGCACTGAGTCCTTATATAAAACATATTACGTTCCGTCTTTAAAGGGTTAATAACCTGACTCTTCTTTTCTCCTTCTTTGTCTCTTCCTTTCTGCATTGTCTCGACAGTGTGCTTTAATTGTTTACAAATTATGACAGCAATATTAGAGTTCACGTACTTTGAGAAAGTATAGCACGGTACAAATATCAACTAATACTGAAGCAGACCGTATTCCTCTAAGGTCTTGCTTTTCCCTTGCAATTTGCAAATTGAAATGTTACTGTATATTAGAACAAATGTATTTTAGTTTTCACTCAACATTTTTGTGGAATCAAGAATTACTTGAAACAGCAGAAGTTACCTTCTAAAGCAAATTATTTTTTAGACCAATTTGCGGTTTTAAGTGTATCCAGTTAGGCTACTTTGTGGTCTTATGTGCCTATATAGCGTCGAATAATGGGGATGCCCAACGTATAATGAATTAGAGAAATGTGTAAGTATGTGGTCGTCGGATTAGTTGAAGTAACTCCAAGTCACTTGCCTGAAGGTACGAGAAACTCCGCAAAAATATTCAGGATACCGGACTCAGGGCCGAAACTTGAGACAGTGTTCTCGCAAGTGCCAACCAGTAATGCTACCTCCTATTCCGTAAAGTTTGACCCTCATTAGAGTACTTAACTTCCACGCACAGTACTTTATCAACACAATCAGCTCAATACCAACGCCCAAAGGGCACAGCGTATAAATAACAGAGTGCAAATTGCTTTGGCATTTTTGTCACCTTGCAGATTTTCAGTTCCATTCAATGTATTATATTTCCCGCCAGTATCTCAGTATTCTCCTGTTTCGTCATTACATTAATGGCCTTGAAATGTGAACTGAAGGAATTGCTTTGTCTAGGCATTTCAGGCAGAAGCTTTTTCTTCGTAACCTGTTAAGATGTGAACATGAAGAGGAAAGTTCGCCGTAACTTGTGAAGTTTGAAAAGGCGGCATAGACCACCTGTTGTTGTCCCCGGGCTAGTTTCTCTGCTCTTTGTGTTTAACAGCAGTTCAGGTTACCCCATAAGGATCAAAATTTCGTTGGAAGGAGAACTTTATAAATATGATCCCGCGTATAATTTCTAAATGGTAAAGTTAGGCGTTTGCTTAGTCAAACAAAATGACATGTAAACTTAGGAAGCTAAAGCATAACTCCACGCATTCTTAAAGCAGAGCTACGTTGAGGGAAATGTTTATCTAGACGCTCCGACTTCTTTGACCCCATGAAAAGGGCTCCTATGGGCTTAGAGTTGTAGAGGAAGCTTGTTTAGCCCAAGAACTAGTCCCAGCATGGTGGCCAAGAGAAAACTTTTGTGCCTTCCGTAGGTCGAACTCCAGTCCTGCAGCCCGCAGCATTGTCTCCATATCGACAGGGCTCTTCTGGCTGCTGCACGTTTGTTTCACCCTCATGACATTCTGCCGATCGCACTGGCCGCGCGGTCTGAGGTCTTAACGCCGTGGTCACACCGAAAGCGACGTCATACGCCTAACTGATCGTACGTAGTCGTGCGTAGTCGTGCGTAGTCGTGCGTAGTCGTGCGTAGTCGTGCGTAGTCGTACGTAGTCGTGCGTAGTCGTACGTAGTCGTGCGTAGTCGTGCGTAGTCGTGCGTAGTCGTACGTAGTCGTGCGTAGTCGTACGTAGTCGTGCGTAGTCGTGCGTAGTCGTGCGTAGTCGTGCGTAGTCGTGCGTAGTCGTACGTAGTCGTACGTAGTCGTACGTAGTCGTGCGTAGTCGTACGTAGTCGTGCGTAGTCGTACGTAGTCGTGCGTAGTCGTACGTAGTCGGCAGACTGAAACAAATATGCAGGTACGGCTGCGCGTGTTCACATTAGGCCGTGGTCACACTGGAAGCTCCTAATGTGACCACGGTGTCTTTACTTGTATATTTGTTTGTCTTGCAACTACACGCGACTACTTACAATCAGTTAGTCGTATTAAGTCGCTTCCAGTGTGTGACCACCGCGGCCTAAGTCGGCCGCGTTTCGCTTGCTAGGAATGTGGGTTCGAATTCCATGGGGGACACGGACATCTGCCTCTTGTGAGTATTGTGTGTTGTCAGGTAGAAGCCTCTGCTATGGGCTTATCACTTGTCGACAGGAGTCCTACCGAGCGCGGTGTATCTGAGTGTGTTCACTAAGCCTCGACAATGAGGAGGCCCTGGCCCACTAGGGGCTGTTGCACCACTGGGGGGAAAAAATATGGCTCTATACGAATTTCAGTCTTAAAACTGACTTAGACAGCTGTAGGAACTTGATTTTTGGCGCGTTTAAAGAGAGAGATGGGGGGGGGGGGGGAGAAAGAAAAAGAAAGCAGACGAAAGCGTCTACTTATTTTAGCGCTTCCTTCCGCCAGAAAAAGCGCACAAATTATTCGAAAAATCCAATTAAACTTTGTATGGAAGAGGAGCCATTTCCTCTTCGTTTCAGTTTGGTTTATTTTAATATTCATATGTTTTACATAATTAAACTATCTGTTATATACCTCATTTTTATTTCTTTGATATATTTTGGCGAAACTTTATACAACCTTCTTCTCATAGTATCACTAAAAGGACAATTTTGTTTGATTACAGCCTAAATTGTAAGATCGCTTAGAGAGTTCTGAGTCGTGAATTAATCGTCATCACGAACACAGATCTTCCCTTTTGTGTGTACCTGACCGATGCCCTTTGATTCTCTTTTCTTTTCTTCGAGGGTGACATAAAAGCAATTATTCTTGTCTATGTAATAGAATTAGAATTTCTGCAACTTTATCAAATACAAGCACAATTTACTTTTGCATTTTTCCAACCAAATTTTTGCATTTAAACTAGGATAAGCAATACCCTCATAACTTAAGAGCCATCAGATTCGTTACTGTAGATTTTCTTTTAAAACACTTAAAGCTATGTGATATTTGAGTTTATACTCTAAGAAGTATTCAAATTTCTGTCGTCTGAAACGTGACGCCGTGTAATCTGGCAGGTTTTTACGAACATATCAGAGAAAGCTGCTGTCTACAGGTTTAGGTGAGAAGAACAAACCGCGAGTTGGTACTTGGTGTGAATACAGAGGGAGTAAAGGGCTAGATTTGGCAGCAGGCCCTTCCGAAACGTTGATCGCTTAGATAGCACTAAATGGCGTCACATTCAACAGGACCGTAATCTTAACGTAAATTGGAGGTTTGACATTTCAGGCAAGATAAGCGTACGTATGTTGCAGCAAAATAAACTAAATATCTGCAGATAACAGCCAATTTGTTAGACCCTGAACATGATGAAAAACTATGTTCCAGTTTGTGCGAAAATAAGGAAATTCTTTCGTTGGAAATAATCCGTACACGCGGTAGTGGTTTTGTTCTCTATTCCCACGCATCTCGTGTAACCACAACATTTACTGGTCAAACATTTAAATAGAATGTAAAGCTCAAAAATCAATTTCAAATGAAAGTAGATACAGGAGAAAATTAACTAGGATGTGATGGTAAAATGATTTCAGCCACGTAATTGCGGAGATGGGAATGGTTTCATTTTCTCTCCCTCTCTCTCTCTCTCTCTCTCTCTCTCTCTCTAACTTGACCTCTCTTTCGTGTCAACCGCGTTTTATAACTCACACACACTTTCAAAAACCTGTCGGTCTTTGTGGCACAAGCGTTGCCTCCAAATAATAGCTTCCGACACCGTCAAATGCCTGTTGTTTTGAGGGATCAGAAAGGACGATTGCCACAAAATTCTCATGCAAATGGAACGACAGAGGCCAATAGAGGAAATGAAGAACGATGTAGATGTATGGAAATACAGCCGACATCATTTTGCCATTCAGTCCAACACAGACTGTTACAAAATTTTTGCATTCAGTACAACATAGACGTTAACTACGTTTTCAGCGAGGCTGTCATCAAAGAAGTCCCGAGATCGATTATAACGACGCTACAAATGTGCACAAATCGCCAGCATCAGACAGATAGATTCGCCATAATTGAAATACTTAAAATTTTGGAATTCCCATTCCGTTGCGCATGTATACAATTACTATCCGAACCTATACACAGAGAACAAAACAATGTTGTGTGATTGTTCTGTATAGATTGAGATGGGAATTCCAAAAATTGCTTTAGCTAGCCAACCTTCTTTCATCAATAGATATATCGTTGTGTTGTTCTGTTTAGATTGAAATAACGTAAAACTCTTTATTACCACACGTAACGTTCCCACGTGGCAGAGGCAGCGTACTATTTCGGCGGTAACTGGAAATATAAATGTGTCATTCTTAAACAATCGGAGTTTGTGGAATACAAATCGAATCAGGATATAAAAAAATCAACTTCAATTCATAAAAAAATTATTTTTGTATTCTGCAGATTTTGGAGACTGATACAGAAGATTAAATCAGTGAGGATGGGATGGGTAAGGAATGTGGCAAGCATGGGAGAGAAAAGAAATGCGTCCCACGTCTTAATGGGCAAAATGCAAGGAAAGAGGGCAGCTGGAAGACTGAGACATAGATGGACAAACAATATTAAAACCTCTCTTAGAAAGACAGGATGAGAAAGTGTGGAATGGATCTGGTTACGTCTGCTTCCCCTGTATGACTTCAGAGAGTGTTCTGGGACTTCGCCTTTATTATATATCATATATATGCTATTTATTATATATACATATATATTATATTTCTTTATGCCAAACATTTGTGTCGATGCTGAATTTATACACTTTACATAGCTATATGTAGGAGGTGCAGCCCATTCTATTAGTGACTGCCATCACGAAATGTAGGCGCATTTGAGCTCGCTATAAATAACTGTTACGCTTCTGCGCCATATTGAAACAGGGATCACTAGGATTACACCACGTAAGTGTTTACAGGCATTAATGACTTTGGGCGGCATATGTAGGGTTTTGGATGGTCTCAAATCTGAGCAGATCTCGGACTGATTGGCTTAACGATAAAACAGTGTTGCCATTTCTCCACCGTACAGTGTTGCAATATAATTATTTCAACACAACAACGAGCAAAGTTGTAAGATAAACATTAATCTCATGAACAAATGTGGAGATGTTACCGACGGCAGGTAATCCAGTGTAAAGGAGAACAGAGGAGACGGAGTTCAGGTTCTTGGTCTCATATATTTCGGCGCTCTTAGTGAGTAATTACACACACACACACAGGCGGTAGAGACAGCAGCGTAGTACATTATTTTTGTCCCCCTTCTCGCAACAGCCCCTAGTGGGCCAGAGCCTCATTATCCAGGCTTCACGATCTCACTAAGACACACCACACTCGGTAGGACTCCTCTGGATAAGTGATCAGCCCAATGCAGTAGACCTCTACCTGTCAACACACAACACTCACAAGAGACAAACATCCATGCCACCGTTTCGATTCGAAGCCATAACCCCAGCAACCGAACGGCCGCAGACAAACGTCTTAGACCCCACAGCCACTGGGATCGGTAGCGTGGTATATTATAGGGTCATAAAATTCTAAGTTTTAAACATATTTTTAAAAAAATATGCAGCCTCTTAAAGTTTTTATTGTGTAATATAAATGTATATGGCAGCATTATGATATTTATATTGGCTTTCCATTTGGTGGCGTTAACTAATATACCACTGTGCGTAGGTATGTAGCATTTTGTGTCGAAATAAATGGTAAATGTACCTACAAATTGTTTGTAACCCATTATTTTTTGTTCGTAACTAGAGATATGCGGACGAGGCAAGGAAGTAAGAATATATCTGACAGGTTTTAATATATTATATATTTGTACCTCTGACATGTGTGAACAAAATATATCACTGATTCACACAATTTCTGTTGTAGAATTCTCAGTAGCATGTACGCAATGGGCAACAGGCATCCTTCAAATTGTCATAATTTCTTGTTGACATTAATTTTAAGAATTTTGTGAACGTTGACAAAGCTCTGAAATTTATTGTCTCCAAATATATTGGAAATAAGATCACTTGGTGTATGGATCTTGTCCACAGTTCAGAATACCAAAAATAACACAGTGTTTCGGAAACTGAATCTCTCCCTTCCTTAAGTGAAGGGGCGAATATACACCTGCTGTTTTGCATCCAATATAAATACTCGTATATATCCTTAACCTTGCGTTTATGTGTTTTGTACGGATCTCAGAACAAACAGCAACTTTTGCCTTATAAAGCATTAAGAGATTTGTTTTTATAACCGAAGTGGAGAGTGTTTACAGCGCGGTACGCACTGAGTCCTTATATAAAACAGATCTGCTTCATCTTTAAAGGGTTAATCCTTTAAAGTCCAGGTGTTTCTTTATGTATTGTACCACCAGCTTTAACATTAAAAAGTGTTACTTTCTGCCCACATATTACATTTATTTGTTTCGTAAGGATCTCAAAACAAAGAGCGAATTTTGCTGTATGCAGCAGTGTTTGGTTTTTATAACATTGATGGAGTGTGTTTACTGCGCGGTACGAACTGGGTCTTAAAACAGATTACGTCTCGTTCTTAAATGGTTAATGGAATAAATACAGTTGATGCATTAAACGTGTGGATTAAGAAGAAGCATTTTCTGTTTTCCGAAAGATATGCTACCCTTTGTTTTCATTCACAATGTTATTTTTCATTTCCCTACAAATATAAGCCAAATATATACCTACTATTGTGCAAATGATGGAAGGTGTTATTACTGTATGCTACATGCAATGGGCTGGAAACACACATTTGTCTGTGTGAACATGACATCCGGGCCCAAACGTATGCAGCAGTGTACACAGCTGGTGCTAAGTTCCACATAACAGTGCTCCGGTCCGTACTGTCGCTCTTTTTAGTCCTCTTTCTGTATGGCAGTTTCAAAACGAAAGCAGAAAAATGCAAGTATCAATTTCATGAAGATCCGGCAATGGGAGGCGAGTTGGACACAGGGACGCTTTTTCTGCGATACAGTGGCCGGAGTGTGGAACTGACACCTCCATCTAATGCGATATTAACTATCGACGGCGCTAGTCCTCCAGTATCCCAACATTTCATTTTTGCACCATGACGTTAGTTAACTTTACTAGGGTCAGGAAAAATAAACACAATTTCTCTCAAATCTATAGTGTTGTGGCCGTCGTATGTGACTCGTTGATATAATCGGCTTCTTTTCAACTTCGTCCAGCGTCTAATTTTTAGTAAGGCACGACGTTTCGGAAGTCGGCTGTGCTTCCGTCTTCAGGTCAAGAAAGCGCCTACACTTGTAGACCCCATAGATAGAGCTATAATCAGTCACTGGGCACTAAAAATCAGCAAACGTGTCAAGATATGCCCCTGAGAACAGATTTTGTCCGTGGGTTTTATGGTTTTTAATTTGTTTATTGGCCAGGCTTTATTTTTTGTGTCTGCTAGTTCATTTCTAATTTTTGAAACCCATTTTCTTGTAACCGTTCTTGAAGAAGATTGTTCTCAGGTGCATATCTTAACAAGTATACTGATTTTTGGTGCTAAATCACTGAAAGTAGCTCCGTCTAAGGGATCCACCAGTGTAAAATTCTTTCTTTACCTGAGGGCGGAAGCAGAGCCGGCTTGCGAAATGTCCTGCCTAATGAACAATTACACGATAGACAAAGTCCAAAACAAGAAGATTATGCCAGTGACGAATTTACTCTTGCCACCCTCTCACGTTTCTCATCCCTTCTCATGTCTCTCATCTCCCAATAGCTGTCACTTGTGCACTCATTCTCTCACTCCGTCTCTCCGCGCTGTCGGTTTGTTATTGGTGTTGACGGACGGTTGATATGCAAAGTAGGTGGTAAGGAGCAGGCGTCTCTTCACTTGTGCTCATTCTTTGTCTGATGACCGGAGTGTAAGCTATACTAAGGCCACGGACCGAATACCCATGCGTAGTGGGGATGAAGACGATCGAAGCTTCCCACTGTTACGTTCCCTTCCCGCCCTAACCCTATATGAAACGGTCAAAACAGCGTGTCGCTTGCGAATGATGTCTGGCTGTTGTCATTATCAATAGTCGTGTGAACAAGTTCACACAACTATAGAGGAATACAGGGAAGTGCTGGAGGGGAGGGGTAAAGGAGGGAGATTTCTAAGGACCAATCCACGGAGCTTCTTTCCGTACCCGCAGTAGAGCGCTAAAGTAGACCAAGCAACTGACTTGATTGCCTTGGTTTCTTTTGTCGTTTCTTCCTTCACTACAGGCTTTTTGTCATCATGTTGTCTTATGTTTATCGCATGCTACTGGATTGTCACCCCGACACTGGCGATTGGATACCGGCCTCTTGTGCATAGTACGAATGCTTCTACAGAACGCTGGGGATGTTGTACGTGTTGTGTTTCTCCCAGTTCATTAACCTTTTAAAGCCTAGCGGTAACTTTACATACCACCAGGTTTAACATTAAAAAATTCTACGTGGTGCCCACATTGCGTTTATGTGTTTTGTACGGATCTCAGAACAAACAGCAACTTTTGCCTTATAAAACATTAAGAGACTGGTTTTTATAACCGAGGTGGAGAGTGTTTACAGCGCGGTACGCACTGAGTCCTTATATAAAACAGATACGCTTCGTCTTTAAAGGTTTAAAATTGAAAAGTCTTCACGTTGCTGAGGAATGTGTGTCAGTGTGTGCCCACGCGCGCGCACGTGCGTGCGGGATATTTAATAGCATTTTTGACAATAGTATCTGTGGTTCAAGGCTAGTACCTCTACGCCGCTGTACAGAAATACTGAGTCGTACCACGATTTCACGTGTATCGCTGCGAAATTTTAAGAATAGGTTCTTCTAATGATATACAATAGTCCTCTGCTCTTGAAAGCGGCGTCCAGAAGTTAAAGTAATTTTGTTTTTCCAATGGCGCAACAGCCCGCTAAGGGGCCAGCGCCTTCTCAGTATCGAGGCTTCACGATCACACTCAGACACACAGCACTCGGTAGGACCTGTCTGGACGAGTGATCGGCCCAACGCAGAAGCCTCTACCTGATAAGACAACACTCACAAGAGACCGACATCCATGCCCCCGGCGGGATTCAAGCCCGCAACCCCAACAAGCGAACGGCCGCAGAACCACGTCTTAGACCGCGCGGCCACTGGAGTCGGCGAGGTTAAATTAGTAGAAGAAATAAACTCCTGTGTGTTTCCATTGAGAATTAATTAATTACTAAAGTGTTAAAATAAAAATATAAAGACCCTTTAACACAACAGTTTTGTGTTGACGGGTCATTATTCTTGTATTTTGTAAGCAACACAACAGGATGGTTAGTAAAGTCACTAAAATATCCTTCGAGAATTCGTATCTATGACTACAAGCCTAGTTCATTCTTACCATAATTACTGCTCAATAAGTGAAGTGTTTCTTGTGATAAAATTTAAAAAAGAGTAGAAATTTCTTAGGCCCATACTAAACACACGTCTGTACGCCATACCGGCAAATGTTGTCATAGAGGTTGTAAATTTTAATTGCTGTTGTTGGGTAAAGTATTACTTTTTAGTGATGAACAGTTTATGAACTGTTGCTTTCTAACATGTGTATCTATTTAGTTAGAAGTCACAGTAAAAAATAAAAGACAATGACTTAAAAGGAAGGAATAAAAGGTGGAATGAAGGAAAAAAGGTAAAAAGTATAGAGAGGAAAAGAGACTGTGAATTATTGAAGAAGGCAAATAACACTATAGTGGCTGAGTGAGAGATGGTCCTGTGCCATGCAATATGGCACCTTCTGTCACTGTGTTTCTCATTATTTGACATCCCTCTTGAGGCACCCGGAGGCGTGTTAACACAGGGTCGAGCTGACTTTGTTTACTTGCAACTAGAGCGTTCGGTACAGTGCGCCTTGTCAGCAGCAAGCTGGCTATGCATCTGAAGGAGTCAAAGCATTCTGAAGTATCACGGAGTCATACCTTACAAATATGACGTTCACGGAAAATTGCGGTCTTACTGTCACCGCTATTCGGATTCAAATATTGGGAAACGTTTGTTGAAAGTTCAAAGGGAAATCTCTTCTAGATAGAAGTATGAACACAATGAAGTGGTCTGAGAATTTACGCCATCTGTCAGGCATTGTGAGTGACTACGGTGTGTGTGTGATTGAATAACATATGCATACACTCAGTCATAAACCATCTCCCATCATAATGTGTATAAGAACTTCGTTTGCATTCGTCTGCACTGTCTAAGTTGCTGGGTTACATTTTACGTAAATTTGTTATTCCAGTCGAATGATACCTTGTCTGTGGATAGAGTTTACACAAACAAACCTTCCGTAGTAGATTCATACTAATTCAGTACGTGTAGCCCTTGAGGGACGCTTTGATGTCACAGTTTCACTGAATATGCGCACCAGGAATTCGAAGAAATCTGGGAGGGGAAAAAAAATAAGTATAAATTATGTTCCTTCTTCGGAAAAGAAACATTTCTGTTCGATATTATTTGCTCTGTGAGTTTATTTTCGTTTTGCCCTCTAAATGCACGCTGATTGCAGCCTTGGCCTTCTTCACGTAGCGCAAATGCTGTTAGAATAAACAGTGTCGTTGTGTAATCTAGACCGAAGTACTTTCCACCATTGGTCAACACAATAACACTTGCTAAAGATTGCTTTGCAGTGCCATTTATCTCTGTCATATTTTGGTGTTATTGCATGTAACTAAAACTTTCATTTGGATTCCGGTGAAACGAAACGCAAAAACAAAATGAAAATATCTCAACAAAAAATTCATACTTATGGTTATATCATGCAATAATACAGCTCAGTGAAAAAAAAGCATGGTGTGAATAGTGTTGTTAAAGCTAATTTTAGAGTTTTCGTAACCTTGGTGTTAAATGGACGTGTGTGGTTACATTCATGCTCTGCCAGCTTTATCCATCGGCATACACGAGATAGAAGGGTAAACGGGCCCCAAAACAGGTGAGGACGAGGTGAGAAAAACCTCATTGCTCACAGAAATAAAATCGTCCAGCCCGTAAGTTATCGACTGAGTTGTTCAGGCTCGTATTAATCTTTGTGGAAGTATATAGTAAGTCATATCAATGTGACGTGTTTAACTTCAATTCTAGTTACTCCCGTGATCGTATAACCGTTACACCGCTTCTGACATTATAAACCCGAAAAGATAACAAATCATAAATAAGCCAAGGAACGTCAATGTGATGCTGCCTTAAGAGTTCCTAAAGCTAGCATGGCGGTACATTTTAGTGCGTGAATTTAAGAAATGATACAGGCAGTGACAGTGACACTGATATCGATACAGGCCTAGTAAACTGTCATGGCTGCTGACCAGCGCGAATGGGGATGTCAGATGAGAACAGCGGGGTATCTGAGAAATCTGAGTTCAGGTTTCGATGGAGAAAGGCTAATTGTAAGTTTTCTAAATGATACATAACCGTAAATTGAACAGTTAAATATGGTGACAAAAACTTGTAGTCCATTTATATTAACTCTTTAAAGACGAAGTGTATATGTTTTATATAAGGATTCAGCGCGTACCGCGCTGTAAACACTCTCCACTTCGGTTATAAAAACCAGTCTCTTAATGTTTTATATAAGGACTCAGTGCGTACCGCGCTGTAAACACTCTCCACTTCGGTTATAAAAACCAGTCTCTTAATGTTTTATAAGGCAAAAGTTACAGTTTGTTCTGAGATCCCTACAAAACACATAAATGGAATGTGGGCCCTACGTAGAATTGTTGAATGTTAAACCTGGTGGTACGTAAAGTTACCGCTAGGCTTTAAAAGGTTAAGATCACTAAAAACTTGGAGCCTAGTTGTATTAAGACCATCAGCAACGGCCACAACCGACAATATTAAAACACTAAAGACTCCAGTGTCGTTGGCCGATACAGTAGCATCAACAGTCCTTTGCTTGGATTGTAACATACACACATTACTTTTTACTTGCCAGAATTAGACACAAAAAATTTATCAGTGTTTTAATCTGTAATACGTATTTTAAACCATGTAATTTTAATATTTAATGTTTTACATGTGCGTTTGTTTCACAAAATTTGTAACATATCAACGTATTTATTCTTCTTAACGCACCTCCCTGAGGATGGCCACATAAGTGGCCGAAACATGTAGGAGGTATTACTGCGTTTATAACATATTTTCAAAAACTTGTGTGTATTTGTTGGTTTCGGTCAACATATATAACTTTTCTGTACATCTGTTGGTAAATATTGACCTTTAATTCATTTATTGACACAGCAACAGTGAGGATGTGCGCTGTAACACAGCCGCTTCTCTTTTCTGGCTGTATAGCCTATAGTTTTACTGCGTCTTTCACTTGGTTTAATCGATGGTCTATAACATATCCAGTGGAGGCGAAGTTCAGCGCGCCGAAAACTGGCTGTACTGTACTACGGAGAACATACAATTTCTACTGCGGGGGGGGGGGGGGGGGGCGGATTGGTGCCGTGTTCTTCCGGACTAGGACAGTGCTCTGTAAAGTAGCAACTGCGTACCGGTATTTCGGAGATAAATGCTGCGTCTAACATCGCAGTCTAACTTGAAAAGACAGGCAGTGTGTTTTTGCGAAACTTAGTTACCTTTTACCAGACTACAACATAGAGTCAACGTTATTGAACGACGCTGTCAACTGTTCAGTTTATATAGCGTGACTGACAGAGGAAAGAATTGTATAATCATTTGTGTAATGATACTGGCAGGAGACTGTGAAGCACTTTTAGAAAATCTGTCGTAGCGCCACGTTTTCCTTCACACGATGGTCTGTCATAACGCTCACGGACTGTCAAATTGTCGTAGCCCACAAAACTCGTCAAAATGAGATTCGCGCATTACTAGACAGTTGGGTTACAAACACACCGTCTGTCAAATTGTTATGTCCACAATGACTGTTTTTCCTTATACTTTCCTAAAAACATAAGATGCTTAAGGTTTGGTCTATTAATGATCTGGCAAGTTTTTTCTGTCTGCTCTAAAATCGTGTATCGCTGGGTTACGAGCAATTGCTGTTTCATGAATGATAAACATGAAGACCACCACACAGGGACTTATAGATCACAGGGCCAGTGGACACAATCTTTACGTAAATGCATTCAAGTTTTCAGATAGCCCAGACATCTTGTCAGAATGTAATTTGGTGTAAGAGGCCCCAAGACTTGACACGAATATATTCCACATAGAGAGCAAAGTTTTCGTGAGCGTCATTTGTACTTACCCCGCGTGTGAGGCGCATATATCTTGTGCAGTAATGATCTGTTTTGTTTGAAGCTGTTTCTGTGTATCTCACACAAGCACGCTGGAAGTTCATTGTATACAGAAAGTGACAATGGGGCCGTATTTCTGTACAAACCCCTCAGACACTCTGCAGCTACACCATACAGCCTTTGGGTAATTTGATAAAACCTAGTAATATAGAACACAATTAAATGACGGTGCTATTAATTCCGCTGATAAAACAGTAAAATGTCACGTTCGTTGTGTGTTGATTTTACTGCCTTTGTTATTTAAACTGTACATTTATTTGTACACGTATTTTGCGCATTCATTCTGTTATGAAATAATGTAGTTAGTGTTTAGTTGTTGAGTGTTTATCTTTGCCAGAGCATTCAGACCGATACTGGGGCCCACCCCGCCTCCTGTTTGATGGGTACTGGGGTTTACTGCTCCTGGGGTGAAGCGGCCTGAGCATGAAGCTCACCATTACCGGGATTTAAGGATGCATATTGCTGTAGTAGACACCCCCGTACATCATCATATTGTGGTACTGAATTAATTTAATTGTGGCTTATGCAGCGGAACTCTTAGTAACCCTGACTATACACAGCCAAGTACATTAACACTTTACTTTGCCTTTTTTCATTTGAAATTCTTAAAGAGCTAGGAGCTCACATTGGGCATAATTTTGGTTTCATAGTTTTATATTAATCCAAATAGTACTTCTTTATGTCGCATAAGTAAGTTTTTGAGAGTCAGGCTTAGTACGTGTTTTGTCCCAGTTCGGACGCCGTTTCTGGGTGATAAATTTAGCTGGAACGAGGTCTGTTCCATTTTATGCAACACATATTTCTTTTCCCTAGATGAATGTGATGCTATGACAAAGAGGAAATTTTAGCTTCCAGATGTGCAGTCTGATTACAGAGCACATATGGACAGTATCATTATAAAGCTCTACGCAAGACGAATTTTAATAACTGTATACAGATGACCATATCTGTCGGACCGTCTGTCTGACATTTCTTACGTATCAACTAGAAAGCCTTGGACGGATTTTGAAGAATTTTGGTAAATATACAGCCCATTTGACAACATTACAGTTCTTTTACAGTCGAGAACAGACACGGAGAGTCCAGCGAATTTGTGAGGTGGGAATAACAGTGGAGCAAATAACAAACTGTAGTAATTTATAACCCTGACAGAATCTCAGACTGCATAGCGTTGAATGACAGAATGATCGATTAATGATGAATAAGAAGGAAGTTGGATAATCATAAGATGATTGTGGTCATTTGAATGATATTACTGAGAAAAATCACGAGAAAATAATTATTTTACACTGCGGTAAGTTCTTCATCTCTCCAATCTTGATATGAAACGAAATGTTTATAAAAATTCGCTATAACTCTTTACTAAAATCCAACTAAATGCACTTATTATGTTATTTGCGCTTTATTGTTTATTTGGATTTAAATAAACAGTAATATAATACATGAAAAATGCAAAATAATAATAATAATAATAATAACATAACTGATACATTGTTGTAAAAGTTTATCAAACCTGTGTGCACATCTTACAGGCCTGCATATGACTACAGGGCTTCAGATGTCTCAAGCTCTCTAGGCTGCAAAACGAGCAGCTCGACCTAATCGTGAAAGTGACGCCACTTGCACACCCACTGCCGCTCGTCACCGTTACACTGGCAGATTTTATGTGTATAGTCAACTGAAATCATTATTTGTGTATCGCTGTGACGTTTCAGGTTAATTACGCAGAGTGCTACTGCCACCTGCACGTTGCCTGCCAGCCTGCGGCTATTCTGTCTAATTCACTGTTCGGCCCATTACCGATAATTCTGAAGGTCTCAAACACTGTGTGTTTAATGCTAGATTTTTATACACGGTGGTGCGTAACTCACCTTAACGTCGATGTTTAACAATATAAATACCGCGTCAAGTGATCTATACGTCATTCTTTACAGTTTCTAAAGATATTCCTGCTGCGTATTCAGCTTACCGTAATCGCTCCTTGATTACTGGCTTATAATTTTGACAAGAAAAATATTTAACTACTTCAAATTTATTTTATGTCTATAATTTTAATTTTCCGGCTGTATTTAAATAGTGTGTTAACTCTGAAGAGTAAAGCACCTCCATCTAAAAAACAAATTAACCAGTTCCATGGAACAAAGTCCTTCTTCAGAATCTAATATTTTCTCAAGTAATCAAAAAATTCCCGCATTTATTGAACCTGGAGGTTCATTGCAGTCTTTACAAAAGCGCGCCATTGCCTTGTCTTGAGTTCTATGAATTACATCCACAGCTTCCATTCCTGTATCTCTAAGATCCGTCGACGAACTATACTCTCTTCTGCGCCTAGAACCTGCAAAGCCGTCTGTCGTGAGGTTTTGCCACCAAAACCCTGCATGCACTTCTTTTCTTCTCCATACATGCCCCTTTCATCCACCTTGATTCGAGCACCAGAATAATATCTGGCTAGGAATAAAAGCCGTAAAACTACCATTATGCAAATATCCCAGCCTAACACATACAAATAGTTACTATTTGAAAGAGATGCAAGGTTTGAGGTCATCACACCAAACTGATAAAGAATCCAGTCTTTCAAGACTGACGCCAATCCACACGGCCCATTTCCCAGAAGATTTGAACTGCATTATGAAGTAAATCCTTCCAGTCTTGTTATAATTTTAACTCGTGTAAAATTACAGTAAATGCAAGCAGCAGTAAAAACCACTGTTCCCAAGCCAGGGGCCGATAAATCCTATCAAAGACAATTTAGTTTTTGCTGATATGAACTTCATGTTATTCGCCACAATTTGGGCTTAACAAAATGTTAAAGTAATATAAACAAAGTAGCTTAACTGCCAGTTTTGAGGTTTTCACAACGGCCTACTCGACGATTCCGGTCTTCTGAGATGTGACTCTGCACGGTCGGGCGAGTGTTCCGAAAGATTGTGTTGCCTTCTTTCTGAAGGGTCCGCTGGCCCAAGAAGAATTTCCAAAACGGTTTACATAATGATCATGAACCTTTAAATTTTGTACTAGGTCTATAGAGTCATGACGATATCAGACCTTGGATTTTATTGTGCCTTATTGTGCTAGGTTTCAATTACCTGAATGTTCCATTTCTGTGAAGTCTGTATACAACGTTGCTTTCTGTCCCTGTTACAAGTGCTGGCTGCTCTCAATTGCGCATTAGGCAACCCTTTGTGTGACTGTAAAGACATCTGCGCCCCACGCGAAATGTGTGTGGATAATTTAAAGAAGAGGTCTAATTTTAAAACGAAGATAAGACAGAAACTCTTGCGCTGTTATCAAAAGCACTCCACGCAGGTTGTCCAATCAGCATGCCTGCATCTTAGTTACAATCACACGCCGTAATGTAAGTTGGCGATGCAAATTTTGAGGTTCTCACAGTGGTGTGGATGAAAATTCAAGTCTGCTGGAATATGACGCCGTGTATATTGGTAAGTAGTGACGATCGTTTAGGAAAAGCTTGCTGCCTTCAATTTCTAGGCAATACAAGAAGAGTTTCCTGGGACTATTCTGAAGATGGAGGCAGCAGACTCCTCCGAACCTTTGGTAACTACTTACCAATATATACGGCGTCATATCTAATAAATTTTGAATTTTTATGAATTAACAGTATTTGAAAATAAAGTGCTAAAAGTAACAAAGAGGAAGCAACAGAAGATGGAAGAAATTGCATAATGAGGCACAACACAATGTGTTTTCTACCCTTTACTAAATGTTGGTTTTTCTATAGTGGCTACTGGTAACAGCACAGATTGCATTGTGAAATGCGCTTAAATGTAAGATCAACACTGTTACATTAAATACAGCAATACTTAATGGATACATGAAAAGCGTTAAAATTATTGTCAAAGATAACATTTGCTAGTACAAAATGCACTACCAGTTTTCTGTGAGTATTGAGTGTATTATACAATGTCAAAGCAGAATGGATTACCCCACAAAACACACCAAAATTTTTATAAGAAATATATGTGCAGCACAATGAACATGTGGATTAGCACGAAATTGGCTACGAAGGCCATTGGCTGGTTAACATGTCAAGTCTCACATGAATAACACTAAAAAAAGTTCACCCTATAACCTGCCACGAAGGCATAGAGGGGGAATAGAGGTATAGCTCTACTCTTTCTTTAACCTCGGCACTAGATGGATGTGGGTGATTAGCGCCACGCCACGGCCGCTTTATCACCGGGAAGGACCCGGTAGCCATTGCAAGGGAGCCCGGCTGGACCCCAGGGCCGGTCTGGACGGATGCGGAAAATTCGCCTCTGCTGGGATTCGATCCTCGGACCATCCAGCCCATAGCAAGTCGCTGTACCGACTAGGCCATCCCGGTCCACGACATAAATGATGAAATAAGCTACAGTCTTCATCACGTATATTTAGTACTGTCTAACAATACAGCTCGAAATAATTATGAAACGCGCTAAAAGTATCATGGTGTGTATTAGATGTGTAAACTAATTATATAACACATACCGAACTATGAAACACACTGGACAGCGCAGGGTTGTTCATTGGATGAGCTGTATGAGGACAAAAGTATTTTTATGAAATGCCCTGAAAAGTTTAGTCTGATCAGTGACATGTACTCTGCAATGAGAAGGAACAATAATTAAATTCGCTGCAATCATCATAAGTCTTTTTCGACCTGATGGCAATATTAAAGAAAAGGACGGCGTGCTTGTGCAACGCGGTAACAGTGTTATCGCGACTGCTGTGTGCGAACTCTACCGGCAAAGAAATACGAAACGAGCTAAAGAAGGCTCCGGATATTTCAGTGTGTCATATCGCCGTCAATCATCCATGGACTTGATTCCGATGTAACTGACCTCTGGGGGAGAACTGCTCACCTAATCCTACCTTCACGCTTAAACAAAAGGCAGTGAAGTTGGCGGCTCCATCTTGTTCGTTGTGATACGCATACAGTTTTCAGATTTCTGAGTAATTATTGAGCGTCAGTGTTGTTATTTACGTTCTAAACTTTAATAGAAGTAATGTATAACTTAATTCGTTGTAATTAAGTGACGTGGGTAACTTTAAGGGGCTCGATATTTAGAATTGTTTGTTAGCGAAAAATGGCGCAATTGTGTTACTTGTACGAACCATATTCAAGGTAACGGGGAGCAGTTCTAATCAGTTTGATAGTTGTTTATTTGCGTAATTTGACACACATTTTACAACATTTATTTAGGCAGTGAATCTAGTTATTCAGCAACATGGTTCTGAACAAGATTCTGTTAGCTTTCATTGAAGTGGTTTGACATTTTTTCTGTGCCTGAGCTCCAATATGGGGACAACCTTCTTGTTACGAAATTTGTGATGGTGACCTTATTGTCTAGTAATGAGACACCAAAAATAGACGTTGCAAGTTTATCGTCCGCCCAGAAATACAAAAGTGGATATTTCCGCGAAAGAAACGTAATAAGCATGTATAAACAACGTCTGTTTTAAGTAGAAATAAGTCAGATAGGACAAACAGACTTGCGTATCTCTTCCCACTAACACAAGATATGAAATTTTAAAGCCGACCTGATAAAATAGTGCTTACGTCTGTAGGTTTTCATAGAGTTTAGCAGCTTTTGCATCCGCTGTCGTCCACGTATGTGCCTTTAAGATTTTGATCTATAAATTATAAAATTTAAAATTAAAAAATAAAACCATTGCTGTACCCTCATTTTGTAAAGGGTATATTTTACTGTGATCAGAGCCTTCTAGAATGTGGTGTGTGCATATTAATATATATAAATACAAGGATTGCGGAGGAACCTACTGCCATCTGTCAAGGTACACCCTGAAGATGGAAGTTGTAAATTTCTTTGAAACAGTGGTACCTATGCTGACAATGCCAGAAGACTGTATTCACAGTCGTGAGAAACTCACATCTCACGTAGCTTATTTTATGGCACTGACACAATCCTGTGTGAATTTTGACGAAAACTTTAAAAGTATGGCAGTGTTACATTCAACGTACGGTTATTTTCTGACATAATGCTTTTGAGGATGCAACATTTGCTTTGTGAATCGGTATATTAACGGACGTAATTAAATGCAATCCAATGTAATGTTACGTGCATAGTGGGTGGCTAAATCAAGTTAACGCGTAATGGAAGAGACTGTGGTTTACCCGATTCAACTGGGCCAGTCTCTCCGTTTGACTTGTAGGCAGGCAGACACTCCAGCTGTCGGTAGCTGCGTACTGTTGGCACCACCTGCCACACTCCTTCGTTGCAGTTCTGCTAAGCGAGAAAGACTCGTGCCGTCAATACTGTTGCATATACATTCTACATATAAAACTTGAAACCTATTTAAGAGATTGTAATTCTGATTTCTCCATTGCAGGTACCCGGTATGGCTGTCGCTAGCCTTACAGCTATCGGCTCTTTACGTGTAGGTTTGTGTGGATTTGTTGGAAAACCTCACGTGAATTTTGCTGGGGAAATGGAGGCTTAGAATTTGAAACGGAAATATTTTAGCCCTAACTTCATCCATATGTAACTAAAAAGTATCGTATCGTTCTCTACAAAATACGACAGTTTTTAAACAACAATAACAATAATAATAATAATAATAATAAATAATAATTCAATTCAATGGCGTTTAATAATAATAATAAGTGAATATTCTGAGCGAAAGTCTGGGAGAATGAACCGGGGGCGCAGACAATTATATAATATGGATCTCCATATTTGTACTTTTCTCCTGTTATTTTTACGGGTCAAGTTGTGTGAAACATGTAGCAAATATTTGAAAATACTCGCTCAGATTTTGCCGGCAAACTTTAGTATACCGAGTTTTGAAACGCTCGTCGCCAGTGCCAAAACTGTTGATGATGCCAACTATTTTCCCAAATGCTGAAAACCAAATCACGCAAAATATTTTGCATCTTTTCTGTGTTGTGATGATTTCTGTATATCATAAGTTCAAAGGGAGAATTCAGGAAGGTTTTTGTACCTCAGAAGAAAGTGTTGAAGGTGTATTCTACCACACTGTGCTCCACAATCCTGGTGTTTGATTTCGCTGCATTTCGAAAATGAAAACTGTAATTTTATGTGGTGCTCGCGCCGTTGTGTTGTGGACGTAAAGTGCTTCGGACAAGTGTATTGCAAGTGAAGTTATTGTATTTGGACATAAATGACACGGACTTCGGTAGCTGCGGGAAATCATCCATCAGCGCTCGCCTTACGATGGAAATCCTGGTAGCTGCAGGAGCGACGCATAAATGGTGAGTACAACTAAACATTACTTACTTTCATGGATTTGACATGGATTTTATTTATATGCTTCTGTAAATCATTGAGAAAATAACGTTCTTGACGATGTAGTTTCGCAACTAAATAGTCCCCGTCGGTTGCTATTAACACTTATATCTGGGTAATTGGTCGTCGAGCCGTTTCATTTTAGTTTACTGTATTGTTAATAATGTTATGTTCTTTATTGACAATATTTAAGTAGTATTCTGCAAATATTTTGCTGTGTGGGCGGGTATAGTGTCTCGCTAGCACCAGGCATGTGTTCTGTCGTACTCGGACAGGTGTTCAGAGACCTGTGTCAGTGCTATTGGTGGGAATTTATTTTCGCAGACGAAGAAAAGAATCCAGTAGTCCTTGTTAACGCCCACAGCACACCAAACACCATACTTAACATCATGTAATGACACTTCGTGATTTAACACTGGATTTCACGCAGACCCGTAGATGTTATTTTGAGTGTTTTCTTGTACACTGAGAAGAAATTCAAGATTTATTGCTAAACAAAACAAGTGTGGTGGTCGGTTTCTCCAGCATGGCTCCTCTGAGGGTAGCATTTCAATTCGGTATGCATTGCGATCTGCGTTGTTAATTCTTTGAACCATAGTCGGACATGGATGCACATACAGAAGTTTTGTTCCGTTTCGTAGCGATTCCGAAGACACTGTCTTTTGCTGTACAAGTTCTTGTAGGCGTCTATGATCTAGCACCAGTTTCGTCCAGTTTTCCTCAACACGCGTCTCCTGCGTATTTTCTTACTCTCTGAAGTGGAATCTAATGTTAAAACACCTTTCATGAACTTGTAAATTATTTTCCTATTTGGAGAACAGGCGTATCGGGGAACTTCATTCTAAATTTAGGACGACACTTGTAGCAACTGTTTCGTACGTTATCATATGCAGTTTCGCGCAGCAACTGCAATCGAATCACTCGGACGTCGAAACCTCCACAGTAATCAGTGTGGGAACGAACTGGTGAGTGGGCTTGGTGTTTATCCTACGCGGCCCGAGTGACGAGATGGGAAGTGGCTAGTGATTGGCGTTATTTCAATAATTGGACTGTACTTGTCCGTGCTAATAAACCTTGTCGACTTTCAGACCAAATCACATCGAATGTAATGTAAAAATGAAGCCAACGCATAAACTCTCTGCTGTCCGCTACTCCCATTTTTATCATGTGGAACTGGTTTATTTTTCTTTGTACGTTTATCTGTGTTCCCATAGTGCAGTTTGAAAAGTCTGTCGCGGTAAAAAGCAGCAAGCCATAAATATCTGACGTCGCGATGTCCATCGCAGTTAACACGTATATGACGAGCGTCATAACACAGCGGTACCCTTCGAAATCAGTAGAAAATGTCGTGCATTCCCAGTATGAAAATCATGAACTGTAAGCATCCAGGGCTATTGAAGGTGGTACTGAGCATTCTGAACTCTGAATCATTCACAGCCACATACACGGAAAAATATGAAAATCTGCAGGAAACAACTAAGTTAAGAAGGTTTCACTTCTATTCTAGGTAGTGTATGTGTGTGGTGTCACATCACACTCCTTCGTAATACAAATTATTCATCTGACAAAAAGGTGTCAATCGAAAGGATTTCTGTCAGTGTTACGTCACCTCTTTAACCTTAACCTTTTAAAGCCTAGCGGTAACTTTACATACCACCAGGTTTAACATTAAAAAATTCTACGTGGTGCCCACATTGCCTTTATGTGTTTTGTACGGATCTCAGAACAAACAGCAACTTTGCCTTATAAAACATTAAGAGACTGGTTTTTATAACCGAAGTGGAGATTGTTTACAGCGCGGTACGCACTGAGTCCTTATATAAAACAGATACGTTTCGTTTTTAAAAGGTTAATGGATAATACTTTAATTCTGAGTAGGTACTTGTTAAGACTGTCTGGTTAGGTGCTCCACTGTGAAGATCGTGTGCCTTGTATTGACTGGATGAACCCTGAATTGTTAGTTACGTCTATCTAATGTTGCAATTCGTTACACATTTCTGTGTCCAACAGATGTCAGTTTAACTGTTACATTGATTTTTTATCAAGTTTTGGGAAGTGGTCTTGTAAGAAACTGACTGCGTCTTTCATTTTACAATGAATTATTTCTAAAAGTCATTTTTAAGTCTCAACCATGTTACACACATGTAAATAATGTTACCCAGTTGAGTCGAAATACAGTGTCCGAAATTATAAATGCCATTGGAGTTAACGTCGGGACACATCAAGCGCATGTGCACTGCCTTTAACAATTTTCTGTATCGGTCATTCTGAATCCTTTGGACGCTGTTCTGTACCGGGTATTTTGTTAAAAGTCTCCAGTCCCACTACAGCAAATCAAAGCACTTCTGTTTCCAAAATTTTATTTCCACAATTACGTTAATTTTAATAATATATCAATCATTAAAGGAAATTCTTATATTTGAGACGCCACGTCTTACTCAGCGGACCTCCAAGTCCCGCCCGTGGAAAGCGTTTCACTGTTCTAGGAACATCGTTCCTCTTCATTTTCTTTTCTGGAAGTGGATAACATTCCTTTTAACACGTCTGTACTTTAGTTTACGTTGCTCTTCTTGGGACCTTATTTCACTTACAGTTTAACTTTATAGAATTTTAGGCGACTGTGAGTTTTCGGAGCAACGAACTGTTGTTTAAATACAAACTACACCAACAAATGCACTGTTATTAGTTAATATGTCCTTACATTACAATATTATGTTCTAACATGTTTCGACCCCTGTTGGGGTCATCTTCAGGTACACATTTAAAAGTTAAAATCACAAACAGAACGACAATACTTGTTATAAAATATGTAAAAAACAATTTTTGCATTCACTTGTGGATTCTTGTGGAACTATTGTTTCTACTCGTACTTACGGTAACCTGTATCCTAATGACATCTTGTCTGGATATTATCAGTTTATTGGTTTGTGGTTACATAGTTTAGTTATTAATTGTTACTAAGCTTACCGGCTCGTCCCACTTCACACTTCATGATAATTCTCCCATTGCATGCTGTGTAACCTAGACAGCGAAATCAGTCATTCTTGAGAAGCTGTACTCCCTCTGCTGGTGAAAAAAAAAATTCTGACTGATGGAAACAAAGTATTTATTAATGTATTCACAAGATCTCGCCTCTGGACCATATTCTAAGGCAGCTGAATCCAGGACAGACCCTCACAGTCTGTTGCTTTAAGATACACTACAATATCGTACTTCCTTTATATGTCTAGATTTTCCCAGTTGTTTTTACTTCAAGCGTTTCCAACTAAAATTTTTTATGTATTCTTATCTTTACGCCTCACCTGTCTACCTGCCATTTCTTGCACGGAAGTATTCACTTTCAGACTGTCTGTTTCTGACCTACGTCATGATACAGCAGAATCCCAGCAGGTTACCAGTGTGACACAGGAATGGCGCCGTCTGATCTGCAAAGGGAAATCTACATTCTAATTAGAAATGGCGTGTCAGACTTCCTTCAGCGGATGACACGCAGATAATTACTGGCCATAAACCAACCGTCGCCCCCCTCATCTCAGGCCGCTGTACCACTGCTAGTCGAACCGTACACTGCGGAAAGCCAAGGACGCCACGACATTCCTAGCGCGTTAAATACTTCGGGAGGAAGCACGACTGCCTTTTGGAGCACCTTGGACCGCTCTCGCGCCTAAAACAACAGTCAGCGTTACACAGGTGCATAGAGGATCTTGGCGGGGCAACCTGAACGAAGGAGGTAACTTGAAAGACGTAGGCGTAGATTGGAGGATAATAATAAATGGATATTAACCCGTTAAAGACGAAGCCTATCTGTTTTATATAAGGACTCAGTGCGTACCGCGCTGTAAACACTCTCCACTTCGGTTATAAAAACCAATCTCTTAATGTTTTATAAGGCAAAAGTTGCTGTTTGTTCTGAGATCCGTACAAAACACATAAACGCAATGTGGGCACCACGTAGAATTTTTTAATGTTAAACCTGGTGGTACGTAAAGTTACCGCTAGGCTTTAAAAGGTTAAGGAGATCGGTTGGGATGCTGCAAACTGGATTGATATGACAGAGGATAGGGATAAGTGGCACCCTCTTATTAACGCGGTGATGAAACTTCAGCTTCTATAAAATGCGGGTAATTTTTGACTAGCTGCAGAACTATTGGCTTTCCAAGAATGGCTGTGCTCAGTGGACTTAAAGTTAGGTACATATACATTTAACAACTGCAACAGCAAGTAACCGGCAGAGAATTTCTTGTTTGCCCTAAGTGATCGCGAGTAACCTTCCTGACCATTTCCTACAAAACTGTGCAACACGAACAGTGGTACTAAAGTGCTGTGGTGATCCAACCTGAAGTCACAACAGGCACACGAGCCGATAGGATCAACGCCAATTAGGTCTCCTGTATCGTACATATTGTCCTATACAGTGTTTAGTACACACGTGGTGTCGTTTGATGTTCTAATTTGCGGAATCAATATGTCTGTTAATGGTGTCATTAATACAGTAGGAGAGCAGCCTTCTAACTTTGCTGGAGTATGGAGCTTTCCGGCCTCTGAATACAAAGAACACATAATAACAGTGCTTTACTTCCGTCCCAACGACTTGGTAGCGTCCATTCTATGACGTCACTATGGCAACTGTCGTTGTGCTGTTTTGCTGCATGTGCCAGTTGCCGTGCCGTTAACATACTCTTTTTACGCGGAAAGAGAGTGGGTTAGGCACTGGTGTTATACCAGATTCATTATGTGGGTGGAGTGACGCCGGCCATTGTGTAAATACGAGACTTACGTAGGCGGACGTGCGCACCCTAACACAAGGAGAGAACGTCCTATATGTTTGACGACCGATCAAATACAAGTGTTTTCCCCAACTGTTTTTCTTTTTGACTGGTGGGAAAACATTTCGGCCGCATAAAGTACGTATTTAGTAACACAGTAAAACAAAGTGGTGACATGAAAACAACGTAAAAACTTAAAAAGGAGGTCTTATTTGTGATGAAACTTAGGTACTAAGTGACGGTAAGAAAACAACCATAAAGCTGTACTACAGCGGAACATACATGTATTCCAGCCGCTTCTTCTGATATTTTCCACACCTTATTAACGTTTGACTTCATTTATTAGCAGAAAGGCAGTTGAAATTTTAACGGAAGATAGACGCTTTCATGAACAGCGTTATTGAAACTGAAGTGCAAGATCTACTGAGACAGCAAGTTTGTGCGTGTGGAATATACAGTGTACTTTCAGTAAATCACTGTACTTTATACAGTATATGCCATCTCCAATACAAATTATGATAGATCAAAAACAACTGAAAAATTTAAAATATTACAACTATTCGGATAGCATCATAATAAATGATGCAAGATGTACACGTGAAATTAAATTCAAAATTGCCATGGCAAAAGCAGTATTCAACAAGAAAAAGAATATTTTCATCAGAAATTGGACTTAAATTTAAATATTAAACCAGTAAAGCCCTACATTTTGAGCATAGTTGAAACTTGAACACTTCGGAAAATAGATCAGGAATACAGGGCAAATTTTGAAATGTGGTGTTGGAGAAGGATGGAGAAGATCAGTTGGACCGATCGTGTGAGAAATGAAGAAGTATTACATAGAGAAAAGGGGGAAAGGAAAATCGTACATGCAATAAATAGAAGGAAGGCAAACTGGATTGGGTCACATCTTGCGTAGGAACTGCCTTCTAAAACACGTGATTCAAAGAAAGATAGAGGAAAGAAGTGATGGGAAGTCAAGGAAGAAGACGTAAACAGCTAGTCGATGACCTTAAGGAAAAGACAGCGTACTGGAAATTGTAAGTGAAACACTAGATCGCACTCTGTGGAGAAATTGCTTTGGAAGAGGCTATGGACATGTAAGGCAGACTACGGGATGAATGAATACAGTATGTAATGACATACGTAAATCAATTTGCTTCAGTTATTTGTATGCTAAAGTAAAATGATTTTGAAAAGAGTTCATGTAATTGAGCATAAGTAAATCTTCATGTATGAAATCTTAATTTGACTGGGACGAAAAAAAAAAACCTTCAGAATTTGCCAGTACCTTTATCCGCAAGGTGACATTTAAAAAATAAGAAAATGTATCTAATTAGTCTTCTGCATCAGTAGCTAATTTGGAACACATTCCTTTAAAAAAAAAGCGCATCTTTGTAATTAAGAGTTTTATTACGTCACGCTAATTACACGTCTTTCAACCAGAAACTCTTGATTATTCAGTGTTGTACGCAACTAGTGTCTTACATAGCTACAGACAGATGCTTCACGAAGCAACGTTGAAGAGTGTGATAACATTACCCTTAAAGGCACAGCGAGATAAGAGAATGTATTTCACAAATCAAGAGGCCTGGATTTCTATTCATTTGCCGCTCTGTCATACGTCTTTTTTGGTTCAGTTTGCGCTCGTATTCAAGCAGAAATTCGCACATCAAAAGGAACTGCAAAAATTTCAAAACGGTATCTATCAAGGCGTTCTTTACATTCGAAATACCACACGGTTTGATGCTACAGCAGCGGTGTCCAAATTTCTTTACAAATATTTTTGGCAAAGCGACACAACAACTAGTGTGGGCTGGCTCGCGGATAACAGTGTTAAAACCACAATGATTGATGTACCTTACCTCCTAAATTATCATGTAATTTTTACAGTATACATAAATTTTTTGAACGTAGGCGCGGGCCGCGGGGTGTATGTCGCACTGGTATAGGGTTAATACAATTTCCTTGGGGCCCATAATTAAATAAGGCCTCCCTAATGACGAGTTTCACGAAATATAGAATAACTTAGAAATTTTTTCTTCATGTCTGGTATTGAAATTTATCCAAATTAGACAAAAATGTATCAAATAAAGGCACAATCTTATTTGCGCCCTTAAGTAAATTTGGCACCCGCTACACTATCTCCGCGACGCTCACCAGTGCTCAGCGGCATTAACTGGAGATCTACACCGACTTTCACAGAAATTGTTCAAGAAAAAAGGCAAGTAAGGATATAAAATCGTGTAGGCTCGTTAGTACAGTATGGCTGTCACTCAGCCGGTTTCCGAGATACTCACGCTTGCTTGACAACTTGTTTTAAAAAAAATGCCTGCACTGAATTTCAGGGAAATCGGATAAAGGGTTTAGTCGCCAACACTATGTCACAAAAGATCGGTAGGATTGACGGAGGGACAGACGGTTGTGAGTCTAACATAGTGCCGTAAAGGACGTACATAAATGATGCTGGAAACGAACGACAAGAGCAAAACAAAATACAGGGCCTTGAGAAAATACTGTCGGTATTTCAGAGTGTCATATTTTTGGGACAAAGATACATAGTTGGCTGAAAGGAAACCTAACTGGCTTACAGATTTAGAATAAGCAGTAACTTCTGCATTCAGATATGTAAAAGTTTTCACAATGCAATGTTTTAAACACAGAACATAATTTGTAGACACAATCTATTGAGTCGTAAATACAGAGACGTTTGAAATATGTCGGTCTTGAATAGTTAAGGTTCTCGTTTTATATCTTAAATGCCTCATTATATATTAAATAACTCTGTGTCACATAATGTATTTGTCTAAGGCTATGTACGTATTCATAAAGGTTCGGAACAATTTACCCAAGTAATTCGTCAATATATTTCATTGAATTTCATTACCTACCCACGATTTGAATAAGCAGTTATTATCCTGTGAAGATTGCGAGAGGGAAGTAATTAATTTTCAGCGAACAAATGAGAGATTTGGCAGTAGGGAGAGGGGAAGAGGAAAGAAATTTCGTTCTATGTTAATGTCGTCTGCGACATTGCTGTGCGCGTTCTGTCAAATCTACTTTATTTGAATTTCATTTAGCTGTATACATTCAGAAGGATAAAAGCAAAGGGCTTAGTCAATTAAAAAGAGACAAAATTGTAAGAGAAATTCGTTTCTTTTGTTGAATAATCAGAAAAGGCGCAACAGTTCGATGTGTAAGTTTTCTGATCAGTTCTGTTAGGTACCATAGAAATACGTCCCCTCCGTAGGCACCGGTCAGTCCCGCCTTGCTTATGACGCCAACAGACGCCGCGCCATTCTTAATATTCAATCTGACACCCACTCTCTTCGCACTGTCTGATACAGTGAAAATTGCTGCCTGAAAATGGAAACAATGCCACAGTATCGCACGAAGAAGAGCAGTCGCCGTGTTGAGGGGTGAAGGGGTTAAGTACACCCAGATAAAATCACAAAGTAAACGTTTCTTAATGTTACTAAAGATAATATACTCTTCGCCACAAATAAAGAAGTCAAAATATATCTACCAGACAGACTTATTTTTTAGGTTATTTAAAAACTTATTCTTCAGCTGCACCCGTCATGTGAGGTTAAAAATTAATTGCGGGGGAGATGAAAGAAAGACACTGTGCTGTATATTTTAACGCAGTTTCACAGTGTTTGCTAGAAGGGACTGATGAGAACGTGAAAAATTCAGGACAGTGGACCGTGATACTCGATTTTGGTTTCACATTAGCTTAGACAGCTTTCGAACCCAGGGTCTCGTGTGTGGCCATAACTAGTAATTCAAAATGTGCTGTAGGCTAATATATATAAGCACTTGCAAAACAAACCTCTTTTCTTTCCTTTTTATAATTAACAACGTGACAGAGCTGTCACACTGAACCAGTCCCTAAGGTAACTTCTAACAACGTAGTGACTAAACTCCGGACTGGACGACGGGCGTTCGATTCCCGGCAGCAGCAGACAATTTTGTCTTCACCACTGCGTTTACACCTGCTCTGGGATCCACCCAATCTGCTGTCCAGTAGGTACAAAGGACACTATACCGAAGGTAAAGCGGTCGGCTACTGAAGCCGACAATTCACCCATCTAGCGCCGAGCTTAACAATGCGAGGATCTATGAGTCCATTCCTCAGAATACATCCTCATGGGGTGGCACTTCAGAACAGAAGCAACTTTATACCTTTTTGGTCGTCGGGATGAAAAGGAATCTTCTCATCCCGACGACCAAATAAGTATCTTCCTGTCTAATGAAACTGCAACACTGAAATTGACGACCCACCTACGTCTAGTTTTGAAGTCTAGGATGAGTGGGGCTTTACCTCAGCACCCTCTGTGGGTCTGTTCCTTTCACTGTGCGGTACTTTGGCAAATTTAATTTTGCACTGAAGTGTTCACATTCGCTGCAACGATAAGACGCACGAACATGTAATTTGACACCCACACAACTCGGCATTTTTCAGCAGTTGCTTCCGAAA
This sequence comes from Coptotermes formosanus, assembly GCA_013340265.1. NCBI lineage: Eukaryota > Metazoa > Arthropoda > Insecta > Blattodea > Rhinotermitidae > Coptotermes > Coptotermes formosanus. Next base: position 436,600 of record BLKM01000742.1, on the reverse strand, counting down.
TTTCGTGCAGCCGCTTTATCTCGAAGCTCCCTTTCCATTTAACGTTGTTACAACCTTCATTCACAGAAACTGGGAACTATTAGCGGCCGTAACGAAGTGAATGCCTGCAGAGTGCGACTGGATGAGGTGGGAGGGGACCCGCTCTGGGGTTCAATCTCAGAGTGACATTTCGAATTACCATGCCAGCTGATGACAGTTTGAATTAAAGCCGAACCACGCTTGTTCGTGTTAATCCACGCATCAATATGTTTCACGTGAATGAAAGCGACGTTTTGACGGGGTGTGATACGTTTTGTTCTTGTTATAAAAGAAAAGGAAATACCGCTTGTTTGTTACAGAAGATTACGTTTTTTAATTAAAAAGAGCTTTAATGAATTCATAATTTGGTCTAATTAAGGTTAGCGCTAGATATTGTGTTAATCCTCTGAGAGAATATGACGGTCCATCAGTTGTTGCTTAAACGGAGCATTGAGCTGACAGTATTAACTGCACGCTTCTCAAATACGATCAACCAGCATCAACCAAGCAGCGCACAGCAGTGCACAAGGCACAATCCCCATTACTACTAGCACGGGGCAAGGGGGGGGGGGGATGAGAAAGGACACTAAGTGTTTTGCAGATTTTGACATTTTTTAAGCAACCAAACTTTAATAGAAATACTTCGTAAGTGAACTACTTACGTCGTATTTAGAGATGTATTGCAAAAAGTATATCGATTGACGTAAATAGACCAGATTTTAAGTTTTCAAACTGCCAGTAATTTAATCAATCTTCATTGTATTTTACTTCATTTTTATAGTATATTTGACTGTTTTGTGATTCATACAAAATGAAGAAATAATGTAAAACAGTAATGAGTCGCCCAAGCCCAGTAGCCTAACAGGACGAAAGAAACCATGTTATATATAAGCACGTAAGTTTATATACATTGTTGGCTGGTGTGAGGGATCGGTGCAGAAAAATCTTGTCATGTGAGACTACCTGTCCGAGTGCCACTTTGTCCAAAACAAATCCCACATGGACTGAGCCGGTATCGAACCTGGTCCTCCGCGGTGAGAGGCCGGCGACTAACTGCCTGCGCCTAAGCACGGCCCGCTGTACCTATTCAGTACTGATAGATGGTAGAGAGTGGCCGACGGTAATAGAACTTCGTGCAGTAGCGAGCCATCCGCCTTCAGTACGGTCCACTTGCTTGCTGAAATTAAAACGATAAACATCCAGAGTTTGAGCAGCGGTCAAGGCTTGTGTTCTGTCCTAGGGTTTGAAACCCCTGTGGCAATTGGACCATGCCGTATGTATAATCTAATTGCACAATAGTTACACGTTTATAGTGCTCTGTGTATAATGTAAGGCCGAATACTTCTCCCTTGACTTCATAGTCCCACAGGTCTAATCAATTACAGTAATTTAATCTTACTCGTAAATAAACCCAACTATATGACAAAAGGGCGATCCCAGTGGCCGCGCTGTCTAAAGCGTGGGCATTCGGCCGAGCGCTTGCTGGGATCGTGTGTTCGAATCCCATGGGGGGCATGGACGCCTGTCTCTTATGAGCCTTGTGTGTTGTCAGGTAGAGGTCTCTGCGACGGACTGATCACTCGTCCAGAGGAGTCCTAGTGAGTGTGGTCTGTCTGTGATCCAGAAACCTCCAAAAGGAGGCGACCTAGGCCCGATTTGGTATGTTGCGCCACAGAAAAGAAAAATACGACAAAAAAGGCCGATCCCAGTGGCCGCGCAGTCTGAGACGTGGGTTTGCAGCCGCTCGCTTGCTGATATTGCAGGTTCGAACCCTAGCAGGACATGGATGTCTGTTTTTTGTGAGTGTTGTGTGTTGTCAGGTAGAGGTCTCTGCGGGTGGCTGATCACTCGTCCAGAGTAGTCCTACCGACTGTGGTGTGGGTCTGAGTGTGATCGTGAAGCCTCGATAATGAGGAGGCCTTGGTCGAATAGGGCTGTCGAGCCATTGGAAAAAAATACGACAAAGGAACCATATTTTCTAAAGGCGCTTGTCTATATGTTACATATTTATTTGGCCTGGATTTGTACACAATTGACGAAGTGCGCCTATGATGTGTGTCAGGCGCCCTTGCCTACCTGTCTGCCTATCCTCTCTGTCCTAATGTATACGTAACGTTTGGAGAACTGCTGAACCGATTTGCATGAAATTCGAAGTTGGGGGTCTACAGCACCTATTGATACTTTCAAATTTCGGTTACAATCAGGTTTCGCGAACGGTGTATTAAGATGGGTTCCTGACCGCTTTTTTGAGCTTAACTCTATAACCACGTTTTAGACAGAAGTTGCAGAGAAGAAAAGTACAACTTTGTGTGCGATACACGTGACGTGTACGTCCTACGGTTTTCGAGACAGCGAAAAAAAAATGCTTAAGCGCCACTGTTTTTATGCTATGCCTACATTTGGTAACCTCTTATTACTGCACTGTAATCTTCACTTTTTATACGTGTTTTACATTCCTGTGGCCCTCTCCCTTGTTTCTTGTTTACCCAAAAACTTCTGCTTAAGTTAATGATGGATACCCTCTTGATGCGAAAAACCGCCTTCTTATCTTAAACCTTTAAAGACGAAGCGTATGTGTTTTATGTAAGGACTCAGTGCGTACCGCGCTGTAAACACTCTCCACTTCGGTTATAAAAACCAGTCTCTTAATGTTTTATAAGGCAAAAGTTGCTGTTTGTTCTGAGATCCGTACAAAACACATAAACGCAATGTAGGCACCACGTAGAATTTTTTAATGTTAAACCTGGTCGTATGTAAATTTGCCGCTAGGCTTTAAAAGGTTAAGCTAGAGCAGACTGATGAATAAGCTTACAATTGTATTCATTTTACATATTGAAGAATGAATATAAACCTAAGCCTAGTGAAGAACATTCTCTTTGGCTTTATATGTCATTTAGGATTACGGTCAGCCGTATTATGATGACATTCGTTAACATGTGCTACGTCAAAAGAGGCTTCATTTCGATTGTCAACTTCATCGAGATAATCGAGATAGGTCGGTCACATGTGTACGACTTCCCGCGTGCGCCATCTAGAAGGAGAATTGGAACCAACTAAGTCAGTCTCTCCGGCTCAGATGGCGGACAGCTGAAATTTAGTTGCTTCCGTTTTATTTTGGATTGGAAGAAGCACTGACTGAAGTCGGAATAGCGAGGTCCATGTAGCGACTAGCTGCGGACTGGACGGTCCGGGGATCGAATCGCTTCAGGAGCAAAATATTTACTCTTCTCCAGCACCATCCAGACTGGCTGAAGGGGTAAAGCAGCCGGGGCATGAAGTTGACCCCTGAACCTGCATCTAGCGCCAAGGTTAACAATTAGTGGAGCTATACCTCTGCTCCCTCTATATGCCTTAGTGGCGTAGACAGGGGTAAATTTTTTAGGCGCTTTAGCAAGATTGCGAAAAGTGACTGTTAGCTTCCTCGTGTCTGTGCATCCGTTCATCTGCCCACATGTAACAGTTCGGCTTCCGCTGGACAGAGCGTTAGTGCCTTCTTCATCTTAACGGCCTCATTTTTCTTAATGTTCAAGTAACAAGGTACTGCTCGTGCGTGTTTCTCCTGCAGCCATCCTCCAGGCTAAGTTCAGCAAAATTACCCTTTTAAAGCCTAGCGGTAACTTTACATACGACCAGGTTTAACATTAAAAAATTCTACGTGGTGCCCACATTGCGTTTATGTGTTTTGTACGGATCTCAGAACAAACAGCGACTTTTGCCTTATAAAACATTAAGAGACTGGTTTTTATAACCGAAGTGGAGAGTGTTTACAGCGCGGTACGCACTGAGTCCTTATATAAAACAGATACGCTTCGTCTTTAAAGGGTTAAACCCGTAGGTGTCGAGGCCACCAAACATATTTCCAAACTATATGGAATTTACCATGAAGTCAACATTCCGCTTAGCTTTTCTCAGCAAACTTTATCAGTTGATGGAGTTTTTCTCCGTTACGTGAATCAACAAAACCTTCCCTTGACCCTCCCAGTCTGGTGAGGAGTGCTCGTGTCCTCAGTGATAACCATGCATGACGCTGACGTACTATGCCTGCTGTCTGGCAGCCCTCTCTTTCCCTCCCCACGTCAACTGGTTAATCCTGTTCCAGCAAATAATAGCTGTTTCTTCACAGAATCACACGAAACGCAATAATACACAGTGCTGGCACTATCAAAGGCATTTTATCCTCAAATCAGGTAGAGTCGAACTCGGTTATAACGTCACGAAAGGGACTGAATATTGTGTGTCGTTATAAACGAGTGTTGTTATAACAGAGGAGTATAATGTTGTGGTTAACAATGAGGAATTAATCGGTACCACAGAATATCTGACGCTATAGACGAGGTGTCGCATTAACAGATGTCGTTGTAACCGAGTTCGACTGTAATACAAATGCAGTATTTCCCACTTTGCTTTGAGGGTTATAAAGTGGAACGTAAAGCCTGGGAAACAAGGAAAATACTAGCGCCAGAAGCTCGTGGGATGCTCACTCAGGTACCAAACATGTCGAACGAAATTTAACTGCTAGTGTGATAACTATAGCGAACTGTGAGAGATAATTCTGGGATGTGACGCCGTTTAGTTTCGTAGGTAAGTACCGTCAGTTCGCGGGAACCTGCTACTGTGGTCTGTCTGCAATAATACATGTCGTTACATCCCAGTAGATGGTGCTGCCTTCGTCTGCATAATCACTACCATGAAAACCTAAAATAGTTCTAAGCCAAACCATTATGCGAACAAAAAGACGTGTCTGATATTCGGTAGCGAAATGTTATTCCAATTTTCAAGGTAAACCTCTATCAGGCCTGTATTAAATCCTGACATAAAACGACCAGTGGACCTGTTAGCATAATACAATCCCCGTTTCTCCTTTCTGTCTCTTTTAAGGTAGAGCTCTTGGCTTCTGAAAATTGGGAATGGTTATATTCCCGTGAAAAGAGAAAATCAAGTTTACGAGCAGGCTAGACTCTTAATATAATAACTCCATCAGGACATGTAAGCATTTTTATTTTTCTAATGTGTAGTGTATTTGCTTGAGCTAGGTAGCTCAGCTGGTATAGTGACTACTGACTGGATGGCCTGATAATGGGGATTCAGTTCGTGACATATTTCGAGATTTTGCTCTTTGCCGCTGCTCGAACAGATCTGAGACCCACCCTGCTTCCTGCCCAGTGGGTCCTGTGAATCCTTCCTCGGGGGTGAAATGGCAGCGGCGTGTAACTAACCGCTAAAGTCAATCTACAGCCGAATATTAACCTTTTAAAGCCTAGCGGTAACTTTACATACGACCAGGTTTAACATTAAAAAATTCTACGTGGTGCCCACATTGCGTTTATGTGTTTTGTACGGATCTCAGAACAAACAGCAACTTTTGCCTTATAAAACATTAAGAGACTGGTTTTTATAACCGAAGTGGAGAGTGTTTACAGCGCGGTACGCACTGAGTCCTTATATAAAACAGATACGCTTCGTCTTTAAAGGGTTAAGAAACACTGTGGGTACAACCCATATCCTTATGTGTCTTTCGTGGCGTCGTGCTCAGTTGAATTCGGGGCTTAGATCATTTTCGTTGTTGTGAGATTTGAGGTTCTCGTAGCGGTGACGATAGATATTGCTGTATTCTGGTACGTGACGCTATATAGTTAGCAGTATTTCTCTTATTTTCTGAAGCTGCTCGAAAATTTTCTCAAGTTTACGTGGCTGTCTTTTTTGGATGACGGACAGTGTGATAGACTCGCGATTTGTGGCCGGCATGAAATGGAAATACAGCCGATCCCGGTTATAACGACATCGGTTTATGCGACACCTCACCCATAACGTCAGTTTTTTTGGTGGTACCAATTAATTCCTCATTTTTAACCGTAACATTACACTCCCCGGTTATAACGACACTCGTCTACAACGACACAAAATATTCAGTCCCTTTTATGACGTTATAACTGAGTTCGACTGCGTTTCTAAATGAGTAATTAGATTTTGAATCTCTTGCCACTTTGTGTTTTCACATCAAGTTATTGTCCCAGGCACTGTTTTCGCACACTGGATCTCATCAAATGTTCCTGCAGAGTAATGTCAGTTTGTTATAAAATACGAATTACGACCTATGTTTTCATTATGTACCCCCGAACCTGTTTTAGTTCAGTTAGGAAAAATCGACGCCTTCTTTGTAATCCTTAGCTTCAAATTAAAAAATCGTTATAAACACTCGTAGTAAGTCTACATTATAAAAATCTCACGGGCACCCATAATCCCTTCCTAGGGCTCCAGTGCGCCCGCAGGCTTACAGCTGGCAACCCATAATCTACGTACGTGTCCACACAAAAAAAAAGCAGGTACCTCTGTGCGTGCGTGCGTGCGTGCGTGCCGTGTGTGTGTGACTTCAGCAGTCATAACTTTATCAGAACATGAAAACAAGGGCCTGAAATTTTGGCAGCATCTTGAGAATGTTTATGACATGTGCCATGCCAGAATTAATCAAAATCAGTCCACGGGATTGAGATCAGACCATGGGGTTTATGTCCCATGAAATGATGTGTTAAAATTTAAAGAGAGGTCAGGATGTAGCTCATCATAAAAGTCTTACTCTAGCGAATAAAATAAAGCGTGCCAAAACGGAATAACGTTGACCGTCAAGGACTAACAGGACAAAAAAGAATTCACAAAAGGATTGGTTCAGGTTGAACTTTGTTTGACCTTCCTCGCTGTAAAAATCCTTTTAACCTTTTAAAGCCTACTGGTTACTTGATACACAAACACGTTTAACATTCAAAAATTGTACATTCTACCTGCACTGTATTTATGAGCTTTCTATTTATCTCAGAACAAAGGGAAAATTGTGCCCTATATAACGTAAACTGATTGGTTTTTATAACCTACCTGAAAAGTGTTTACTGTGCGGTACGAACTAGCCCTTTAAATGAAACAGTTTGCGCTTCGTTTTTAAAGGGTTAGGGCACATTGCAATAAACCGAAATATAAAATCAAGGAGCGAACTGACCAAAAAGGGAGAGGAGGGGAATTAAAGAAAAGAATGTTTTCATTTATGTCTATCTTGATAGGCCTCCTTTTGGCAAATATCTTTGCTATAATTACTGTTCTCTTTGTTCAGATGAATTTTACCATTTTTTGTTATAGAACACTCAGAGCTGATAGTTAAGAATGGCAGCGCAAGATGGCAGCGATCAACAGAAATGACCAGTATTCACGATTCATTCGTTGTTACGATCTCGCACGTTGCCGAAGAAAGTTAACATGTGCTCATATTCATTGATATCAAGGCTTCAAGTATCCCTCACTGGCTGCGCTGCATAGTAGTGGGGTCTGTCAAATTGTTGTCTGTGGGATCTGTGGCTGTGGATGTGAACTGTCAGTCTCTCCCGTTGAAGTTTTATTGGACTTTATACTGATCGACAAACAAATCAAAACCCAGGTATATCTGGATGTATGTACATTTATAGTTTTGATTTGTCTGAAATTAAGGTTTCGACAGAAACACGCGATCTAAAACCTACAAAATAGCCTGCATTCAACCTATTCATAAGGTTACCATGTAATGACAGTAATATTTATTATAACTGTCTACAATTTTTTTTTGCAGTCCTTGACGCATAACTTTCACCATTGTGTTACTAAATTCTCCACTTAACTCCAGCGCGGTATTTTTGTACAGGTAGCTCTGAAAGGTTCTGAAGACTTAGGGTCATTTGGTTTCTGTACTTTTTTCATCGTCTGGTGTTCCGAAATAAATTTTCAGAAACTGGATGTCTAGTTTCCGAAATAATGTATTGGAAACTGGATATCTAGTTTCCTTAACCTTGTGTTGTTTTAGGAATAATATAGGACGGGCGAAGTGCGGAAATCAAAACATCCCGCACATGGATCTTTTGGTGTAAATAAAAGAAAACGTGGAAAGGCGTAAATTCCTACTTCAATTGTAGTTTATAACAATTTCTGTGTTCGCGAATTAGAATTGAGATTTAAGCTCATTTGTAGCCGAAACAAACCTCTTCTTAACAAACATATACACGACGCCGCAAAGATGTATAACTTGTGGGAGATACGCGTTTCTCAGAGCAGTGCTTATATATATATATATATATATATATATATATATACACACACACACACACACACACACACACACATTCTGTGCAACAAATTTTATAGAAGATTTTAACATTTCAAAAGTTTTAATATTTTATAGTCACATCCATGCATATCTTATGTAATTTTGATACAGCCCCCTTGATGACGGCATAGTTACTTGCCGAAACATGTCGGGGAGAACTTAAACAAGAACGATAAATAAATTATAGTGTGCATAAGTTGCATCTGTTTTTTGCTATATATTCAAGTCTTCTCACTGTGTAGAACGGTAACTAGTCATCCTCTCACTACTGTTTAACAATATACACAGTGTCATATCCAAGCAGGCTTGTATCTTCGTATATAACTTTATCTCTTATTTCGTTAAATGCAGAAAGTTGATGTTATCGCTCGGCAGAACACGCACCTTTATCGCATTGAAAGCCTGCATTCACCGGGACATCCCGTGACAGTTTCGGTGCTCAGCTCGGTGATAAAAATAGCATATATATATATATATATATCCTGTATTGAACAGTAACTTTGTAATATTTATGACAATAACACCAACCTGGTGTTTGTAAAAACGTCTGAGGTAGAGCAATTCTAGTAGTACTTGACGCATGTTGCAGAAATCTTTTAAAAAATACAGGTTTTGTCGCGTATTCTCTTAAATGTAAGGTGACATACCTGTTGCATGGAACAGGTTATATATAAGGCTTTCAGTCTTACGGCGATAAATAAGAAATCACTTGGACATAAACCAGTGCCACTTTGTTTAAACAGATCTCATAAACCACCAAGCAAATCACATATCAAACATTTTTCTGTTAACAATGTTCCGAAAAATTTGATGTTATACCTGACAGATTTGGGAGCTGGGATAGGTGAGTCAGTGTAGCGACTAGGCTAGAATAATTTCTTTTCCCAGCAGGGACAAAAAATTATTCTGTTCTCCAAAACGTTAAGACCGACGCTGGAGCCCGCCCAGCCTCCTGTTCAATAGGCATCGGGGTTCTTTCTAGAGGGTAAAAGCGACCGGGGCGCGATGTTGACCACTCACCTCCATCCATCACCGAGGTTAAGAATGAATGGAGCTAAAACTGTACTCCGTCTGTATGCCTCCACAGCGTGGACACGAATAACCTTAACTGTACCGTTTATCTGATATTTAATAACAGTGGTGAAGGGGTTCAACTGTTTAAAGCCTAGCGGTAACTTTACATACCACCAGGTTTAACATTAAAAAATTCTACGTGGTGCCCACATTGCGTTTATGTGTTTTGTACGGATCTCAGAACAAACAGCAACTTTTGCCTTATAAAACATTAAGAGACTGGTTTTTATAACCGAAGTGGAGAGTGTTTACAGCGCGGTACGCACTGGGTCCTTATATAAAACAGATATGCTTCGTCTTTAAAAGGTTAATGATGAAAATCATGCACAGCAATGCATCCTTAGGCTGTGGAATTGTCAGTAGGCGTCACCAGGTTCTTCTCAGAACTTCTTGTTTTGTCTACGAGTCAGCATTGCCGACCCTCAGTCTTGCATGTTCTAATCAGATGAACTCAGTCTAAATACCGTCTCTTGTAGTCAACAAACCGCAACTAGATCAGTCGTCTGAAAACAGATATTTCGAGGCGATCCAAATTGTTTCAGTTTGCAGTCTTTGCCCTTATAATGACTGACATGGGGTCACGAGAGTGCGTGTCCGTGTACGTTATGTGCCCATTAAACTGAAAGCACTGGCAATAGGATTGGTCAAAAGATTGCGGTCTTCATGAACGTTAGGTAGGGTACACTGATAGAGAAGTACAAGTGTTTCGTAGAAATATTCTGTTTCCATCTTCAGGATAGTTTCACTCTACCACAATCCCATTTCAGTTTCGGAAATGGAGGCAGTAGATCCCTCCGAGAAGAGTCACAGAGTTGGTTTTATTCGCTGATAAGTGCAGTGTGTTACAGAACATTAATTTTCGAAATTTCTGCCTTGAAGTCACTTCTTTTTTTTTTCTGATTTTCTACCTAAAACGATTTCAGTCAGGGAATTAAGTTGAGTACTAACGAACGATCAGCAATTTGAAATTTCATCTCAGAGGCCTGGGTTCAATCCCAGGTAAATTCGTGTGTGATTTGTGCTTGAGAATATGGCAATGGGGCATATTTTTCTCAGAGTACTTATTGTTTTCCTCAGTCAGTATCATTCCACCGGTGCTCGAGTTTCATTCATCAGTCATCATCGCTGCTTAATCTCAGCAAGCGGGGGCGTCGTTAAACAGCGTTTTTAAAAAACCGGAAATAGAAGGCACGTCAAAATGAATGTAACTGTACGAGAAAGATAGTACAAGATGAATACGTTCTCCAGTTTAAAATGCGCCCTGTGTAAGACAGAAACCAAGACGTTGAGATACACTGGGTCACAGTGTCGTGCCTATTCCACATTTCTAACCGGACACGCCTCTACTCCGTAATTAGAAGGCATAATTTCTAGTTAGGGTAAAAGAGAAAGTCTATCCCCTGCGCACTGAATCCTACCAAATGGCTCAAGCAGTCATTTCCAAACTGTGTCACGACTGTTTTTTTTTTGCGCCACGAAATATCGAGCAAATCGCAGCTACGTGTCGCTCGAAACTCCTATAATATGATATATTAAATGTATTGAGATATATAAAACGGAAACCGACGGTCTACAGTGTTGCTTCAGACTTGATGTAACAAACAGAATGAAGCGAGATCGTTACCGCCTGCCAGGATGCGTAGAGGTTTATGGGTCGCAGGTAAAGTTGCCCTTCTGCAGGGCACGAAGGCGTAAAAAGGAAGCGGCAGTATATCGCCACTCTTTGCTAACCTCAGCACTGTACGGAGGAGAGTGGTTAGATTCACGCCCTGGCCGATTTGCCTCTGGGAAAAGGGTCCCGATATTTACTGAATAGGAAGATATGTGTGCTGCAGTGTCAGTGTGGATATTTTGGGAGAGACAGGTATCACTTACACCTGCAGGTAAGTGAGTTATTTGTCGAATTTTCGAAGAATAATCTAATTATTTGACACTGTAAGTCGACAGTGAATACCGTACTTATATTTCGATCAAAACGTTGCAGGTATTGCGTCGTGCGTGCTGCATGCCCCACCACTCTCAATCTTCTTGATTTAGTTGTGTAATAAACTCCGATGGCTCAGATTTGCGTGATGACAACGGAGTCATTTAGTACAGGCATTTAGCACGAACGGTTAACGTGATACAAACACAGTGTATAAAAAGACCTTGGTGCCTGCTAGCTGAAGGAGCTATGGTTCAGCCATACGAGTACTGTCACTTAACAAGTGACATTTTGACGCCAAGATCATAGCTTTTAAAAATGTGTGTGTCAAGGAAATCAGTGACGTGAGTTGAGTTACTGTGAAAGGCGTTACGGTAAATCTCGTTTGTTCACTTCTAATCTACACAAAAATATGTATGCCAATTTACCGTATTTTATAGTTACTTGAGACTTATTAAATCGTGTAGTAGCAATGATGAATAGAGTTTGACAAAAGAAGGGTTAACCTTGAAAATGATCAAATGCTGCAACGCAGAACTACAATCCTTAAGGGTGTGTTTCTGTGGTGAAAATTATATATGAAGGTTATGCTTATAGAACTGTAATTCTACCCTTTGTTTTATGGTGTGGTGAAGGGTTTATGGACTTTATCCATCGTCCGAAGAGTAAAATATAAAAAAATATTAAAAAATTAAAACCACAACGTTTCGGAAGCTAGCTCTGCTTCCGTCCTCAGGTGAATGGAGGGGGAAAAGAGAAGAACACCTATTCTGTTGGGCCTCTTAGACAGAGCTAGCCTCCATCACTGGACTAGCAGGAATTCGGCCTATATTCAACCTGGCTCCTCTTGAATACCTGTTACCGTTACGTTAATGGACTCCGTCTTGCGGGTCTAAAAAGACAAACGTGTAGACAAAACAACAAAATGTTGATCTTCAGAGAACAGTGTAGGGCAAATTGACATTAATAGAAAATATAGACAGAGCGATAAAAAGAAATGGTTCTGAAGAGTGTCGATAGAATGAGGGCACAACGTGGATGTTACGAGAAAGCTCATGATGGCGTTAATGTAAGGCTGATTATTAGATTCTTTAATGACAGATTGCTAAGCTGGAGTGTCAATAAATTCAGTTAACCTTTTAAAGCCTAGCTGTAACTTTACATACCACCAGGTTTAACATTAAAAAATTCTACGTGGTGCCCACATTGCATTTATGTGTTTTGTACGGATCTCAGAACAAACAGCAAATTTGCCTTATAAAACATTAAGAGACTGGTTTTTATAACCGAAGTGGAGAGTGTTTACAGCGCGGTACGCACTGAGTCCTTATATAAAACAGATACACTTCGTCTTTAAAGGGTTAAACACCACGGCATTGTTTTGTTTTAATGTTGACAAGGTACTTCTCACATACTAATAAAAAAGAGAACTGAAAGTTGGACACACATATATGTCTGTGCTACACCCATAAATGTTCCATTTTTTTCTAAGTATTGTCTCAACAGTAGACATTGCGCTGTGTCCTTAAAAGTCCTACCTGCACCTCCACTCTTATCACTTACGATGTTTGTCAGTAGGCTCCTTACAAAGTTCAAAAACGTTTAGGTCCGATGTTCAGCTGTTCCTTTGTACAGATGTTTGTGTGCGCCATAAGTGTACACAACCTACGAACTGACAAAGCCAGATAAAGTAAACATTAAATGCGTCAGTAAAGTACGTGACTAGTAATGAGTAATATCTTGATTCTCACGTGGAGACATATGAGTCCGGAACCGTAAAGAGACTAAATATGTGTTCTCCAGTTCGCAATACGTGCCTTCCAGATTCATTCTCTACAGCGCTTTACTGCTAGCAGTTCGGCCACGTATTTGCTGCAGATGCAGGTGAAAATGCTCGCTCTGATGGACCTTGAGAATTCTGCAAGGCACGTACAGGCCAATAGTCCAGCTGCAGGGTGATGACTGTGGCGATAACATGTGCAGGGTATTAGGTTACTGGGAAAGATCGTACCTGTAATGCATCTGGGTAAGGGAGAAGAGACCGGGACAATGTCAATGACCTTGTAATATATTGTGACAGTGCATATACCGAATTATTTGTTACAATAAAACCACAGCAATACACAACAAAATATAAAATACAATAAAACAATCTTAATATTGTCCTTACATGTTTCGGCCAATCCTGGCCGTCCTCAGTTTCTGTATCCTCCAGGATGTATAGACCATTTCCCTGGCTTTCCCTAACGATAGCCAGGATTGGCCGAAATATGTAGGGACATCATTAATACTGCTGTACTGCATTTTATATTTTATTTTGTAACGCGTTAGTTTTATTGTATTAACCTTTTAAAGCCTAGCAGTAACTTTACTCAGGTTTAAAATTACAAAATTCTACATGCCGCTTATATTGCGTTTATGTGTTTTGTACGGATCTCAGAACAAACAGCAACTTTTGCCTTATAAAACATTAAGAGGCTGGTTTTTATAACCGAAGTGGAGAGTGTTTACAGCGCGGTACGCACTGAGTCCTTATATAAAACAGATACGCTTCGTCTTTAAAGGGTTAATTAATGTCTCCTTCTTCTCGCATTACAGTCCTTGGTGGACCTTAGCCTCTTCCAAAACTGTGGTCCTGCTTCAAATTTTAGAAGCTTCTCAACAGAACATTTTTTGTGGGTTGGGATTAGTAGCCGCAGGTCAAACCCCGCAACCTGGAGGACCAGCATATCCCGTTTTTCTGTGTCATCACCTTTGACCTGTCTGGCATGGGAGGCCCTACAAGTAGCTTGTGCTACCGCCAGCACAACTCTCAGCATCGTTTGACCAAGCAAGCCCCGCCACTACTTTAAAGTAGGGTACCTTAGAGGGGAATAATAAATATCAGTGACAGTTTGTACGTACAAGAGAGGTTAGAATGGGATGTATCTACGTTATCATTTCCTAACAGTAGACGTGCGCATGCATATCAAACAATAAGACAAAATTATGTCACACTTGCAACACTTCAGGTTCTGGCAGCGGCAGATATGAACGTGTCGTTTTTTGGGATGTTATGCCGTGTAGTCTGTAGAAATTTAAATTGTTAGAAGACTACACGTTGTCACATCCCACAAGACTTGCCTTCTCACTTGCTACCGCTATATTAATCATAAGGACTATTCTTCCATATACTTTTAGTACTAAGTAACTGAAGAAATGAATTCAGTGACTTCGTCTTCAGAACCTTTCAGTAAGAATTCAAGGCACCATCCTCTGCCGTTACTGTAAGGGTATGGATAATCACTATTCTAATTTTTCTTCAGTCTATCAGAACTTCTTCCATTTTAATATTATTAATTATATAGCTACCTGTTTCGGCTTATGAGTGGCCATCAGCAGGTATATAATACAAAATCTAAAAGAACGGTGTCAAGTACGACGCCTCCCCCTTTTTACATAAAAGTGAGTACTCGCAAAAACTTTGTAACAACCTTGACACCTTTCTTTCAGATTTTGTATTATACGTCTGGTGATGGCCACTCATAGGCCGAAACATGTAGCTATACATTATTATTATTATTATTATTATTATTATTATCCGAATTTCTCACTTCTCAGCTTTAGCTGGGAAATATCATGCTGAGATGTATCATCAACAGGATTAGGCTCGGTGGTCTTATGTGTAATTTAGGAAATTTGTTACACTTGAGCATGTGACAAGAATTACCACTTTTTGCATTTGTATATATGTGTTTGGGTGCAGGTTAAGTCTCTTTAAACTTTGTGACAGTGACTTTGGAATTATTCCCGTAGCTGAAATTACTATCGGGACCACTTTACTGCATCCTGCTTCCACATATCACATATTTCGTTCGCCAGTTCTTGGTATTTGTTTTGCTTCTCGGTTATTGTTTTGGCGAGATTGTGTGTATTTGGAATAGCTATGTCTATTAGGAAGGTATTTTTTGTTTTCTTGTTCGTGAAAGTTATGTCAGGTCGGTTGCAAGGTATTGTTTTATCCGTAATAATGCTGCGATTCCAGTACAGTTTGAAGTTGTCGTTATTATTATTATTATTATTATTATTATTATTATTATTATTATTATTGAAAAGGAAGACGTTGTGATTGAAGAAAAATTGGAATACTATTGTACAAACACAACGCGGTAGGACATCTGAAAATGGATAATCTAATCGCATGGTAGGGGTGATGCCTTCACCTGCAGTCGTTTGGGTTGACGAATAGTGCAAATATATGCCGTGCCTGGCGTGTAATGTCATAACAGTAGGATAAAAGTCTTTTAATATTATCACTTGAACGTCGTCAGTATTTGCCTAATACACTTCACTGGCCGCGGACAGAGGGTGCAAGTTGACACCAGGCTAGGTAACACACCTGTCGACGGAGAAGGAAAAATGCCTTGCAAAGTGACAAGTCCTAGACAGTAATGGCGAAGTGAAATGTATAACAAGTTTGGTATACATAATGTAACACAGACACTGTAGTCCTGGGACAGAATTAGCACAGGTAGGCTGAACCAGTAACTTCATTGCTATAACGACCTTCTAACAAAGACACGCCTCCGCCAAAAGGTTCCAGTTTGCCATAGTAACTCTACCTTATACGAAGTTGGCAGTGATACAGAATTGCACAGGTCTTCTGAATGTTTGCAAGCAATGGCAAAGTTATATGGTGTATGTAAAGGTCGCCTCGTAACATGCCAGTGCAGGCACAGAGGGGAGCAGAGATAGTCTGTAGTTCTGTTCAGGGTTAACGTCGGCGCTAGATGGGGGTGGGTGAGCAACACCACTCGCGTGGCGGCTCTACCACCGGGAAAGTCCCGGTGCCCATTGTACATGAAGCTGTGTGGGCCTCAGGGCGGGTTTGGACGGTTATGAAAAGGAGAACATATCTTGCTTCCACCAGGGTTCGAATCCTGGACCGTCCAGCCGGTAGCGTGTCGCTATTCGGACTGCGATTTCCCGGCCTCCACGCTGTGTGCGTCGTTAGATAAAATAATGTCAGTCTGGCTTCAATACGAAAAGTGCTGTCTTATGAGATATGATGCCCTGTGGTTTCGGAAGAACCTGCTGTCTCAATAATTATCGCTGAAGGTGCACCTCCGAAACGTCACTAAATGTCAGACTGCAGGGTGACAAATCGCAGAAAACAGTAGCCTTCACTGTCACCGCCATGAGAATCTCATCTCGTGGGTTTTAGTACGTTCAGGCGTTTAACAATTTCTGAGGGAGCAGACACGTAAGAAAACATCTAACGATCTGCGTCCTCCGTTTTTACATGCCGGTTGTATGTTTCAATTTTGTAATATTAAAATCAATACGTATGCTTTTTCGTAGTTGGCTGATCACATCTAGGACTTTGCCGTACAAAAATAACACACGTAGTATCTTTTCTAATATTTTCTACAACTATATGTGGCTGTAGTTGACTGATTTCTGGTTTATTTAACGACGTTTATAATCTCCCTGCGTTATTGAGTGTCAAATTGCATGATGATGTGTGAACAGTGAATAGCAAAAGAGTACTTGAAATGGTCATGGCATCTTCTGCTTTGTCATTCCACTCCCAACGGGATTAAGCGAGTTTTCTCTTTACCAAAACGTCCAGACTGTGGTCTGGGGCCCACCCAGCCCGCTACTTATTAGGTACAGGGGGCTCTGTCCCCGGGGGTTAAAGCGGCCGGTTTGTGAAGATGACATTTGATTTTCATCTAGTGCCACAGAACTGTACCGCCACTCCTCACAACTTTACCTTTACATGATGCTGTATCTTTGGAAGCAGTCATATAAGCCACGAAAAGTGTTAGAATATTCGGTATATGGGCCGAAATAGGTTATCGAAAAAATCGATACTTACAAGTTTGTAAATCTTGCATCTGTGCATACAACATTGTAATAGGGTGTATAGCCAGTCAGGAAAAAGAAAGTATGTTACGGCTGTAGCACCCCGTCAGGTGTCTGGAGGCTGTAGCTGACAATATTACAGTCATGGGAATAGCTTCAGAGAAACAGTACAAAGAAATACAAGGTCAAGTAAAATAATGACAAATTTATATTTCCTGATAGCATATCTGTACAGATGTAGGAATTTCAATGCGAGTAGGCGTCGTTAAATGTTTGCCACAACTTAGGATTTGATGTATCGTGTGCGTCAGACCTTGAAACAGAGCAAGTCTATCGGCTGTAGTTCTTAATCGGCAAATAGGTTACGTAAAACGCGTTCATACAGAAAGGTGCGAGATTGCTGACAGTTTTTCCCCCCTTCTCTAATGTAACGTAACGTGTAGGAAAGCCCCTTGAATTCAACGGGGATTATTTCTTTCGTATCTTTAGCCCTCAGCTGTTCCATCCTTTCCTAGCAATAAATGTTTCCCGTAGACGTGAATTAAGTTACCTTTTTATGCTCCATATGGCACAGTTTGAAACAGCAAGACATGTTGAAAATGCTCTCTGGTAGCTGTAATGTGTCACTGTGCCCTGTGACGCCAAGAATCTCCGGTACGCTAAAAAAAACTCCAACAATATTCCGTATTGTTGTTGCAGTTGCTTCAATGAAACGCCACAGCTCGTCCCTCGTGTTGGCTGCTTTCCAGGAAATTGTGCCCCTTAGGTGGCCCCACTGGAAGAAATCAGCGCCTCTTGTGATGTTTTAACTCGCATGTGTACCACTGTCGTCAGTTTCTATTTCTTTCTGTTACCTTGTTCCTCTTAGTTCTTATTTTGTGTTTATTTCTCCATCTTTTTATTTTTTATCTGTTCCTCTCTCTTCTTCTTCCTGTCTTCTTCCGACATTTCTGTCTTTTCCCTGTCCATAATTGGACACCAAGCAATGAAGACACACAGTGGAGTGGATGTGTAGTTCTACACATTCTTTGACCTCGGATGTAGATGGAGATGAGTGGTCAGCTGCATGCTCCGATTGCTTTACTCTCAGGGAACGATCGCTGTGGATTTAAGGCTCGGTGAGCGCCCCAGCCGGTCTGGACGCTGTGAAAATAGAAACGTCTTGCCCGTACCCTAACTGCAACCCCTGTTCCCCGATTGTCCAGACTGTACCGACGGAAATATCCCGACCTACACCCATTAGGTCTGTGTTCATGTCGCTTCCTGTCTTTCGCCTCGTATTTTTTTCCCCCACCTCTTTTTTTCTGACAGTCTTTTCTGCAAAGTATTTTTTCTTCCTTACTCTCTGAATTCTCTCGCTCTGTCTCTCTCTCTCTCTCTACGTGTAACAAATCAGTGCCTCTCCCCTGTGAGGTTCGCTTCCGCTATAGACGCCCCCCAAGCAAAAAAAAAACGGATGGCGGAAGCTGAGGCGTGTATTGTGTGGTCGGCAGGCGCCACGATATTTCCTCGATCGCACGCGCGCTAAGCTGAAGTAGTAAACACATTACTTTTTTATTATGCCCTGACTCGCAGTCCGGCTGGTCGACCTTGGCTCCATTTAGAGTTGCAAGCCACTGATCGGACTGGGCGATTAAACTACAATAATTTATTGTTAATTTCTTGTTTTTTAACTACCGGTACCAGTTATGTGGCATTTGTGCATTGAACAAGTAAATGACTACGCAGTACCCAGCACAACGCATTCGGTAACCTGAAATGTGACTGGAGTAATAGGCCGAGATGGAAGTTGACAGAAGCGTCATGTTGTCAATGTGTCAGTATTTCCAAACACGCGACGAGTCCAGCACCAGAGTGCGGTGGATACTATACCCTTAGCGCGTTGGTAAACGGCCAAGGAGGCATACCAGTCATAGACCTTGTGTTTGGTCACAAAATGCCGTACGCTGTTAATTAGTCGTTGACGTACCAGGGAGAAAAGGCCAGTGACCAGAGAAAGAAAAAACAACAATGATAATACAGTATTTATCTTTTTTGAGTAAAAATTACTTGGGCGCCTTGGGGGCTTGAGCCCACGCCCTGTTCCATTAGAATATATACTGTAGGACTTCGCCGAATGGGGAATTTTCTGACGTGATTTTGCTGAGCGCTCGTCCATTCCGTGAAGTGAAGCTTACCTATACAGAAATCTGCTTGCAACTGAGAGACCTACAAGAAGCTTTTGACCTTACTGAACTTCGCCCCCCTGACAAAAATAAAGGAATCAACTTCCGAGGTGGGAGTTGCTTTATCAGCATCCTGTAATATGGAGTAACATTATTACAGGATGCTGATAGAGGCAATAGCTACCACAGAATATTTGGAATTATGAACTTTGCCTATGTCTTGTGTCAGAAATGAAAAAAAAAATCGTCTTGTGTCAAAACTAAACAAAATAAAAAAATAATTAAAACACTACGTTGTGGAGACAGGACCGGTCCCCATCCTCAAAATAAAAAATAAAGTTAATACATACTGAGTGGGGCCCGATAGGCAGAATTACTCTCAAACACTTGGCAACTGATGACAAACTGGCACCATATATGGCCCAGTGTCTGATAAACTGGGCAAAATATAACAAAAAATTCCACGTACTGAGTAATTCTAAATGTGTTACACATCGCGTTACTTGCGTTGCTGTCTAGAGCAACGCTGCCGTCATGAGATATTGCGGCGGATGTAGGTTTTATGTGCGTATAAGATGCCGAGCTCGGTGCGGCGATACGAGACGCTGTACCACGGTCAGAAACCTACAGAATTATATTACAAGGCGGGGTTTTCACCTTTCCCTGGACTTCGAACCGGCATTCACTCTCTCTTGAAGACAGTACGTTTGGAAATATGAGTACACAAAAAGAGAATACAGGCGAAAGAAATAGCTACTACAGAAGGTACTGTACATGACGTCAGAGTAGGAACGAAGGCAGAGTGGCAAAATTGCACACCGAAGACGGAGCAGGCTGCTAACTTTCGGCTTGTGCCCGACAGGACTGTTGGCACGGAACACAGGCTGTAATGTCTGGGTCTTTTATTGTCATCTCACAGCACGCAGATGAATGCGGGGATTGAGCCCCAGACAAAACCACAATATATCTCTCCGCATCAGTTTCGATTCATTACTTACTTATCTCCCAAGCATAGTGTCAGTCACTGCCAGCGTCGTTAAACAAGTTATAAACAAATACATAAATACGTGTACACACGTTATCTCTTACGTTACAGTCACAGAAAAAGAATTATGCATTAAATTGAAATATTGCGTCATAAGGACTTAAAATATCTCCAGCAGATGTGATTATAACGTTGAAGGATGGGACATTTCTGGCAAGTGGTTGTAAATATGTTCTTAACAGTATACTTACAGCTGTGTGTGGTTCCTAAAACTGGCCTTGATTTATAGCACCAACATGACAGTTAGTCCAAATGTCTGTCACACAATTATTCTTCACGAAATCTAACGTAAGTGTTAAGCAGGAAATATAAAGCAGTTTTAAAATTTTATATCAGAACCAAATATTTTATACATTGTACCGTATACTTTTGAGGTCTAGTAACTTTGGGGTCTGGAATTCGATCCCCGGGGTCAGCTAGCGTAAAACTGCAAGCTCAGTTTGACCTTCAGGAAAATAGGGAGTTATACTGATGTGTAACAAAATTAACCCTTTAAATAAGAAGCTTATCTGTTTTATATAAGGACTCAGTGCGTACCGCGCTGTAAACACTCTCCACTTCGGTTATAAAAACCAATCTCTTAATGTTTTATAAGGCAAAAGTTGCTGTTTGTTCTGAGATCCGTACAAAACACATAAACGCAATGTGGGCACCACGTAGAATTTTTTAATGTTAAACCCGGTCGTATGTAAAGTTACTCCTAGGCTTTAAAAGGTTAAATTTGGTAGACCAGTATTGCTCCTTCCAGAGTCACCTTTTATTGATATGCGTCGTGTAATTTTGAATATGAAATATGCCTTGTGACAGATGGCTGGTCAGGCATATATTTTAAAATTTTAGTGCCTATGAACCTAAAACGTAAAACATTTAAAGTTTTAATGGCAGTAAGTACATATTGTGTGGTCTTTCGAGTTATCATAATGTGCACTCTGATATCTACCAGACTATACGGTGTCATAATTCATAAGATCGCTGTATACAGTTAGGACGTGTAGAAAGAAAGTACGCAGTTCGTTAAATATTTTTGCTGCTAGTCTATTAGGTAAGAGTTTTAGGCGCTTTCGCCGAGTTGCGAAAAAAATCCCATTAGCTTCATGTCCGTCCGTCTGGCCGCATGTATCAGCGCGGCTCCCATTGGACGCAGTTCCGTGACATTTGATACTGGGGACTTTTGTGGCGACATAAATTCGCCATACAATCACTTTTGTGCAAAACTCAACATTTTTATATTGTTGACAGTGACATATGGCTCAAAAATAAGCACAGGACGCATTGTTGCCTTTTAGTCGCAACAATGGCTAGGCGAAAGCACCCCGTTACGTTATACGTACGTTGCGTGTCCTGTTAAATTATGCCTTTCTGCCATCCTGAATATTTTAATTCTGAAACCGGTACCAAAATGAATTGTTTTGTATCACTTGCTGACGTGTATGTATGCATTATGTATGTACAAGGACAGAAAACCAATCCTGGTTGACAGATTCTGGACCTAAGAAGCAGAAGGGTATAAGTCCAATTTTATATTTGCAATTATACATCATTTTCCTTACTTCAATATGTGACTTACTTCTGCTTAATTCTTGGTCCAGCTACAGTGGGACAGTATTTGGACTTAAAACCATCTGCATATGAAAGAGCTTGAAATTTAAAAAGAAAGATTTATTACCTCAAACATGATAAAAGTTTGACTTACATCCTTCTGCTTCTCAAGTTCAAAATTTACGCAGCCTGTGTGCGACGCATGTGTAGCAGTTGACAGCTACTGCAGATAAATTTGCTCTGTACTAAACACAGTGCTTTCTACAGGTATGAACCATGTGAAAATAACGCTAAAGCCAATCCCGTTATAGTCCCTCTGTCATCTGCGATTTGAGCCTTCAGCCGCTTTAACGCTTCAAAACTCCGGTGGTTATTTTACATACAACCGGGTTTAGCATTAAACAATTTGACATTCCGACTACAGAGTGCATTTGTGTGTTTTGTAAGGTCCTCAGAACAAACAGCGATTATTTCCCTACACGGCATTAAGTAACTGATTTGTTTATGTAACAGAGACCGAATTAATGCTCTAATTTTTCAAACAGATAAAAGCACAAGAGTAATAAATAATTATATATATATACATATTAGTGCCTTAATGTTCAGTTTACTCCTATAGGATCGAAAGCTTGCGCGTTCTAGAACGCAACCTCTGTTATTTTTGTCTGTTGTGTGCGTTTTCGATATATCTGACGACTACCAGGAAAACAACACCGCCGTATAACGAGAGTCGCCTCTGTATAGTACCCATTTACGGTTGTTAGCGTCAGGTTCCGGTCACCTTCAAGGCTAATCAGACAGGAATATGGAACACGAAGAATGTTTGAGAAGTCTGGTCACATTTTCAGGCTTCAGCTTCAGATCACAATGGACGGCTACCATCGTGCTCAGACCCCGTTCAGCGTTACGGACGTGAATTTCCCTTTCTAAAGTTCTCATGCAGTAGGAAGATGTGTGGGTAAAGCGTTCTGCGTCTCACACAACGGATGGAGTTAGTTAGGATAACGCTACGGACGTCTTCATCCCCAGTACGTCCGCTTCCTGTAGCCTGTAAAGGGTTCCAAACGAAGTACAACCTCTTAACGCTGACGAAGATATTCTTGTTTGGGTTTCTCTAGCGCGAATATGTCTGCAGCTTCTGGGGATATGACGCAGTGTCTAGTAGCTTTAGGAAATAATGTGTTTGAAACATTTCTTATATTTTACCAACAGCCTAAGGTAGAGATAGGCATACAGAAAGTAGGTGAGAAACGTGACACAAGCACAAAAAATAACAGAGTTTTTACAATCAGCTGTGGGCGTGTCATCCACTGAATTACGTTTTTAGTTATTACGACCTGTTACACTGTTGTATAGGGCGTCACCTAAAAGTGTAACGCATTGGCATTGAACACCGAAACTGTCTACATGGAATAAATAATGGACCCTACGTTAATAGTTACTCCTGTGTTGCGTGTAATGGGGAGAGTACTATTGTCTGCATTATAACATAGCGTGTCGAAAATTGGTTTTACTCCTATTTTGAAGTGACTGTCATTATTGCATCGTACTTTATATTCTGTAGTGAATTATACGTTGAAAATTGAAAGGGATAACTTGACAGTTACAATATTTAGATACTGTTCCCAGAGATAACCTTTGCACTGATCCAGTATTACGTATTACCAGTGACTGCACCCGTCAGAAATGACGAATTGACAAGTAAATGGGACTCACAGAATTTTTATTCGTATTCAAATAAAAAAAATCACGATGGAAAGGGAATGGGCTAAAGTCTGGCCATTGTGTAGCGATGAGAACAGAGAATCTGTCGGGACTTCGGACGGGGTGATATAGATGAGGAAGAACCGCCCGTGTATGAACAGGTTATCCCCACAGTCTACGGGACTTCATTCCGTTGTCACAGTATAGTAATCGTTAATAAAATGTAGGCCTTCACTGCTGAGGACTATGGCCCCGGGGTCGACTCAGCCTCTAAAAGAAATGAGTAACAGGAACATTTCCTGGGGGACAAAGGCGGCCGGTGCGTAGGGCTGACAACCTTACCACCTTCATGTGCCGACTGTCCAAGAATCTGGGAGCCTAAACCTTCTGGAACTCTAAGGGCCTGTCCAGGACTCTAATGGGGTTGCTTCACCTTTACAATGTTGAGTCCTTATGGCTTGAGACAAATGGGTGTGGTATTTTTTAGAAGTGGGCATTCCAGATCAGTTTTAGGGCCCGCGGAATCATCAGTACATATTGTAAACGAAATTATTCCAGTGCAGCAGATTCTGGAATTATATGACATCACTGGGAACGGTAGCTGTGACGTCTTAAGGCTCTGGAAGGCGAAGTCCCTAATAAGTGCTCTGGAGCTAAGCAGAGGGCGTCTATGCACATTTTCAACCTTGTATAATGTAAATACACTGCATGAACAGAAAAATCTTTCAAACTTATAAAAAACTGCATTCGTTGGAATTACACCTCCAACAACACACAACAAACAAGTGGCAATTAAGGTGTTTGTAATGTAGCCAGCATGCTGGTTGGCCTTGTTTGAACTTCCTCATCGTGCAAAGTGGGCGCTCCCCTGTTCTTCCCCTGTTCTTTCGACGACTTAGGACAAATATGACCATCACTTACCAAGAACTAGCAAAAATTGCAAAATACATCGCATTTCATGATAACTGACCATTTTGTTCAATACAAACATCATCAGTACGCTTGGTCCATAAGTGGCAGATATCGACCTGGACAATGCTCTTCTCAGCGATTTTCACCACAGACGCTTGCAGAAAGGTACCACCAGCACGTTCGAGGCGCCCGAACGGTGGGTGCCCATGCAGCCGCATAAATTTCGGTAGTCTTAAACCGGCCCTAATAAGGGCTGTGAACGTGAAATGTTTTTGAAAGACAGCTTGACAGAACAGACGGTGCTGTCTGTACCTAGGGAAAAACTTTTATCGTCAAGGGGCGAAACTGCAATACCAGCTGAACCACTGCTATTTATTGCTGTCACGTTGTGATTTCGGGGCACGCGGTGGCGCAGTTGGTTCAGGCACTGCGCTGCAAACCGGAAGGTCGCGGGTTCAATTCCCGATGGCATCATTCGAATTTTTCATTGACATAATCCTTCCGGCTGCATTATGGCCCTGGGGTCGATTCAGCCTCTAATAGAAATTAGCACCAGGAATATTTCCTGGCGAGTAAAGGCGGCCGGTGCGTAGGGCTGAGAACCTTACCACCTTCATGTGCCGACTGTCTGGAAATCTGGGAGCCTCAACCTCCTGAAATCGTGAGCGCCTGTCCAGAACTGTAATGGGACTGCTTTACTTTACCTATACCACGCTATACTTACACATATATTGTAACATAAATACCTAAAGTTACAGACAGTATCTCCTTAACAGCGCATTATGTTGCCACATATATTTTGCACCATTTTAAAGCCCCATATACTACCATATATTGTCAGATTTGAGGCTAGGCCCAAGAACTTTGCAGACATTTGTGCCAACTGGAAGGCACAGACTCAACACTTTTCCTTAAGAAGCCAGGAGGAACAGAGGCAAAAGCATGTCGAATTTGTTGTTCCACCTCATGAAATGCTCTTGGTTTTGGTTGGTAGACTCATCCTTTGGCCCAGCCCAGAAAAATAAAAAAGATGGGGTAGGATCAGGACTGCGCGGAGGCCATTCTTTTGGTCCTCGACGCCGAAGCTACCGATCAGTAAAATGGTTGTAGTGTAAGAATAAGAAGCGCAAAATGGGACGGCGCTCTGTCCTGTTTCACGTGCGGTTGTGCATAATTGCCACACTGTCGAACAATGGGCGGTGCGTTAGGTACTTTACAGTGATACATTACACATCTGTTGCAGTAGACCTGTATCATTATACAACACCTGCCGGCGACAGTACTTCTTGCACCCCAGTAATGCTAGAAAATCTTTCTACGTCTATCTTCTGCCCGAAAAATAAGACTGGTGATGATAATGAAACAGATACAAAACAAATTATTCCCCACTGGATTTAACGCTTTGAGGTCTAAATTATCATTTTGAATTCCACCAGTCGGTACAAATTAATTTTCCAGAATATCTCAAGTTTTCGCAGTTCAAAAGCAGCCACTAGATAACGCGAGTTTAGGGAAAACCAACATAAGACCCTGTAAAATGACACGTCGATTTGCGCTCGAAATTGTACCTGTTACAAAGGAAAGCGCTGTCGAGTTTAACTCGACACTGAACGGATACGCGTTAAACGGGCTTTCCCGCTAGTGTCCAGTAATTGTCCGCGATCACCATATACATAATCGTCGTCGTTGCGTTGCGAAGTATAATCTCGTTCAGACGACGTACTGCGGTAATTGCAATAGTCGGATTATCTGCCCCGCCTAGTGTTGTTTTCCGTACAAACAAACATTTCGCCTGAAATCCCTGAATGACGTCAGCACCATGCTGCACCGGAAGATTACGCACTGCGCAGGCTGACTGACGGGACAGAATGCAGTTTCTTGTTGCAATGCCTGCTGCGCCACTGGCATGTATAAAAGGAACTACGTCAGACGCTATCCCAGTAACTACCTCTGTAATGCATTGCATTCCTTACTCGTGCGCCGCTTTAAGGACGGATCAAATTGCAATTGGCGCACGACCCGTCTCTCTGACCTGGGTGAACTGTATGCCAATCGCCATATCGGGGATTTTCCACAAGGGTACATTACAGATGACCTCATTTGTTGACTATGAATCAGACCACATGTGTATGATATGTGTTACAGGGATGTCTTGCAAAGCAAAAGGTGCACATGTGTAAAAATAATTTCTGTTGGAGTGACAAGTTTAACTTCTCCCATTTCTTTTGTTAACCTTTTAAAGCCTAGCGGTAACTTTACGTACTACCCGGTTTAACATTAAAAAATTCTACGTGGTGCCCACATTGCGTTTATGTGTTTTGTACGGATCTCAGAACAAACAGCAACTTTTGCCTTATAAAACATTAAGAGACTGGTTTTTATAACCGAAGTGGAGAGTGTTTACAGCGCGGTACGCACTGAGTCCTTATATAAAACAGATACGTTTCGTCTTTAAATGGTTAAATCAGCTTCACTTGAAATGCAAAAATTGTTAAATTAGTCTATTCGCTGGCTGAAGCTGATTTTCTTTCGTAATTCTGTATTCTACCTGATGACGGAATCAAACACAGTTCCGAAACATAAACGTGTTTTCAGCGAAAATAAAATGATGTAAAAAGTTGCACACGGTTTATGTGTCACTATAATAACATATTATAATCACAAACCTTAAGACTTACCATAATTTTTATGTCGCTCCCTGTGGTTAGATTTAATATAGAGTCGAACCCGGTTATATTGTCATGAAAGGAACTGAATATTTTGTGTCGTTATAAGCGGGTGTTGTTCTAACTGAGGAGTATAACTTTATGGTTAACAGTGAGGTATTAATTGGTACGACAGAATATCTGCCGTTATAAACGAGGTGTTGCAAAAACCGATGTCGTTATAACCAGGTTCGACTGTAGTTATCTTCAGTGTATGAAGTGCATATTAGTAAATTATAATACATATCACCCCACCCCAATTCTTGCCAGCACATAATTAAAATCTTCGCATTATATATATCATAGTGGTAACTATCCATCCCACCTGCCTTAAAGGATAATGACCGCAAATTCGACCTCGGCTTGTAGGTTTTTATTTTGGTCGTCACGATTACATGTAACTGTTTCCCTTATGCGTCACTTACTACGCTAATATATTTGTGGTGCGGTATATTTTGTTGGGTGTTAAAAGCGAACCTGTCAGTATCACCTCAGTGTGCTTCGTCTCTTCAGAACTTGGCGAGAGATTGATCACAACCCAGCTGTATGCCACTGGATAGCTTCCAGTACCTGGCTACACTGAACTTAGCGAGAGATTGATCACAAGCCAGCTGTATGCCACTGGATAGCTTCCAGTACCTGGCTGAACTGAACTTAGCGATAGATTGGTCACAACCCAGTTGTATGCCACTGGATAGCTTCCAGTACCTGGCTACACTGAACTTAGCGAGAGATTGATCACAAGCCACCTGTATGCCACAGGACAGCTTCCATTACCTGGCTGAACTGAGTTTGAAAAATGCATTTCTTCTCCATTCATTTTACCAGACCGTGAGATTCTCTTCTTACAGGCACAACATATGTTACATCCAGTAATTAATATATCTTATGTTATTCTCCGTAGGCTCCGTGTTTAAACCGTCCCTGTTTTGTAAAAAGGGGCTAATTGCCACTTTGAGCTAAATTGAGTTATGTGTAGCAACATTCAGCTAATAGTCCTGTATGATATGTAAAAAGATGACGACTGCATCTTCAAGAATATCCAAGATAAGTGGGGGATATCCTAATTCTCAGAGCATGTCATATGTAAGACGGAGCCACCTTCTTGCTTCTCCTGTAAAACTGATCTTTCGTGGGTTGTTGTTCCCTTCTTACAAAATAGGAGAGAAACATAAAATAACCATAAATAAATCTAAACTGCGTGCTTTTGTTATATCCCTGCACATCACTCTTTGCAGTTACGTTGATACCAAAGTTTAACTGAGGAAGAGTTTGATTTCTACAGCAACGGAAGTTTTAATCTTGTGCCAAGATAGGACAAATGCATCGATCAGTTCGGGGATTTTGCTGGAAAAGAATGATACTTCAGCGGAATAAACGAGCTACATTTAACGTTGCAATGACTTCTCCATTGACTGTTATGACCTACAGAGCATTATTCGTTGAACGTCCTTCGTAGATGAATTAAACAGCAAGGTCACCATGAGATTAGATGCAGACGTTTTCAGAACAACAAAGTGTGCAAGCGCGCGATAACACCCACGGATGGGTCACTTGTAATTGTGTAATCCCTCCATATGAGCACAGACCATACTGCTCAGTAATTACCAACAAAAGTTTGTTGCAAAAACTACAACACAAGGTTACATGCCCTTCTGTCAGTCACAAAAACGAGTTAAAATTTTGTGGTTATGAACGCTGGAGCAATGTGCGAAGTTGCGAAACGACAGGCACGTACTGTAAGTACAGTTATGATAATCAGACGACAGCTCTCTGAAGTTATTAAACCCAAGCACTGTACTTGCAGAAGCGATCGCAGTGGCCGCGCGGTCTAACGCGTGGGCCTTCGGCCGAGCGCTTGCAGGGATAATGGGTTCAAATCCCACCGGAGGTGGGGGGACATGGATATTTGTGTCTTGTGAGCGTTGTGTGTTGTCAGGTAGAGGTCCCTGAGACGGACCGATCACTCGTCCAGAGGAGTTCTACCGAGTGTGGTGCGTCTAAATGAGTGTGATCGTGGAACCTCAAAAATCAGGAGGCGTAGACCCACAGTGGGGCTGCTGGGCCACAGACAAGCTGTACTTGTAGAAGGACATGCAGCAGCTCCTCGGAAGCTTTGTTGGGTATTCAGTCAATCAGTCAGTCAGTCAGTCAATCAGCCAGTCAGTCAGTCAAGAACTTCTGTTTCTGCCTGAATGATAAGTCCTCAGTTTTTTTAAACGACTTTTGGATTTCCCATCCCACTGTGTTTATAAATACCGTTTCTAATTATTATGCAGGCAAACATAACTTATTTTTTCTGGATATTTATTAACACACTGAAGTGTGGTAATAAATATTAAGAAAAAAAGTTGTGTTTGCCTGTATAATAATTAGAAACTCAATTTTTTTAGTCGGGTATCCATTTACTCTGATCCGAAAAGCTGTATGATTGTGAATCGGCCCTTTATCAATAACGCGTTTACTGTATTATGCAGAACATCAGTTGCAGTGGCTCAAGAATTTCTACGTCCTTCAGCACGATTATTCCTCCGCCTTACACGAATTTTGCCCTGTTCTTCTTAACCTTCCTAACGACGCACGATCAGTGAAGCTGGGAAACAGCCCGCCGTGCAGCCCGTACGGTTTACGCGCTGCACCTATCAACAGTGTTCATTATTGCCTCACATACGGGCAAAATGTGGTATGATGGCTGTCAGCGCTATTCGACGGAGCATATCTAAATACTTCTCTTATTTCTTACATAGGATGACTTCCATTATAAGGCTCGTTCTGCTGCTGCTGCTGCTGCTGCTGAAAGAAAGATCACCTAAGGTCACTGCCACTCACAGACAGCATTGCTTTTTCGAGCGTGCCCAACAATAAGTTGCGAAATGTGCGACTGTTAACATGACCATGTGTATGCATCCGTCTGCCTGTACCAGATTGAGAATCGTTTAACGCATTTGCTTGAAATTTTGTACTCAGGTCCCGTACCAACTTCTGTCGATGCATTAGAGTTTTGATTGTAATAGGACAGCAGCAACGGACACTGAAGATCCAGCAGCTTTCTGATAGCATCTTGATCGTAACACTTGTCGGAAATGTGAAGTGTTTCGGACAAAAAAAGGTAAAGATGAAGTTGGCCATGTCCACGCCACAGATGCGGACAGGGGGAGTGGAGGTATAGCTCCACTCATTCTTAACATCGGCACTATATGAAGATAAGTGGTCGGCATCGTGCCCCCGGCCGCTTTAGGCCCGGGAAATAACCCGGGGGACCCACTGAGTAGGAGGCTGTGAGGGTCCCAGAATCGGTCTGGAGGATAAGAGATAAATCTCTTGGCACTGCCGCCATTTCAATCCCGTATCGTCCAGCCCGTAGCCAAGTCACCATAGTGACCACTCTGTAAACGCAAGCATACAAACTCTGTATGATTTTTACCGTTAATGTTACGTGTTTAGTGACAGTGAGGCAGAAAGAAACGAACAGTCCAGAATTATTGTGCTATGCGCACGTTTCCTAAGCTGTAGTATTGCATCGTGTCGACTGTAAACCGATCTTGAAGACGGAAGCACTACGATCCTTCGAAATATCAGTAACTGTTGACGCATCGATACGGCGTAACATCTCCGCAGACTTGCATTTTCAGTAACAACACTATGAGGATCTCAGATATCGCATTTTCTAACTGGTTTATGTTTCAATCTGACGGCCCCTGAAATTACCTGCCTGTTGAACACATATGCATCACTTCTGTATATACTGCGTTTTTAGACACTGTGTTTTCATGTACGTGAAGACGAAAGCAATCTGATTTCGAAAAGTCGTATTTGTGTAATCAGTGACGATGGGAAAAGTCCAAATACACATCAGTGATATCTCTCATAACACAGATAGGACTGTATGCATACCGAAGTCCAGGAAGCAGACCTGATTATGCGGCGTTACGAACA
Organism: Coptotermes formosanus; assembly: GCA_013340265.1. Classification (NCBI taxonomy): domain Eukaryota; kingdom Metazoa; phylum Arthropoda; class Insecta; order Blattodea; family Rhinotermitidae; genus Coptotermes; species Coptotermes formosanus. Next base: position 405,612 of record BLKM01000742.1, on the reverse strand, counting down.
ATGGGGAAGTCCTCTGTGTTTTCCTGTGATGCGCCGTATACGCAGTATGCTGACCACCGCGATAAACTGCAGGGTATACACACATCCCAGAGATCCGACACCGTTCATGTCCAATCCGTCAACGGACACGATCCTCAGCCAGTTGTTTCTAGTTTGCGTTCCCACAGCCAGGTTCTCTGTCTAAGATCTGTTTTAACCCACTCAAGCACAGTGGTTACTGTACTTCTGTGGGCACCACCTGTTGTAATATTGACATACCCCCGCATTCTGCCCGCACAGTGTATTTGTATATTCCGCATAACAGGGATTACTTCCCTGTAGGTTATTAACTCTTTGTTCCTTTAAGATGAGAACCCTGCGTCCTCTCGAAACGTCGGAAACCGAATATCCACTAACACGGCGTCATACCCCAGAAGAACGGAATCCTTAGTTCGCTGAAATTCGTGCTTCCAAGGGTTAATATGGCTGAAGCCAGTCGCCGCGCGGTCTAAAACGTGGGTCTGCGGCCGTTCGCTTGCCGGGATTGTGGGTTCGAATCCCCCCGGGGCATGGATGTTTGTCTCTTGTGAGTGTTTGTGTTGTCAGGTAGAGGTTTCTGCGTCAGGTTGATCACTCGTCCAGAGGAGTCCTAGCGAGTGTTGTGTGTCTGAGTGTGATTGCGAAGCCTTGATAATGAGGAAGCCGTGGCCCAATAGGGGCTGTTGCCCCAGTGTGGGGAAAGGTTAATATGGCGCTGTTCTAATTCCATCATAGTCTTCAATGCGACCTATGTATGAGAGGATTGTCTTTCACAACTTTGTAAAAGCCTAAACCAGGGGTGCACAATTCCCAAGCGCCAGGTCGCCTGGGCGACTAAATTTCGTACAATGGCGCCCAATATTTGTGGGTCCTGGGTATGGAACTTGATTGAGGTCACCGTTCTGGCGCCTACAATTTTGAGGTGGCGTCTAGATTTGTGGGAAATCAGTAGACCCCTGGCCTAATTTATTATTTCTCCAATTCCAAGCGCATCTTGAAACCAGTGGAGTGTTTGTTAAGTCGCCATACTGATATAAGTTACGCTGTTTGTGTCCAATGTCAGTGTGACTAAGCATAATCACACTTCTTCGAATTTAGGATTCATTCGTTTTTCGCGCACTTGTCCATTGCATGTCCTGCGTTATGCACTGCTGTATTTAGGGTATCCCCTGTTCTGGGTGCATGCTGCCGGGTCTGCCCGGTTGCAGACACATGCTGTCCAGTCTACCCTGCCATCTGCTGAATTATAATCAGTAAGTGCATAATGTGTAACCCCTTGTTATCATGGTGACACTACGGTTCATAAGCAGTAATTACAGAAAGATATTTAGATTTTAATTGGATTATATAGCGACGCTGTGCGCATGTAGACAGTGCAGCATGGGTGGTGGGATGAATGAGCATGGAACTTAGTGGGAAGATAAACTGACATGGGAAAACCGAAGTACTCGAATGCAAAACTGCCAAAATACCAATTTTTTCACCATAATTATTCTTACAGTAACGCATATAGTATGTTAAATAACGTGTTTTTTAATTGATCGTATGTGCATTATTTTGTCCTTCATAAATGCATGAATTTTTATTCTGCGACGACTGAAAACTAAATTAATTCTTTCGTGCCTCCGGTTTTGCAGTACAACTGGCACCTTTCTATTAGTGTTATATACCTCCTTCTGCTACACAGTTCTGAATCATCAGTTTTAGAAGCGGCTAAGACTTGAAATTTCCCACTCGAATAAAACGATGTGTGTACAAGTCGGCTGATATATAACGTAGGTTCCTAAGAATGTTCAGGTCTCCTGGGATGTGATGCTGTGTCGGTTGCTCAGTTGTTCCGACGTTTCAAAGGAACGTAATACGTACAGCTTCAAGGGTCACCCAGTCCAAAGAGCTCCACGTTCCGTAGAAACGTCGGGAAACACTCATCTTACGCCAGTGAATTTTGATTTAATGCCGGTATAAAACCCGTTGAAATTTCTTTGGGAGTTGTTAAAAAACAAACATATTCAAAAGCAAAGTACTGGGAAGACAGTTACGTATGTACTATACGGTACTGAACAGGCACGCACCCAGAATTTTTCTTTGGGGGGGGGGGGGGTGAACCTGAGGCTATATATAATTTATGTTTGACTTTAAAAATCATGTTATAGAAATCATGCTATAAGTACAACATAACACTGTCTGCAGCTGCATTTATATACATACGAATATAACTGCATGTTCCATGACTCAATAACAGTGTCCTATCTGCTTGTTTTTTTAATTTCAGTTTTGGGGGTTTGGAGGTGCTGCAGCCTGGCAGCCCCCCCCCCCCTTCGGTGTGCCCTTGGTACTGAACCTGTAGAATAACAATACGCACTAAGTGGTGCTGTTTTCCAGAGGAACTTCTTTTGAGAAGCGTAGGCACTACAGTACTAACTCAGGCACATCAGTGTTGTCACCTTCTGCTACTATACGTAATTACTTCCGAACATACATAATAGAATAGTAAACGTTAGTCTTTCCTGCGCGTATAATAACGTCGCAGTGCACTTGATAAATAAACGGAAAATTTCCAAGACACTACACTGAATCAAGAAGCGTGCCAGGTGTTGTTGCCTGTCGCTAGCAAGCCGGCGCGAGAGATTCGGACCCTGCTGCCAGGGAGCTCAGCCTCAACCGGTTTGTGTCCTTTAGAATGGTCCAGTGACTTCTAATTTGCTTTCACGTCTACTCCCTCCTTCCTGAGGCTTGTTACCCACATGGCAGGTTGTCACTCAAATAAGAGGGAATAAGGTGGACAAACGGCAGTATTTCCTACAGCATGTTTCGCAGCTTTGTATTTTTGCAACATGATGCCGGTATCGACACGAGCATCTACAGTTCTTTACAATTACTGACGTATGAGTTCTGACGTGGTGCACTTTGGTGGACTAGTACCAACGTTCAGGTGCGCACCCAGAATTTTCCCTTGAGGGGGGGGGGGGGGCCCGGACCCCCTGAAGCTATATATAATTGATGTTTTATTTTAGAAATTATGCTATAAAAATCATGCTGTAAGTACAACATAACACCGCCTGCAACTGCATTTATATACAAATATAACTACACGTTCCATGACTCAACCACAGTGTCCTATCTTCTTGCTTTTTTATTTTATTAACTTATTTTTCAAAATTCTAATGGGCTAGTCATCCGCCAATTTCAGCGGCTGATTTCGGCTGAAGGGGAAATCACGTAAAACTTCTGCTATAATAATACCTACAGAATCTGTGTTTTGTTAAATTTCGGTGTTGGGGGATTTAAGGAGGCTGCTGGGCTGCAGCCAACCTGCCTTGGATGCAACCTTACCAACATTTCGCAGTAACGTGCAATCACCATCTTTCGTGTCTTTCGCAATGCAGGTGGAGGCAGTGGGTTTCTCCGAAATCGTAATGCCCATCTACACGGCGTCACATCCCAGACAACATGAGTGGTTTATAGTCGCATCCGCGAGAAATTCAAACCTTGCACTGTAATGCTTCAATTCATAAACACTCTTCTTCGGATATTAGTAGAATAACCTCTCTTCCAACAGATACAGAGGTGCCTTTAACTGACCACGTAGCACGAAGAGGTGGCGTAAGGATCCAGAATGCTAGCGGGCAGTGAGGACCTGGTTGGTCATAGTTCAAAACACACTTGCAGTTTTGTGCAGTACAGTCACCATAAAATTCATGACACCCTACCTCGTCCTGATCTCATTCTCCCATCTACGTCTTAGTCTCCCTTATGGTGTATTCAGAATTCCCTCCTCCCGGATGCAGCATATACAGCCTGGGGAGGACCAACCGGGACGCAGTTGCTCCAGGAACTCAGGTTAATTTATAAAATTGGCAATTCATCTGGCAGTTCATTCCTTAGTCCCTCGAGTCTCTGTGTGCATTGCAGCAATTTGAGCAGGGCTTCGATTCTAACCATTTGTCCCGCGTATCTCAACATCCATTTCATCGCCCCTAAGCGGCGGAGCTTGTAAACATCGCCTTCACAATGTTAACTTTCTGAAATTCAAAAGGATTAAAAAAAACACTAGCTCTAACATTAATGAAAATTTGACGGACCTCCAATTTTAACTTCCCTGCAGACGTGCTTTTTCCGGCAATTTACGTGTGACCACATTTTATTAACAACACCACTTTTAAAAAATGATCTTTTGGAAACAGGGCGTATTTCTTTTTTTACGGGACGCACCAAAATCCGTCACACAACCGACGGACCTTCCTAACGCCGTCTCACTCTGTCAGAATACATATCGGTTACCCTGTAATCTTTGAACCACTCACGTCCTTGATGCAAACGATGTCAGAATTTTACGTGTATTAATTTTTCAAATCTGTTTGACCGTTGATATGCTGCCAGCCGTTGCTCTTGTTTGTACGAGACGGTCCGAGAGGTCACAGCCGCGCTATTACGCAGTTGCTCGGGGGCGGCCAAAGAGCGTCCTGATAAAAAAAAACTATGGTTTCCAGTTCTTGGGCTCGTTTTTGAACACGACTCGGTTTCCTTACTACAAATTTCTCTCGTCTAATAGATGGCCTTCAGAAAAGAGCCTGTTAAGTTCGGGTGCTGTGGAAGTTTGCTACTTTACAAGGAAAGCGCAAGCCACTGCAGTACTGCTTTTTGTCGAGCAGACTTGTGTAGCCGTAATTCTGTACAATGTTCATTGACGGCATCCGGTTCGCATCCCTGTTGCCTTATACGTAGCCCAGCGGCCTTCTCAGCGTGTCAGCGTCACAGATGAACTTGTATAGTACCTTGAGCTAATCACATTACACAGCCTATTAAATGACTACCTAAAAAGTTAAGGAAAGGAAGAACACGGTCTGAGTGTTCGAGAATAGGTTGCTGTGGAGGATGTTTGGACCTAAGATAAAAGAGGTTAACAGAGGACCGGAGGAAAACTGTATGATGAGCTTCGTGATCTCTATTTGTCACATATTCCCCTGATCTGGTCAACAAGAATGAGATGAGCAGGGCATGTTGCACGTATGGAGGAGGGGAGAGGTGTACACGAGGTTTTGGTGGGGAAACCTGGCAGTCCTAGACACAAATGGGATAGTAAAAAAATGGATCCAGCTTAGGAATGCCAAGTCCTGTTACCTCGACATGGGTAGTCAACTTCGTTGCCTTTGAAGTTCTCAAGAAGACTGAAAAAATGCTGACTTCTGGGAATCTCGTGTAGCCTGGCAGAAATTGACCCACACACCACAGATCACTAGATGGTCACTGTGCGGGGGAGTGAGTGAATGGCGTGGTGTGGGTGACTGCTAGCTATAGGGGGGTCCTGGACTGCTACTGGTAGGAGTGACAGTTCTGCTACTACACACCAACTGAAAAGTCACTCATTTTGAGGAGCATGCAGTGTGCACATTGCCTTCATCTTCATGGCAGGAATGTTCATTTATTTCTGCCAGACCACACAGCATTACATCCAAAGGCAGCAGCATTTTTCATGTATCGTTGTATGTCTGTAGGTATTCTCTGCTGAATGTCCAGCTGCTTATTTTCATCTCTCTCTCTCTCTGAACCCTGTAAATTCCAAAGTCTTTAACACCCAATTATAACACTGAATCTCTCTGCTTGTATTTACAGCGCTGCTTAAAGCAGCAACTCCTGAGGAGTTCGAACTCTAGCCCAATACTTGATCAACAAACTGCCTGCACTGAATAATTGGACAGCTACCAGACTGATAACAAATGCTATCTGTGCATTACATAGTCCATGTGCCTTTAAACAGAATACACAATCAGAAAATCAATCACGCGGTAAATAAGTCAAACACATATTATCCGCCCGCCTGGTTCTCCATTTATTAGATAATTGTTCGACAAAATACATATATACCATGTACTACACACTCGTCTGTAATAAAAATATAAAGAACAAAAATGAAAAACAAAAAATGCATCTTCTATTTACTGATGCAACTCTTACTTTCATATTAATAATAGCATATATTCTAATGATGATGTTGCAAAGGATGAAATTTTTTTTTGCCTCAATTTTTCTATCACACATGAAAATTACTTTAGTAACGTGCAGCCAAAGCAATGAAAGCCAAATTACATGTGTAATATTTATTGGACACATGAGATCTGGGCATCTCTGTAGCATGAAAACTTGACATCACACCATCAGAACCCTACGGGCACGTCATTCAGATGTCAAGCAATGTCCTACTGCAGAGCAACAACCCACATCCCCATGGACATAGTGAAACAAACATGACACCATGACTGTTATAAGTGAATAACGAAGGTGCAACAATGCAACTAAAATTAATGAGCAGGCAGGACGCCCAAAATATTCCTACAACACACCAACAGAGAAGACACAGGACATAACATTAACGTTCTACACTACATTTAAGTACTTTCATTATAAATTAAGTTACTAACAACCAATTGATGATGATTCTTATGATGATGATGATAATTTGCTTATAAACTAGACGAATGTTTTAATAAAGAGCTTCTCCTATCTAGTCTATTGGGTAGCAATACGCAAAAGACGTGTCACCGATCTCTCAAAATTGATTTGCCCATCACTTTATCAGCCCTTTGGCTCTGAACAGATCCCGCATGAGTCCTTTCAGGTACTTAATCTCCCTTGATAGGTCACTAATTTTAAGCTGCAGCTCTGCATTCTTTTCCTCCAGCCCTTTCTCTTCACTTAGGATCTCTTCGATCTCTGCCTTCTTCTTCTGGCGGTAACGAGTTGCAGCATTCTTGTTCTGCTCCTTCTTGCGCATGCGTTTCTCTTCAACTCCAGGGCGGGAATAAGGTTTTGTACCACCCCCCCGTTTACGACCATTCTTTAAGCAACCTTGCGAAGGCAGCTGGACTGATTGCGGAATCCATTCAGGATCATCACACATTTCCTCCCCACTCCCACAGCTACTGCCACTAGAGCTGGTACAGGGACTTGGAGGGGCCGCAATAGACACTTCCCCTTCAGACTCTCCCCCAGAGTTCGAACCAGAAACATTTCCACTGCTGCATGATTCCCACGGGTCTGGTATACACTGACTATGGTCAGTGTCTACAAGGTCCTCGACACAGGTACGAACAAGTTCATCAACTGCTGCTAGTTCACGAACCAGATCTGGTGATGGCGTTCCAGGTACCATCTGTTCCAGGGGTTCCTGGGACAAAAGGGGTTCTTTCTGTTCATTGCCATATATGTTAGGGATCTGGGGAGTAGAGGGCATTTTCAATGTGGCAGGTGCCGATGGAATTGGTTGAAACGCCTGAACTGGGACCATCTGCTTCAGGGTTATCAATTCTCCTTTATGATCTTCAGGAATAACATTGGTGTAGGTAGCAACTGGAGGGCTCTGGGGTGGAGTAAGGGTTCCATGCGTCAGTTCGACTTCTCCAAACACTGTTTCAAACTCACGGAGCAGAGCCTGTGTATCTTGGGGTGCCACTACTTGTGGCATTGATTTGACTTCTGTGGGAACAGGGACCACAGACGGAATGGTCATAATGGAAACCACTGTTGTAGTTGGTAAGCACTTGGAGGCTTCCACTCCACCCCGGAAACTGTGGCCATAGAAGCGGGAGTCCAGTCCTGGGAGTTCTTCAAATATTGGGAGGTCAATCTTTTCTTCCAACCAGTCAGAGAAAGGCTCTGTAAACAAACATAACAGATACCCTCAAAAACTTTCTCTCATATATACTTTCCAAAAATCCACTCCCTTACTAAACATCAAGTCAACTCAAAATCTGGCAGAAGTATGAGATCAAATGTACATGTGTGCATGCGTGTGCGCACATGTGAATGAGCGAGCGAGAGAAAGCACACTGCACCAAACGATATGCAAAGCATCATGCAGACACAACTCAACACTAACTGTTACGCAGTGGGACGGGCTTGACCATTGGCAGCACTGGCTAGTGACACCACAATTCAACAACTGGATCAACAGATTTTACAACCACAAAACCCCCGCCGCTACAGTGACTGGGCCCCAACAATCTTCCCCAGTTCTTGTTAAGGGTATTTTAAATTACTGTTTTAATGCAGTCCATAAGCAACCATTCCTCTACACGCACTTCTGATGTGCCTACACACAAATATATGACAAAAATCAATATATGCATATATACAAAATACTGAATTGGAAAATGTGTAGGGAAGACATCACCTGGAAGATCTTAGCATAAATGCGAGGATAATGTATTTCGTGAGTGTGTGGCATGTATTCATCCAGATTAGTGTAAGGGACTCACCCTACTTCTGCAATTAAATATACATAACACAAAGTACCTGAATCTTAAAATGTTTGCTAATTCTTTCGCAAGTACGTTCCACTAGTGTCCCTACTAAGAGTGATGGACGTCTTACAGCACACATGCTTTTAGGAATATTCAATTAACTTTCCCTCACAAGCTTAACATGTGTTACAATAAACCTGTTTGACAAGCAACTTTGTTTTCTGTCATTAAAGCAATAAGGAACAACACAATCACCGTTAGCCATACAGTACACAGAAGGGAAAGTATTCTATGTAATAAGTCAACTGAGGACAGGTTTTTTAATTAAGTGACCAACCTAGTAACTTAAGTTTTTTATCACCATTCACTTGGAGACATAACTTACATCCCTATAACATAACAGATTATACACACACTTTATTCCTCAACTTTTCTGAGGAATAATAATGGGGCTAGAAACTATACAATTCAAAACTGGTGTAGGAAAGGCCAGAACTGTAAATAAACCTGCTCCATGCACTGCAAAAACAGATGCAGAACACATTACACCTCACAATTTTGTTGCTGACAGTCATCTCACAAGGTGCTATGTGTTACTATGCCTTTCATTTTTTACCTTACATGCCAAACCACTATATATAATACAGCTACAATCACAGTTTTTTGTGGTTTAATTTTTAAGTTTTTAAGATAAGAGACAGGCTGATTAAACACTCAAGATTCTAACTGGTAGTAGGAAGCATTTGCCAAATTTCATCTGCTCTTCACTTCACAATGTACCTGATTTGTTATTGCAATTCCCAAGTATCTGAATGCCGCCACCACCACCACCCCCCCCGCCCCCCCCCCCCCCCGCCAATTTTCTTCTCTCTCTCTCACACACACACACACACACACACACACACACACACACACACAAAAGATCTGTAAATCCAGGCATTCAACAGGGATGATGACAATGGCAAAAAAAAAAAAATCACACTAAGACACATGCAAACCAAGACACACAAGCTCAGATCAACCACTACCAGTCTTCTGAACATGCTTCGAAGAATTCCCTCAGGCACTACACATAATCACTTTACTTTTCATTTCCAAATAAGATCTTTACACTGAAAACATTAAATAAATGAACAGTCTCAAGTTAGTCTAAAAGGTGTCTGAGGTTATACACATTGCACCTACATTATGAATTCTTTGAACAAAACATACACTAATGTGAAGACAGATTACACCTACATGTGGATACACTGCTACACACATACTTATGTAAATATTTCTAGCTGACAAAATAGTTCTGGGGAAATACCAATGACCCTGTTGATAGGAGGCATGGATCTGCATACAGACAAATGCTCACTTTTTACCTTTATGACATGCCACTCAGTTCACATTACAAGCTTCCACAGTTCTTGTGATTCAGGTCATCAGTTTCAGTTTTTAACCTAATTTAGCTTTACTGAGTTGTTAATTTTATATGATTCAGTCACAGTGATCACTGTGGGCTAATATGGAATGCCCAGACAACCACCTCAAATTAACCCCCCTGTTCCCCCATCCCAAACAACCCCCCCCCCCCCGCCAAACCAAGAACAAAAATACTGAACTTTGGAGGTGGAGGTGAGAACATAATATCTGAAAATGTAGTGTATGTGCTGCAAGTACGTTGGGGCAGATACCGTATGGGTGACACAAACAAGAAAATCAGTTTGGGGGAACAGCTTAACCTACTGTCAAGGTGAAGCTTCACACACCAAACATTACAACCAGAATAAATGGAAAGGAACAAAAATGACCATTATAATGATGTACCCCAAATGATCACAATCTATAAATGTAGATGGAGCAAGATACTGATGTCTGGTATTTGCAATTTTAACATAAAAATGTATGAAATTCAAAACTACTGACCCAATGTCCTAAGACTGATAAGGCACCCAACATTACTTAATCTCGGGGCATGACATTCTGTTTTTGTGACCAAGAAGGGCCACTTTACATAACCATGTCAGCAATATGGTAACCTTATCTTCCTTCAGGTTGGAGCACTGCCAATATTCTAAGTGATCAATATACAAAAAACAAAAGGTTACTCTTATCTTCATAATGCTCATGATTCTCAAAAACATAAAAACCCTTTTGTACTCTTTATTCTCGATGAAACCTACCGTAACAAGCAACAGCCATCTTAAACACTATGATGTTCGTCACAGAATTGAGCAAATTCTTCTGTTAACACAGCTACTTTTGAGATCAGTTGTTATGGCAGTAGTATTTGTAAAATCTTCACAACAGAAGTCCTTCTCTCCCGTTACTCTACACAAATATAGATTTCCTACAGCATGGAGAAGCTCTTTTGTGAAGTTTTTCACCTTCTGTTCACCAGTTTCTGCGAGTTCACTATAATTTCTTTATCCCAAGTGTAATGATAGGTGTACTTCATGCTACAGTAATAGAAGTACCACATCTGCACAAAACTTCATCTAGTACTTAAAGAAATGCCAAAGCTGGCATGGCAAGTACATGAACAAAACTTCCAGAAACAATGTACACACAGTCCTGCCTCAGTCTATGTTGACTGTATCTCCTGGTCTGCACTGCTCTGTTACACTGCAGAGACACAACTGAACTGCTCACACCAGCACTATACAACTGCTTGCAGCCTTGGTTCAAATGATACTGCTCAAGTGGGGGGGCCTGACTAATCACATATATGTGTGCAAGATGGCCTTGCTCCACCCCAACAAGGCCAAACCATTATACTAACATTTCTCACTACATTAGACCTGAAATGTTTATTATGCTAATGTTGCCTAGGTAGTGCTTTCTCCCAAGTGGGCCCCCATCATCCCCTTCACTGTAAAGCATTCACTGCACATATTACAGAATTTTGTCCTACTGCCAACATTAAGAGTAAACCAAGGGCAAATCACAATGCATCACACTGAAACATCTACAGACTGTCTGACAATGGCACAATGGTACCTCATTTGGTTTTATTTGTAAGAAAAATAACATTCTGGCTGTGCAGACTTGCATCTTGCACTCAAAATTCCTTATCCTTGTCGTGCTCATGAACACTTACTATAAGAATTTCTCCTCCATCAATCCATACAACATAACACAAACACCAGGAAATGATCATATTTACATAATGTTCAGACTATGTAAACTAAGATGACAAATATTACAATAAAAATGCCAGTTACATATGTATAAAATTCCAAACATGCATTCGATGTTTGGATAAAATAAAAGGAGATGGCACATGCCTTTTCTTTGCAGGGGGAGGGGTCCTTCAGAATCCTATTGGTGAATTTGCTCTCTCTCACTCTGTGTGTATGCATGTATGCAATGCAAGTGCACGTCAGTTTAACTAGAAAGAAAACGTTATAGACAACAGAGTTCCACAACATTCAGTATGATGATCATGCCTTTCAGTATCTTCTAATTTCGGGTAATTTTTAACCTTCAGGAGACGGATTTAAAAGCCAACTGTATCTCTTGATGACCTGTGTTTTTCTAGCTTAGTAAGGACATTAAATTGCTACCAAGTAAATATAAAGACACCAACACATGCCACGTTAGGTCATTCACCCGTACACTTTAGAGCCCAACATATGGTCTTGTAGGACATTACAGATTTAAACCTGTAATCAACATGATCATGTGAACCTGTGAGATAAGAATAACAGCACCACAGAGTATATGGTCTAAAGTTCCATATGACAGCAGATCTCTGAAAAGTAAATTTTATAATAATATAATACAGGAAAACAGCCTAACTTTATTATTATTATTTCTATGTAATAATGGTAATTGACAAACAACTATGATCTGAACTACTTAACTCTTATGGTGTAATGTTATGACATTTTACTGGCAGGCCTGTTAAAACCACAGAGACTCATATTCACTAACATGGTAACAGTAACTACAGTTTTCTGTACTGCTGGGTGCTCAAATGTATTACACTTCTGTTGCCATAAATGCCACCACTGGACTGCACCTGGGGACCAGTTCAATTGGGTCTGCATGGTGCAACTGAATGGCATTTCATCAAGCATAATTTATGTGGCTACAGTACTTGGATCTGTGCACCAGCTAACAGATATGACTACTAAATTAACACTGCTGATCATTCATTTGTAAGAAAATAGTGACCTGACTGCCCATTATCACTGACCACTGTACAAGCACCTCAGAAATATGTCACTGCCCATCGGCTATACGTATTATACACAAATTACTGCAGTTAACTGAATTCCACTAGTGTCTGTTTCACAACTGCTGCTTGAAAATTAGCAGTACATGCCACATATTTGCATTACTGGCTGTCACCCTCCTTGAAACATCTGTTCAAATCAACATTTTATGTAGTTGCAAATGTTGAAAGTTAATACTGCTCACAGTTAACTGAGAACTGATTCTGTATGTATTGCTACAGAACTACCCTGGTAAAGGTGTCAAACGGCCTATGGTTTAGATGACCTACTTGCTACAAATGACCTCATAAGGTCTAGCCAATTCATTTACAGAACAATCTGTACATCCAATAATTCAAGAATGCAACAATGAATATCAAATCATGCACCTGTGAAAATTTAAATTTCATAATGCTTCCAATTATACAATCTTAGAGCCTCTTTCTCCCTATGAGAGTCTAAAAAGAAGCCATTGGTATTATCATATGCAGTACAGAATTTCCAGAAAAGCACTTGAACTATGGTCGGATGAATCAATCAATGCTGCTTCACCAGCTTTCTTAATTCAGATTTGTTTTTATCAATCAAATGAACTTGACAGCCTACGAATAGACTCTGAAATAGTTCAAATATTATTGTCATCCATGTCACACCGATTTTACATTCCAGCAACAGGCCATCTCCTTGATCCCTGCTGCAAGCTCTTGTACCCTTGAACCCAAGTTTGATTTGCGTTGCAGAAATGCAAGAACAAGACATGTAAGATCACCAAGCACACGCGCACGCACGCATGTACGCACGCACGTGCGTGTCACTGAGTTTCCCCACTTCAACTTGTAAATCAATGAGTGCCTTTCATGAAACTTGGTACCTCCCAATGAAGGCCACCTCACTTCACAAGTTCACATGATCAGTACTAACAATATGGCAAAATATAAACTTTGACTGGGAATGACAGTAGCACCACTCCACTTACAATCCTGAAGTGATGAATGATAAACGTTTAGAAACAGCAGACAGGGTTAGCTCATGTGGAAGCTAAAATGTTCTACAGTTCATTCATCAAGTTGTCTATGGTATAAGCTACAGCTTGTTTTCTGATAGATGTTCAAGAAGGAGACCCAAAATACTGTTCACTACCACTTCAACAAACTACATTTTTTAGCACATGTGTGGCGTATGTCATTTTGGTTGGCAAGGGAACCAATTTCAGGTCACCTGTCTGTAGCTCCAAGAAGAATGTATTTCCTGATGTGTGACCGTCCACATGGCTGACATTATTTAAGCCTGCATCACTGATGGAAATACCAAAGTCTATGCAATGAAACATTCTGTATACAGTTAGGACTTCTGATTTACTAATATACGTAAAAAATATATTTCACACAAAATTAGAATAGTTTAGAAGCTCTGACGCTATGCGCAACTTGTTGCATTACGCTAAGCATAAACACCAATATGCAGACTCTTCTAAACAAGGACACTAACACATTCTATACTGCTCACCCAACTAACTGGACACACACATGCAAAAAACAGACCCCACAGCATGTCAATAATTTCCCACATACTTTCTCAAGAGTTTCTTGAGCACAGACTAGATGCTTTGTGAAATGCATCCTGCTGTGTTGCAAACCAGTAACGATACGTTAATTTCGGGTGACACAACTTTATTCCTTGTATATAGTATGAGTTTGCTGGATAAGAACGGCAACATGGTTAGCCTGATATTGGTTAAGCCAACCTCACGTCAACTTACAAGAATATATCTACTGTGCATATTGATGCCCATGTTCGTGTCTTCATGTGTGCATGCGCACGCGTGACAGACAGACAACCTGAAATCTGACTTTTACAAGAATAAACATATGTATATATATACTGCATAAACTCTAGAAATGTTATCATTATAACACACCTGGTGGAGTCATAACTTAGTCTTTTAAAACACAGTGTGGTTGTTTTTAAATTCTGGAGCATAAAGATTACAACCAAATTAAACCGTGTAGTAGGAACATAACAAACGCAGATGTTAAAATTCACTTCCAAAATCTGATTAGTTTAGGTACCACGTTGGTGGTATATACTTCTATTTGTATCCTACGTATTATAATTTATCTCACCATTAACATGTTCTGAGTAGCAGTTGACCATCTAGATGTAGTTTTTGCAATGAAAGTGTATGTGGTGTGTGAAAATAGTCCAAGAGGGAAGTTGATACTCAATTTCATGTCTTTGTCTATCATTAACATGATACTAGTTTAGCAGAATGGTGTGTGTTGGTTATTGTGGGAGGTACTTCAACTGTAGCTGGTTTGAGTGTGTGTGTGTTTGTGAGGTCAGTATGGTTAGCTCAGTATAATCAAATAGCAAAACTGTGAAGAAATAGTTTTGCTATGCTACCTGTACACAACCTTGATGCTAGATGGGGGATGCTAGTCAATAATATACCCTTATTGCTTTACCCTGGGCAAGAGAACCAGTACCCATTGTACAAGAGGGTGGGTGGGTCGGCCTTGGGACCCATCTGAAGGGGTACGGAAAATCTCACCCCCCACCACGGCTCAAACACTAGACCATCCAGCCAGCAATGACTCACTATACCAACTACACTAACCTGACTGCCTTTCTTTTATATGTACACCACATAAAACGCAGGCTTCTTTAAGCAATTGAACAGGTAATCATAAATGACTTTTGCCTACGACCTACACTTCACATCTTCCAAGTCAAAATACAAAGACTGTGCATATCTAGACTCACCCATGGCAGTTTCTTGAACTATAAGAATGCTTGTACCATTTAACACCAGAAATTCACTATTATGACTCATTCAATTTTGTTTCTATGTAGCATTTTTCATCACTGCCATTCCCATTTTGTTTCCTGTGTAATGTGCAACAATACCTGCATAAAACTGCTGTGAATGCAGAACCTGCCCTAGTACCATTTTGTTCTTAGAATTCAGTATCATGCAGCATGTCTGTGTATTGCCTTTCACAAGAATGAAGTGAAAAGAGCTTGCTCAAGGCACTGCCCACTTTTGAAGGGCATTCTTTCTTAATTTCTAACCGTGTAATATGCTTTGTTCCAACATCTCGCCAAGATCACATTGCCTCCATCTTCAGAGTGACTGAATTGGTTGAGGTGGATGCTGAAGTGATAAGGTTAACATGTGTGTTACTTGCAGAGAAATCCACTGCATCAAGAGCGCAACTCTAGCTATGTTAACCATTATCACATGAACCATCACGCCCACCATGAAAACCTGAAAATTTCTACCCATACCTGTTCACCTTTTTCGAACCATCATACTTACAACACAATGGAGCTCCAATGGACTGACTGACTGACTGACTGACTAACTGATTTACTCTGAAGTACTTGGACAGTTTCACTTTCAAACTTTTAAGATGGTGAACTTGTTGCCAAGATGGATTTACACAGAGACAAAAGACAGCCAGAAACATAATCTGTAAGAATTCTGAATAGTTGTGAACAATCTGTGCTTGCTGACCAATGACTATTGTGGTTTAACCCTTTAAGGATGAAAGATAATCTGTCTTGATTTAAAGGCCCAGTCTGTACCATGCAGCAAACACTCGCCATCTCAGTTATAAAAACAAATCACTGAGTATCGGATGGGAAAAAATTTACCATTTTATCTGAGATACATACAAAACATATAAATAGTCTGTGGATAGAATATCAAATTTTGAATGTTAAAACTTGTGGTACATACAGTAACCATTAGACTTCAAAAGGTTAATAACTATTTGGTTGAACAATAAAAAATAAAAATTCTATCTAAGTTTTCAGAAATAATGAAATAGAGTTAGTTAATTCCATTTCAAAACCTCTGACGTTTAAAAATATCCTGGTCACAGAAAAATTCCGGACCCATGATCACCTTTCTCACAGTTCGAAGCTAAATAAATTGGTAGCACCTAGTGAAGAACCAATATGAACTGTGAACCTTAGAAGACACAGAAAACGAAAACAGAATTCCAGCAACTGCTGGTGCTGTCCAATAGTAGTATTACGTGCATGTATATGTCTTCATTTTAACTTTCCGGTATTTGAGGTTTCCACAGCAGTGATGTTGAGGATTCATTCTTCTGTAGCAACCCAGAAGACATGAATCTCCTTTTGAACTTATGTATAGAAAACAAGCTGTTTCACCATGCGGTTATCTAAATCCCAGTAACTACAAAATCTTTTATTAGTACCCAAGGTGCATCACATATCGCAGAACTTCCCGCCAGAATGCCTTGCTAACTGTCTGACCACCACATACCGGTGCACAAATCACATACATCATGTTGCCACAGTGACAATTTTGTACAGTGGCACCCAATACATGGGTCTTCAGTATAATCTGCTTCATGTCACCCTTCTGGTACCTAAGTTTTGAAATTGCTCCTAGGTGTTTGAAAAATCTGTGCACCCCTTCTAGCACCAATACCCAACACAGTACTCACAACTCAGCAACAGAACACTTAATAGTGAGATAATACTATCTTCAGGGATGTGATAACATGTGGTTGGGTAAATGGAAAAACCATGTCACAGAAATGCACACAAACCATACAAATGGTCACAGTCCAAGGGTTGGTCAGCATCCACACTTCATTCACACTCATAAATCACACAATTCAGAGAAACCTGCTTAACACCACTTAACATGAATACCTGTTCCAGATCTTATCCTTTTTGAACCAGTGCTTTAAAACAGCAGTTAAGTTACCATGCAGGAGTAGGTATTTAAAATTTTAGCACATGGTTTGTGAAAAAGGTACTATTTGAACAAAAAAGATAAAAATTATGGAATATGAGATATAAAACATATAAAATATATAAATATGAAATATATAAAACATTATGTAGCATGTCTTGGAAATGTAATGAAAGAGAGGATTTACAAACAATGCACTTAAATGTGGGCATGAACTTGATGGCAAATGTCTATGGGCAGCCTTGAGATCAGCAGTATTTGCCTTTTGGGGGGGGGGTTGAATTTTCTAAATTGCTGTGAATGAAAGCAAGTCAATTTCAGTAAGGGATCTACTTATAATTAAACCTGTCATTTCCACCGTCATTTTACTTAAATACAATCAAAATGCAGGGCTGAGGATTGACAGTAATGGTGACTATTGTTCACAAACTTACGGACCATGCACCTCACAGCAGCAGAGTAACAAACCTTGACATTTAAAAAACATATGTTCACATATGCGAATGTACTTGAAAAATTCATTTTATGTATTTGGCAACAAGGAATTCACTACATTTTAAAGACATGCTGCATAAACCCTTACTTTCCACAAAATGCCATTTATATCATAATTTTATCTTTTTATATTCAAGTAATACCGTAATTTTATGTAACTCATGTGCAAAAAATTTAAATACCAACCCCATCTTAAATGTTAAGTACAAAATCACGTTTCTGAAGCACCAGAAGCAAGTTACATATATACACATATCAAAATCACAGTCACTGGATGATGGTGTAACAACACAGTGAGGAAGAATGTAATTTGGATTTTCTTTGTCAGCTTATTACAAGCGATCTACCTGGCAAGTTATTTTGTTGGGTCCCTCACTACAGGTGTGGCATCCACCAGTACCTTATACACCTGAAGATAAATACATGTAGTGACATACTAATCAGCATGTTTCACATTTATAGAAACAAAAACAAACACATACCTTCTTTAATCCATTCATCTAAATCTTGGAGCAGTTTCGAAGCTATCTCAGCTCTTGTTGGTTCATCTGGTTTCTCATGTTCGTGTGTTGTGATGGTTAGTGGTTTGTTTTGTTGTTGCACCTCGTCATCTTCAAACAGCCCCCATGTTTGTACCACCTCAGAATCGAGGTTGGGAAAGCCCGTCGGGGAAACAGGCTCCACCTTCCACTGCCAGCAGCTCTGCATGTTGGCCATAGCTGTTGTTCACGTTACTATACCGCTTAAACAAAAAACTAAATGGTGCGGCTTCTACCTCAAAGATGGTGTCACGATCGTTGGATAAATATGATTTGTCTTCTGTCGACAATGCGACGAAAGGAATAGTTTTAAGCGCCATTTTGGCCCTGAAACAAAATAATCACAGCAATTACTCATGACATACATGCAAGTCTTGAGGTTTCTGAAACAATGGAGCTGAGGATTCTCTTTTTGTGGGATATGATACTGCAACACTGGGTAATCAGATCACAACACAGTGCTTTCATCTTCAGTGGTCAATAGATTCTAAGCCCAGGGGCACGCAGATCTCGGGACCACATTACCTGGGCGACTAAATTTTATTTTGTGGCAATTCCTGTGGAATACCGAAGAAAGATATTAAACTCGATTAAAGAGATTTATAGAGAATAGGAATGTCAGGTTACCCACCAAGGAAGCTTAATGGAAACCTCTATAAGTACACAGTGGAATGTGAGAAGGTTGTAATTTGTTTGACACTATTTCTCATAGTGATGGTCAATATGAGAGTAATTCAAAACAGACTGCGGTATCAGATTGGATTTGTGTGGTTGGTTAAAGGATCTGGATTTGCAAATGATGTCAGTCTCCTTTCACACAGTTATAAGGACATGTCCTAGAAAATATACACTATCAATGAAATTCCACCATTCACCTTCCACCTATCTGTTCTGTACTTTGGTTTCCACCAGCTCAGGTGTGTCACTTTTAGGGATTTAATGACCACGTCAACCACATGACGTTGGGTATACTGACCACAATGTGTTTTCTTGAATAGGGACTTTCATGTACATTCCACTGACAAAACTACATGTGAGTTTTTAGGTTTTCACAGCTGTGTCCATAAGGCATCCGTTTTTCTGGATATGATGCCCCATCACTGGGGAACTGATTCCCAATATTTCAAGGCATTACAGTGGTCTTGAAATGCTGGGAACCATTACCCAGTGGCATGGTATCACATCCATAAGAACCTCAAAACTGCACACAATTGCAGTCTTTGAAAAAAAATTCTCTTGTCCGGTGTGTGCACATTTCCTGCAAGAACTGGCCCCTTCATGTGATGCTCTGTTAAACTGTTAAATGTTCTCACTGACAGAGTCCGGCCACCACATCAACCCATTCTGTCCTTCAAACATCAAGAATACTATGCAAAAACAACCCATCATACTTCGATTACGCGTGACTTAGTAGCACGAGGACATTACGAAACCTCGGCTTATTACAGGCAGAATACTGCTCATGCGTATTGTCGCGTGTGACGTCACAGTTCCTACACGAAGAATTGTAATGCAATTCAAAATCCTTTCGGATGTTGCTGGTGGAATGTTATGCTGTGAAAGAAAAATTATTGTCGTAAAATTTTTCATTACACTTGTCATCAGCCTCCGAACTGTGAAACTTGAGATCGGAGGTGAGCTTATTCATTCCCCCTCCCCCACCCCCCGACACATTCCTCACACGGAAGGTTGTAACTTCCCTGTACCCCCAACAAACCGACCTTACGCGTTATGTTCCCTGTACCTTGATCTGATCACACGTTTATAAACATCTTCATCTTCCTTTGTGAAAACCAGAAACGAAACCTGCACAACAGAAAACCGCGTTCGGCCGCCCCTCTCTTTTGCCCACGTTACATGACGAGACAAAGGCACGTGGACATTCAGTGCCCTTGAAACATGCTCTAAATTGTACACTAGGCCCTATAACAAGTATATACTGTTAGCTTCTATATCGCCGACAGTTATCTTACCTACTTACGGAAGCACGCCTACACAATGAATAGGAATATTGAATATTCAATCACACTGTACCCAAAATAAATAACCATTTGTATACTTACTCCATGATGTACATTGCTGTGTAGGCACACTTCCGTGTGCGGCTGGTTCAAGCAACTAGAACCCCATTTTCACCTCGAGTTTAGCCAGGCTGATATACTATACGTCTTCCTTGTTTCTGTCATGGAGCTAGAATGAGGCATTGATACATATGACTACAGACGTTACACCACGCTCCGAGGTTTTATTCATACGCGAAGTCGTCGTACAGCAAATAGTTCCTAATATATAATGAGTTTATTAATACAATATTAAGAGTTATATACAGTTTTATTATTATTTAATTCAATTATAGTACATATTTATTTTTATTAACATTTGACTTGCATCACGTTAGTTGTGTAGGAAATATTGTGATACACAAAATGGCGGCTGCAGTTCCACTCGATTGCATCAGCCATCAACTTCGAACTGATCCGTGGCTTACGCTGTTGACGTCATTGCTGCGCATGAGTTCAAACAACTTACGAAGCGCGATAATTAGTGCGGATAAAAGTTATAAATAAAGTACTTAATTAGGGAATTAAATATAAAAAGCGTAAAATATATCATCCTGAAGGAATGAATATAGTGTCCATTAAGGTCTACACATAAGTTCCTGGAAGTTGACAGCGTGTGGACAGGCTGACATGTTTTGTCGTCTGTGACCCAATTAAGCGCGTGCGCATGTTATGTTACAAAGGCCACTGGTTATTGACCTGAGCAATGACATAACAAACATAAGGTGAAACCAAAACATTATATCTGAGGACCCACGTGGCACATTTCTTTCAACATCATCCTCAAACACCGTGTAAATAAAAAAAAAGTGAACTCTTACAGTGCACTTAAAATATTTTCCTAGGGAAAAGAGACTCTGTGAAGAACTCACTAGATAGTCTAGTGAAATATATTAAGTTATATAAAGAACATAGTGCTGGCAGCAGGTTTACAAGGTGATGCACATTACCCACGTGAAAAGGGGCCACATTTTTTACTGATCAGTGCTGGAAAAAATAATAACATGGTTGTCATTTAATTAAAATGGTGTTTTGTAGTTTTGTTGTTTTATTTAATAAATTATTAAATATAAAATTAAATTATGCCTAATCCCAAGGTGGTGCACTGCACCTCGCTGCTGGCACCCCAGATAAAGAGGCTGACATGCGATAACCCGGCAAGGACTGGTGATGGTGCAAACTGCACTCATCGCACTAAACATTTTCGTGAATTACATTTCGAAATATCCTGCCACCATCACTTGCTTTCCTTCATCCCGTATTCCTTTTACTCTTTTAACCGTACACGTATTTCGACCAGTAGCGTTATCGCTGCATTAACATGCTGTATTTCACTTCTGTCGTATAACAAAGGGTAGGATCAGTGACTGCTCCTGAATGCGCTTATCCATCCCCAGGTTCCACGTAAAGCAGGAAATTTATTCACTAGTTGAAAAACAATCAGATTTTCAAAAATAATTCTGCTCAATGGAGTTGATTCAAAGCAGTTTTGATCCCCACAACACCATACCGGTACGTATGATTTTTTCTCCCTTGCAGTGACGCTGTCACTGATATATCTGTCTCTTCCGGTGTTTTTGGTACACTTACACGGATATTTCCATCCCTTGTAGTGCTTTGGCTACACTGACACGAATATTTCTGTCATTTCAGTGTTTCGGTTACACTGACGCGGATATATCTGTCCCTTGTAGTGCTTTGGCTACATTTACACGGATATATCTGTCCCTTGTGCTTTGGCTACACTGACACGAATATTTCTGTCATTTCAGTGTTTCGGTTACACTGACGCGGATATATCTGTCCCTTGTAGTGCTTTGGCTACATTTACACGGATAGATCCGTCCCTTGTAGTGCTTTGGCTACACTGACACGGATATTTCTGAGCGTGTAAGTGCTTTGGCTGTACTGACATACATACTTCAAAAGACGGGCTGCACGATCATTGTTCGTATCCCCAGCCTCTGCCTGCTCTATGGGTTCCTGGAAGGCTCACAGATGTCGCATTCCAGTCGGCCGTTGTGAGCGTCTTATTGATCTGAGAACATCATTTACCTGCTGGACCTTTAGCGAATGACGCATCGTCGGAGGGTTTTCCTTCCCCTGATTTTTCTTTCAACTGTTCCGGAAAGTTTTCTCTTCATTTGGAGTACCATAGGCCTACACGCGTACAGTGCTGTCTTCTCGGATGTGACGATGCGTACATACGCTTAACCCTTTAAAGACGAAGCATATCTGTTTTATATAAGGACTCAGTGCGTACCGCGCTGTAAACACTCTCTACTTCTGTTATAAAAACCAGTCTCTTAATGTTTTATAAGGCAAAAGTTGCTGTTTGTTCTGAGATCCGTACAAAACACATAAACGCAATGTGGGCACCACGTAGAATTTTTTAATGTTAAACCTGGTGGTACGTAAAGTTACCGCTAGGCTTTAAAAGGTTAAACAGTGCGCACAACCTGTTGATTCTACTGCGAACGAAGGCAGTAGGTTTCTCCGAAACGTTGGTACCTGTCTACCAGACTTCATGGTGTCACGTCCGAGAAAACAGCAGTATTCGTCTATGAAAATCTCATGTCTGTAACGCTGTACACGGATGTTACATGTCTGATCTTTCGTCGGTGTAGCAAGCATGGGTGTCATGCGAAATCTGCTTCAAGGAAGACCTATACGTAAAACCAAAGATGATATTGGCGTAGGTTTTGAAACAGTACGATGTTTTCATGTTGCTCAGGACGCGATCAGATGGCGGGATCTTGTGAACTCAACAGCGTATTTTTAGATTCCAAAATAGGCGATTTTCTTGGCCAGCCGTGTGCTTCTCTATTGCTGGTTTTCGAACCGGATTCCCTTATATGTTTGTCCATGCACTTCCTATCTCAACATCCCAGATTATCCTCCCACTTGTGTAGTTAAGAAAGTGTTTTTAAATAGAACGAGAAACAAAGGCTTCCATGGGACATTCACAGCATTTTGCATAAAAGGTAACCTGTGGTATGTTAAAACTCTTTCAGACGAAAGAGTGTTTTGGTTCTGACTGTACTGTATTTGCAGCAACATTAGGCTATTTTTAATCGTCAGTACCCCTACTTACAGATTATAACATTCTTGTGTAAATTGTAGGGCAAATGAAATTAAAAGTTAAGTGCCTTTTAGCCCAATCTGTCACTACTTCGAAATATTAAAAATGGATACGCATCTCACCCAGCATAAAGGCAAAATGTGGGTGTAACGTGCAGCTGACCCCTTACTTAACCTTTCAAAGCCTAGCGGTAACTTTACGTACGACCAGGTTTAACATTAAAAAATTCTACGTGGTGCCCACATTGCGTTTATGTGTTTTGTACGGATCTCAGAACAAACAGCAACTTTTGTCTTATAAAACATTAAGAGACTGGTTTTTATAACCGAAGTGCAGAGTGTTTACTGCGCGGTACGCACTGAGTCCTTATATAAAACAGATACGCTTCAATTAACACTACTCGTACGGGACATCGATTATCCTACTGTTTTTCGTGGCTTTCCTCAGGCTGTCCATGAAAATTCTGCAATAGTATCTTAAGTTATACCTCTAATTATTTCGTCCACATCCTTTCAAAGTTCATCTTTTCAGGTATCCAATTATTCTACGCTCTACTGCCTGGGCTATTGCGAGCATTGTTAAACAAGCATGTATTCTAAAGGCCAGCCTGTAGCACTGGCTGGGTATCTGCCCTTCTCACAGGCTTTGATATAATACTGTCTCGTGGGACGTAATGCCCTGTATTGTTTGTATGTAGATAGGTTCTATCAACATTTATGACGAACCTGCTACATCGTGCTTCACCCCGTAGCCGCCGCTGTCAGAACCTCAAATCACACACGTTTTTGTACCCCGTTGACTCTACGTGATCGTCAGCTTACTTACTTAACAATCCACAACTGGCCGATCCCCAGGCCTTCCTATTTCGCGTACCACTTTTACCATTACGGTGCGGAATAACACCACAGCTGATACAAATTCTTAAGCAGTCAACATGTGTAAGATTTCAGCTGTATTAACGTTATGGTCTTCTGATATGCAGCACTGTGTAGCTTGGGCAATAGGTGCTGATGTTTCGGAGAAACCTGCTGCCTCCGTCTTCAGGGTGCCTTTAAGGGCGCAGCAGAGGGTTCCTTCGATACGTTGGTACCCATTTACCGAAAGGCACTGTCCCACATCCTAGAAAACTGTAAACTGTCTTCTATTTTATAACGCTTTCTAAATTGCAACTTCCAAGTATGAAGGTAGCGTCAAATATACGGTACAAGCAATCGTGGGCAGCCGATGATGGGTGGTCCTCCAGCCGGGTCGTAAAGCGGGGAAGGGGCTGAGGTCTCGCTGTAAGGAACGGTATTTTACGAAATGTTACAAAGGAGTTGTCTCAAGCGGCCTTTTCTGAACTTTTCTGGCTCTTTGGGGGAGAATTTCATGATCAGCAGAAGGACTGTTAGCCCCTGAGTAAGTCCTCTACTTAACCTTTTAAAGCCTAGCGGTAACTTTACATACCACCAGGTTTAACATTAAAAAATTCTACGTGGTGCCCACATTGCGTTTATGTGTTTTGTACGGATCTCAGAACAAACAGCGACTTTTGCCTTATAAAACATTAAGAGACTGGTTTTTATAACCGAAGTGGAGTGTTTACAGCGCGGTACGCACTGAGCCCTTATATAAAACAGATACGCTTCGTCTTTAAAGGGTTAATGCAGCTTATGTCTCAGCTACGTTGGGCACACCAGTTACGGTCTGCAGATGAAGGAAAGCGAAGCGGAATGAGGGAATCCATCTGTTGCAATGTTGACACAGGCCAATTATATAACGTGAGTGAAGAAATGTGACTCATACGGAACGTCTGTTAGACGTGGTGGTCACAACTTGTTAATCTGAATGGACTTTCTGTCACTTTGTTTTATTTTTCTTAATGTGTAACAGTATTTTCTAAATTTTACAACTGAACAGTATCCCCAAGACTCACTATATTGCACGGTCGACTGGATTCTCGTGTATTCGATTACTTTTCATTAATCGTACAGCGTCCTATTGAGGTGTGGCCCTTGTCATCAAGAAACCGAAGACGACGTACGACCTGGCGCAACTTGTAGACCGAAAGAGGGTTACTGTGGGATGGTGCTGTCCTGTGACGTGGTAGAAAGATAACACCAACGCGTCGGTGGAATCTTGTGCCTTTGTTGTTCGCTATCAGATATCAGAGGCGTAACATCCTGTAGTCGTAATAGTACTCCTATCATTCGACGCTCGGGAAACGTGGGCGTTGTTGGAAGAGTGGTTCGAAATTGGATGCAGAATGTTACGGGTGCTTCCCATATGAACAGAGCAGTGTAAGTACAACTGACTGCTTTTGACAAGTAGACCGATTGGCCCCGGGCAGATAGGCGGTCGGTCGGGCAAGAAAATCATGTTGGAATGCTGCGTCAAGTTTCACCGGCATGCCGACAGCGCCATGTGGAGAATTAACCAACGACTGAACGAATGCAACCTCACAACGGTGCCTCTGGCAGTTTAGGTGTTAATCCTGTCATTTATCGGCCTTCGAAAGTAGATTCCAGTCATCACAACTGATATAAACCATCCCTTTGAATGTGTTTCGAACTCATCACAATTCCGCTAAGAGCCGCGTTTGTGAGATTAACCCTTTAAAGACGAAGTGTATCTGTTTTATATAAGTACTCAGTGCGTACCGCGCTGTAAACACTCTACACTTCGGTTATAAAAACCCATCTCTTAATGTTTTATAAGGCAAAAGTTGCTGCTTGTTCTGAGATCCGTACAAAACACATAAACGCAATGTGGGCACCACGTACGATTTTTTAATGTTAAACCTGGTCGTATGTAAAGTTACCGCTAGGTTTTAAAAGGTTAAGAAGAATAACAAGCACCCTCGAGGTGACACTGGAAACGAGGGAAGTTTGTGAGTATAGTGATTAGGTTGGATGACCGAGAAAACCGGGTTCGTTTCCCGGCAGGGGCGGGAGATTTGTCTTCTCTGCTACGTCTAGGTTGGTTCTGGGACCAACCACAGCTTGTTACATAATGGTTACCGTGGTCCGTTTATCGAGCGTTAAAGCGACAGGGGCGTGAAGCTGACCACTGTGCTCCATCTGCTGTCGAGGTTCAGAATTCCTTATCCACTCCACAGTCCGCATGGCGCAGCGGGAGTAATCGCTGCACAGGGGCAGTCCTTGTACTTTGCCTGCGCCCGTCTGGGATTGCGTTGTAAAACACGCAAACTACAAGTTACAGTGACAAAGAAGGGGTGGGGGACAACAATGTGGTCGGGCTGCAGCCCCCCAAACACCCTCAAAACCGAAATTTAAAAACACAGATTTTGTAGATATTGTGATATCAAAAGTTTTGCGTGATATACTTTTCAGC
Organism: Coptotermes formosanus; assembly: GCA_013340265.1. NCBI lineage: Eukaryota > Metazoa > Arthropoda > Insecta > Blattodea > Rhinotermitidae > Coptotermes > Coptotermes formosanus. Next base: position 378,905 of record BLKM01000742.1, on the reverse strand, counting down.
CGAAATCAGCCACTAAATTGGTTGCTGACTAGTACTGTAGAAATGTGAAAAATAAATTAATGAAATTAAAAAAACCAAGAAGATAGAACACTGTGATTGAGTCACAGAGCATGTAGTTGTACTGTATGTATATAAATGCAGTTGCAGTGTTATGTTATGCTGACGACATGATTTTATAACGTAATTTTTTAAATCAAACATAACTTATATTTAGCCCCGGGGGCGGGCCCCCCCCCCCCCCCCGCCACGCAGCGAAAAATTGTGGGTGCGCACGTGGAGCACATGCCCGTAATACGTTACGTTATGTTAGCGATTGACTATGACTCAAGCTTGTATGCATGTTATTCATTATGCCGTATGTATCGTACTGACATCTGCAGGCGGAATTTGTAACTTATTTTACTTACTCCGTGACAAGTGAACTTCGATCTCAGAGATGAAGCGCACAACTCAGACCGAGATGTGAGAACGAGTTGCCTGCTCAGGGTTATGGTTGTACACAGGGGGCGGTGACAGACAATTGTGGAGCTGTGGTGCAATCACAGAAAGGAACCTAAATTAGAAATTATTAACCCAGAATTTTCCTTAGGGAGATGATCGGTTTATTAGTAAGAACGTGTTTCGTCTTGAGATATTTGAGGTGCTCACAGCGGTGTTGCTGCATATTCAGGTCTTCTGGGATGTTACACCGTTTCACTGGTGAGTAGTTACCAGTGACACGGACTGACATTCCAGACTCTTGGGGATGAGTGATCAGGCCAACGTAGAGACCACTACCCGAAAACACATAACACTCACAAGAGACAAACATCCATGCCCCCGGCGGGATTCGAACCCGCAATTCCAGGAAGAGAACGGTCGCATACCCACACCTTAGACCACGCGGCCACCGGGATTGGTTCCCGTTGCCATAAACTGCGTTAACAGGAACCGAAATCATTCTTTGTAACTCTACCTTATTAGCCTCACTCTTTATTTATTTAAGATATAAATATATTTTTGCAGATGATCAGTATTCCGTGATGATGGGTACACAGAAAGTCTCTGAAACATTTTATTTCTGCTCCGAATTCACACGGATAACAGCCTGAGACTTTTATTTTCCGTAAAATATTTAAAAGTCTTGACATACGTAAGGAACACGTTGCACATTGTGTTATTTCTGTTCAAAATGTAATTAAAACCAAATGGGGTAGTACCTATTTGTACTTGCCATATTTTTCAGTACTGCAATATCACTTTTGGGGTAAACCAAAATTTTCGTCTTTTTTACTTTCTTTCGTATTTTATTTAAACGGGACTCATACACGTATTACGGCCGAATTGCTTACAGCGCACAGACTATCACAAATGACGCTGAACTTTGATCCTGCTGCGATTTACGTAAATCGTGCAGACGGCCTTGGATTTATATTATTTTTACAACGAAAGACTTAAATTCAGACCGATGGCGGAAGTTCAGAGTCGGGGCACCCCATAAGGTGTGCCCCCACCATTCAGTTCGCGTGTTATCAGGTTTAACGCCATTGGCCTGATTTTGCCACGTGTCGTCTGGCATTATAAAGACTCAATGGATAAAGCTTCCGGAAGAAAATGCAGCCGAGTCCTTCAACAGAGTACTGGCCCGACGTTTTAGAAATCGGGCGCGGTGGTACCGTGTAATCCGCTAGACGGTACCAGCATTGAGGGGAAAGCGTATAGGCTCCATCTTCAGAGTACATAGTATGTCTATGCTTTGTAGTAGCAGGCTTTCTGCGTGGATATTAGACTCTTTGAGTCTGGTCCGGGTTAGTGTAAAAGAAGCGGAATGTCTTACAGTGCACGTGAGGGACAGGCGTCCTTGAGATTTGATAGGCAAGCTATTAGCTGAGACATTCGGTCATATTCTATTCCAAGAATAACGCGCAGTTTTAATGTAAGAAAATAGTGTGTGGATTTTTACCTTGGGGTAACCGCCAAACTCTCCACGATCAGAAAAGTAATTATTTAAAAAAAGTCTGCCATAATGCATTGACTCATAAGAGCGATGTTAAAAACCTTTCGCTGGCTGTAGACACCCGTAGTAGGGATATGTACACACTGTCTCAAAAAAAGCGCCCACTTTCTTTACCACAGCACAGGATTTTCACGTAATTAAGGATGTGAACACCATGCGGCGCAGCATGTCATCCCAACACGCCACAGCGGTAGACGATGGAACTAGAAGTACGTGGAAGAAAAATTACGCAAATAAAATGTCAACATTGAATAAAAAGAATATTAGTGATGTAGGTAATTTGTTAACATCTGCATTTAAACTTTTTATACATTCAAAACGAAGCAAACAGGAGCTAAAGCACGACAAAGGATATAATTTAAAACGTGGCTGATCTAGAACTGTCGTTCTGGAGTCGATGAATCACACTAATTGACTGTCAATGTAAACCAGCTTGTAGATGGTCACTAAATATATGATAAATATAATTTATTATGTGCTTGCTGTATATAACATATCCTTGTATTTTGAATATTCAGCAGTCTGACTACACTGCTTGCTTGGCAACTGTTTTTTTATTTATTTTCGTCCCTGACGAATCCACAGTGCCAGCCAAGTCTCTGTTCACCACGTGACTGCTAAGCTCGCATCTTGGGGTTGTGACCCAGTGAATACAAGCTGTTGGTGAGGGGGGATTGACAGACGGGTTAAAGGACGTTCACGCTACGCTAAACCGACGCTGATAACGTTTAACACCAAATATCAAGTGATCCCAGTTACAAACCGTTGGACTTTTTTTCATTACGAGTAAAATGCAAACATCTTCCGGAACAGAATAACGCCGAAGTGAGGAATAAAAACGAGAACTCGTGTTTGTGTTCTCTGTGACCTTAGGCTTAACCCACTAAAGACGAAGCGTATCTGTTTTGTATAAGGACTCAGTGCGTACCGCGCTGTAAACACTCTCCACTTCGGTTATAAAAACCAGTCTCTTAATGTTTTATAAGGCAAAAGTTGCTGTTTGTTCTGAGATCCGTACAAAACACATAAACGCAATGTGGGCACCACGTAGAATTTTTTAATGTTAAACCTGGCGGTACGTAAAGTTACCGCTAGGCTTTAAAAGGTTAAGAAACTGATCAAATAGGATACAATTACAGTGATAAAATGCAGCCTTACTCTATTTGATCACGTTTTGAATACTGACATGACTTCCTGAAGAAGGTGGTCGGCCGCCGAAACATGTAGGAAAGGGTATAGTATCACTGTGTAAGTTTTATTTGCAAATTGTTGATTTTGTAATAAGAACGTTAAAAATTTTACGAATAGTTACAGCGTGTTATGAAGCCTGGATTATAAGGCCGCACTATCGTGTAAGTGGAGAACGACTTCTGAGAGGAACAAGCCGTCTCCATCAGCCGTGAAAATGGAGGCGGCATCACCTTCCCCAGAAACGTCACTGTCTACCTACAGGGCTGCACAATATCGCAAAGCACGCGACCATAATCTGAATAACAGGCATGCACAAAGCCCGGTCGCCCGGCCAAATAAATGTTGTACCGTTTTGCCTAATATTTTCAAGTCTTCTGTGTCCTACTTGCTTGACTTCATGCTGCTGGCGCCTATAATTTTGGGGTGGCTGCTATATTTATGGAAAATTTGTGTGCTCCGACTGAAAATCCCCTCCATTAGACCCTCGCCCCCCAAAAATTACTTTCATAAATTACGATATGATTCTGAGAACATTGCATGAAGCTGACGGAGTACAAAATAGGAAAAGTAACGCGAGGTGTAGTTGCACGGTATGGAAGTGTAGAACCTTTGTCTGATGGCGGCGTAGATTAAACGCGTCACTAAATTTGTTTTGAAAGAGGAAGCAGTAGATCGCACTTTGCGGAGAACTCGATTTGGAAGAGGCTATGGATCTGTCGTTAGACAGACTAGAGAATGAATCTGTCTGAAACAGTAACAAGAGAAGTGAGAAAACTGCATAATGATGGCCTTTAGTAATCAACTCCTGTGAACATAAAAATTGACCGTTATTTTCTGTAAAAGACGTGATATTTCTTGACTTAAAAGTAACTGTTAGTCTCTCAAGCTGGAATGCGCTCCATCGGGTTAGACAAATATATCATTATTATGTTCATTTGTGTAATAAACGGAAGACTATACATTGTCGGTATGTACTGTCGTTTACTATAGTTATTAGTCTGAAAGCTATCCTAAGTGTTTGAACAAATATGTACATTTAAACGCGTATATGTTTGCAGTATAAATACCAGATTAGCACTCCAATAGGTCATATTTGTAGGAGTAGTGCGTCTATAAGTATCACGTCAATTTGTAACGAATATCCATTTGACCGTAAATTGTTAAGCACTTTTTTTGGACATATCGGATTTTAAACTCGACCCAGAGAATAAATGCTGTTAGTCTTTCCGTAATTTCCCTCAGTTCCTCCGAACAAGCTTGGATGTTAACTAAAACACACGAAGAAATTTCTATTCTCTTTCGCAACTATTTCACATTTCGCCATTTTATAAATTTAACAGTTACAAAGCGTCGATTTGTTACTCAACAAACATCTTAACCGCCTCGATGTTGATGCTTTCAACACCAGACACTCAGCGATTACTTTAGCGCTGTCACGTGAACTAACACAGGCCCGATTATTGCAGTGTTTGGCAATGTGTGCTGACGGCCCTTCCTGCTGCACGAATATCAGCTGTTCTGTCTAAAGCTTAGGTTCCTGTTTCGGTAATCTCTCGCAGATTTTTTCAATATCCTTTATTTTTCTTATCTATCTATCTATCTATCTATCTATCTATCTGTCTGTCTGTCTGTCTGTCTGTCTGTCTGTCTGTCTATCTATCTATCTGTCTATATGTCTGTCTTCTATATGTCTATCTGTCTGTCTGTCTGTCTGTCTGTATTTATCTTTGTTTCTTTCCTTTCTTGTTTTTCTTTCCGTATCTTTGCTTGTTTTCTTTCTTTTTTTCATTGTCAAACTTTCTTTATTCTGTTTCTTTTTCTCTTGTTCTTTATTTGCAAGGTTTGTTATTTATTGTTACATTTATTTCTTCGTTTCTTTCTCTTGACATTTTTTGTCTCTTTCCTTGGGGTTTGATTTCTTTGCTTGCTTTTACTATTTACTTTTATTTGGTTCTTTTTGTGCGTTGTGTTTTTCCTTGTTTGATCCTTCCTTCTCTTTCTGACTCCTTTATTTGTGTGTGTACCATTTATATGGTTAGTGTGGTGCGATTATGAATGACAACGTTTCCCGTTATGTAAGAGTGTCCTCACCGTGTGGTCGCTTAGCTGGCAGAGACTCAGACCGCGCCAGCATGAGTCTGGCCAGTGTAACGTGTTCGTGTATTGCTGGATAGGGAACTTATACACATGCAACTGTGAGCATGTCAAGAAAATTAGACAGGAAAGGTTATGGCGCAGGCAGCATCATTTGCAATCTGGGATGGTCCGGGTACGCAACATTACCCTGGAGGTATAGAGTGACGGTATGAACAAGGGATTTTAATAACTGTAGCACTGATACAGTTGCAATGTTCACTTCACCACACTGATAGAGTGAGTGTTTGCAAACGCATACCGAACCTGTCGTTGTGCTGACCTACCTCACATAAAATCAATACAACAAGCGTTTGTAGCTTCCTGTTCCAGTCTGCAAACTGTACCGTTTAAAGTGGCAGGACTAGGAGGCGCAGGGCTGTTTACGAGCACAGAAGTGTTACCGTTAATATTTAGCGTGTTATTGTACAACACGGGCTTCCTTGGCAACACACTCCAAGCACATAGACACAGACTATTATAGACGCCTTTGTTTCATTATTTACTCTCCTTACCCAGTGAAAATAATGAGAGGGGCGGGGTATGTAACACTATGGGGAGAGAAGACATTCGTACATTTGGGGAAACGTGAGGGAAAGAGACCACTTGGAAAACTTAGGCAAAGATGGAAGAATAATATTAAAATGGGCCTTTAAGAAATAGGATGTGAAGGCATGAACTGGATTAGTCTGGCTGAGGATAGGCACAACTGGCGGGTACTTGTGAACAGGGAAATGGATTTTCGGATTCCATAAAATTCGAGAAAATTCGTATTTGTCTGCGAATTTATTACGTTCTCAGAGAGGATCCTGCTGCATGTAGTTAGTTAATTTATATACGTGTTTTTAGACAGGACCCCCTAGAGCTGGTTCGGGGCCGGGTGTTTTTTGGGCCCCCCAGCATGGGCAGGCCGGCTAAAAATCTTCACACTAAAGCGGAAAGCCTGACTGTCAATTGCAGAGTGACTTGGGGTTGGTCCGAAAGGGTTAGTATTTACCGTCGGCAAATAATAACAGTACCGAGAAATACAAAAACACATGCAACATAGTTGGGCCCCGGACCACCTCTTGGATCGCCGGGCCCCCGTACTTTGCACCCCCCCCCCCCCCCACAGTCCCGTCGGTGGTTAACACTTCATCCTATTCGTGACTTTCCGGTGGCGTTATCCACTCGTAGGCCGGATATTATGACTGAGGTTATTAATGAACATCTCTGACTCCTTCCATGCAAGCGCCAACCACGACAGTTCCCGTACGTATTCTTCCCAGTTCATCCAATCGACGTTCTCGTACGTAGCTGAAGCAGTACTGTCAACTTTAAAGCCTAGCGGTAACTTTACATACGACCAGGTTTAAAATTAAAAAATTCTACGTGGTGCCCACATTGCGTTTATGTGTTTTGTACGGATCTCAGAACAAACAGCAACTTTTGCCTTATAAAACATTAAGAAACTGGTTTTTATAACCGAAGTGGAGAGTGTTTACTGCGCGGTACGCACTGAGTCCTTATATAAAACAGATACGCTTCGTCTTTAAAGTGTTAAAGGAGAGAGGAAATTTTGCGCCCCAAAATGAACTGCGGAGTTGCGTTGCTTTCAAATGACGGAATTGTAATGAAGTAATAGCTCTAAATGCTGGATGATGTCTGGGGGGGCTGAGGAAAGCCACATTACATTTAAATTGATGAGCCACTGACCTTCATTTTGACGCTAGGTCCGCCATGCAGAATGCGTCCCTGAGCAGCGGTATATTTCAGTTGTCTGTCGTTTTTCGTCGCATACTACATTCATATACCATTTGATACATCGTCGCTAAATATCCTGCATACTTAGCACGAGTGGGCCGTGGATTAAAGAATGGCGTTAAAAAAACTGTACAAACTTACTTCTTAATTTTGTTGCTTGGTGTTTATGTTTCGTTCTGCGGAACCCCGTTAACGAGCCGAGACTTGTCTGTCTGTCTGTCTGTCTGTCTGCCTGCCTGCCTGCCTGCCTGCCTGCCTGCCTGCCTGCCTGTCTGTCAGTATCGGTTCAAATAGATACAACAGTGTTACAGACACTAAATAGCAGATTTTTGCAAAACTGGGTGTCATAACGTCTGATACCTCCAAATGTTCGCACTTCCGAAGTTTATTGGTGGAAAATAACCAGGTTCTTACGGCTATGTTCTTGGATTTGGTCAGACCTTCTTTATGTATTAACCATAATATTTCGGAGATGGTATTTATTTCCTTCTTGAGGTAGAGAAGTGAGCCGGGGTAACGGGGTCGATATAGCTACTTGGCTGCCGGCTGGACTGTCCGGGGTTGCGAATTTATTATTTTTATTATTTATTATTTTGGGGGGTAATTGACTGTACTTAACATTTAAGCAGTTCACTTATTCAAGGTGCACCTTACGACGCGGAAGTAGACTGTTGCTCCGTTATATTAGTAACAGCCTACCGGACTACAGGGTGTAATAACCGATAAGACTGCACTACTAATCCTTTTAAAGCCTAGCGGTAACTTTACGTACCACCAGGTTTAACATTAAAAAATTCTACGTGGTGCCCACATCGCGTTTATGTGTTTTGTACGGATCTCAGAACAAACAGCAACTTTTGCCTTATAAAACATTAAGAGACTGGTTTTTATAACCGAAGTGGAGAGTGTTTACAGCGCGGTACGCACTGAGTCCTTATATAAGACAGATACGTTTCGTCTTTAAAGGGTTAATGTTCGCAGCTATTAAAATCCCTAATCTTACATCATTACGGGTATTCTCGACATTATCACTCTCTCTATTAATTGTAGTTGCTATATGACTACGCGAATGAAGGAGGGAATGAAGCAAGCAGTGATCAGAAGTTAAGTTCGTGTTTATGCAGAGCACGGTCGTGTGTGGGTCCAATAAATCACCGGTACTGGAGCATCAGTCACCATACACTAGACGTCTTCAGCGTGCTTCAGACTGAGTTCCATAATTTAGTTTCCAGTCAAAGAGACAGATCATTAATCTGGATATTTCTAGTCTGGTGCACCAGATATTTCCTGTGACAAACGAACGAAGGAAGAAGGTTCTACACAGTTAAGGTTAAGAAAGGACTTCTGGAATGTGGAGCCGTGTAGTTTGGTAGGTGGAAACCATCGTTTCGGAGGAACCTGTTGCCTCCAACTGGGGGGTCTGCTGTGAAGATGGAGCCAACAGTTTCAGTCTATATGTTGCTACCCGTCTACCAAACTACACGGAGTCGAATAACCGAAGGCTGTAACCTTGATGCGGCCATTAGAATTTCAAATTTCACGACTATAAACATATCCATAAAAGCCCGCCGTTAAAAAGTGAGTTTAAACGAGTGTAGGTTTTGTTCAGGGTGACTGAGGAAAACAACAGGATATCTTGGTCACGATATCCGGGTTCCTGGCCGAGAATCAAACACCAGACTCCGAAGTAAGTAAGCTATACACGCTGATAACACGCACAATCCTTCATTTTTTGTGGATTAGGTTGACTCGCCTCATCTGATTCAAGACTGCCTATTGAAAAGGACAATTGAGTAATCATAAGGCAGTATGTTATAGAAGAAAATACAGACATGTCCAGGGCACTTGACGATTAACCGCATCTCTCAGTCACAGAGAGTAAGGACGTCGTCTGTAGCACAATGGCATACGCACGTAGTTAGTGTGCCATAAACCGTTCCTATTACGTATTTATTTATATGCATTTGTGTATTTATTTATTTATTTATAACTTATGAATCTATTATTTGTAAGACATTTCGCGAGAGTTCCCGGTGTATCAAAGTATGACAAGCTATTTTTAGTACAAAATGTCCTGTCACCATCGTAATCTAGGATAGTAAAGGATTTGACATCTACGATAATAAAGGATTTAACAGTTAGTGCGTGAAATGTCAGCAACTGTTTGGTTCAGAGGTATTCGAGTATCGGATTGAAATTTGCAGTTTGGGAGGAAATCTGCTTTTCTGAAACACCCTGTAGATTATTTTATTGTTCTAAAAGCACCGCTTTTCTTCCGTGTAATATTTTATACCTTTAGGGAATTACTACCACCACTACAACTACTGTCGTTTATTTTTCAAGCTTCTTTTTTTCACCTGTTATAATAACACCTCATCATGGGCATAGTAGAATAGAATAAAACGAAAATGAACAAAAAGACGATGGTGTTCGCGGTGGCCGTATATCATGTAGTGGCAAGTTAGTGGAGTTCGTTAAAAACTGTCTGGTGCTGTCTGCCAGCCAGGTAGTTTTGGGTTCGAGGCCACAGTCTGGCATCAGAGCTGGATGATTGATTCTGTAAGTTAGAATGAACGTTGCAGTGCTTTTATTATGCGGTCGTGATTGCAGGTCATTGTATTCGTATCTGAATATATCTGTCGCACTTTAGCAGGTATCCACTTGTACTTGACAGGTACTGCGGGGTGCCTTGAATATTTTATATATTGGAAAATCCCTTTTATGTTCTTTAGTGCATTCATTCTTTACACCCTTTTCTTCATTCTATTTATCCCGTTCATATCTTTATCTCTTCCCCTAATCTGTTCGTTAAAACAGTGAATTAATTTACATATTTTTCCTGCAAATGACACAGTTTCGAACATACAGCTGCCGTCTGTGTAAGTACGTAAAAATACTACGACGTGAGACTGACGTAACGTACACACATGCAATATATCAACCTGCCGATCAGGGCTGGAATTCTGCAGGTCTAAACTAATCGGATGATACGCCATCGTAAAATAAATCGATAAAATAAAAACATCAGGATTTTAACCTTTTAAATAAGAAAATTAACCTGCATTACATTTAAAGATTCGGCTCCTACCGCGCAGTAAGCACCCTCAGCTACGATTATAAAAACCAATCAGTTAATTCTCTATAAGGAAATAATCGCTGTTTTTCTCAGATTTAAGAAATCACAGAAGCACTCTGTGCGGTCGGAATGTAGTATCTTTGAATGTTAACCTAAGTGGTAGGTAAAGCAGTTACTGTGCCGTAAAGGGCTAAATACATTTCGCTTAATGTCAGTCGGTATTTTTCATCCAGCAAATTGACTAAACTCGGGCCACATGTTTGGAATTCAGTTCTTAGCCAGTCTTGAGGTTTCTTCCTTTGCCATCACACACAGATCAGGTCTGTAGCAGGACACACCTATCCAATGGGAACTGCGGTCTCTCTCCTCAAGGTAAAGGCGTTTGTAGGATCTAGATGAGCAGCTAGAACTAGCACCTAGAATACAGCAGTATTGTCATATCCACGTACACCTTCGTGGTATGGTGCAAATTACGCGAATACATTTCGTTATTTATTAGATGTAAAGTTTTAGATGTACTTTACAAAATATAAGAAAGGAACGCATTATATGCAAACTTTGTTTGCCCGATTATCTGTAACATAGCATCAGCGCCTAAGCAGCGTGACTTTTGCCCGATTATCTGTAACATAGCATCAGCGCCTAAGCAGCGTGGCTTCTCTCTAAATCAAAATGGAGGAGTTTTAATAAATGTTACCTAGCAGTTCTCAATTTTATCATAGTTTCTCATAATGCATTCCACTTTACTTGAGGTCTAAATGTAGAAACAGGCTGCGAGTAAACGCCAGAAAGCTCAAAAAGACGCCATTGGAAATTTTGTGTGCTCCATTATGGGTTACACCAAATTCAGTCCTGTCCCAGAAGCGACCGAAAATTCCGACAAAAGTTTTCAGTATTTCATCAGAATCATTTAGCTGAATGTTCTTCAAACACAGCGACCTCTTCTCACCCTCAAGAACCTGTAATTTATCTTCCTACAATTATTCGCTGTCTCCAGTAGCCCTGCAGCTAAATTGTACACATAAGACTGAAGAAACAAACAGGTCTGACAGTAATCTATAATCATGCACAGTGGAGCATCCAGCAGATAGACTCACACGCACGTTACCTGTGCAGTTCTTGAGTAGGCTTATACCTAAAGCTTTTAGTACTAACTTCGTCCGTCAAGTCGCAGATACAGCAGCCTGTGGTGCTCATCGAGTCGCCTGTCTGTAACGAGAAAATATTATGTTACAATAGATAGTCAAGATGACACTGGGACACGTATAAGAGTCTTAATTCCCTGAGATATTGAGAAACGATGCTGAATTTGTAATTTTTGTGTGACAAGAGATTAGCGATCTTACCAGGAACAGTCAAATATAAGTGGACAGACGTCGTGTATTTATCGTCACATGACACTTTCTCAAACGTCACAAAGGATTGTCACCGTCAGCAATGAGTCCACTTTCCAAAGTCACAGGTGGTCGGAGCAGATTTTACGTATCCTCATCACCTTACACTTCCTAACACAATAATTGGTTACAAGTTAATTAATGAAGGCAGATTAGATGGATGAAATTTCGAGATACAGAGCTTAGCGCAAATACTGGTGGCACAGCTGGCTTCGTTAGGATTGGCGATCTCCTATGAACAGGGATGCACGTGTTATTGAAACATGAGAGTGAATTAATCCGTAAGAAATTGTTGTTGAAATTAATAGAGTTATTGCCAGAATAAAACAGTTCCTTACGGCACGTTTTACATCACATACACCTTCTCGTATTAGGCGGGTAGTCAGTAAGTTGTAAAGTGTTTTTATGTCTGCACTTTCCGGCCTATGTGCAAGAGATGTGCATCAGTGCTATTGGTAATTAGCCTTAAATTACTTCTTACTGTAAATGAGACAAACATAACTGTCATCAATCGTAGACCTAAGTGGACAGCCAGCCAAGAACTGCATCATCCCACCAGTATCTTCGCATTCCAGAAGTGACATTTATGGAAGATGTCTTCGATTTTGTGGTTGGTCAGGTTGACATGAAGCAGGTTCCGTACTGACCAATGAATGTTAGGACCCACCGTTCAAAGTTCACTCTCCACGTTGATCTGTTGGAGTTACGCTTGTTTCAGGTATAATAATTAAGGCTGTTTTACCTTGGTATTGATACGGTGTGTCTAGATCTATTCGGCGATTTCCATCATCCGTATTATTCGCCATTATCGTCGGCAGTAGTAAAATATCGCTCACATTTGGTACTCGCAATTTTAACATACGTGGCAGTACCTATTGCCCAATAAACTGGATTCTGCCGTTGTTGTTACAGTCCTTGAAAAAAACTGCAATTCACGAGTTATGTGACAATAAGAGTGTCATGGTGTGTGTTTGTGTGAAGTCCAAATTCTAATTGCTTTGCTACTGACTTGCATATGATCCCTGTGGATGTTGTTGTCATGATTGTAATTAGGAGTTCATTTTTTTATCTTTGTCTTCATTTAGTGACATAATGCTTGTCATTTCTTTCACTTTACGTGAATTGATGGCTAAATCCCCAATTCTTGGTCTTTTCGTCTTCCCTCGTGGGTACACAAGCCACCGTTTGAGAAACAAAGTATAGAATATGTTAAAACGCTGTGTCGGTAGCAGAGGGAGAAGCAGTGTTGCACGTCAGGGGTACAAGTTCCGCGGGTTGTACGATGAAGACCTTTACAGCCAGAAAGAGCAAGGTCTCGTCTGGGACGATGATGAATGTAGCGAACGAAGAGGCTGTCCGTCTCTCTTACGGCTGCGAGCGCTGCCCCACGCGGAGGGGCCACAGTTCTCAACGCGAGCAGCTCCTGCTGGACAGATGGGAACCCCCCTCCCCCCACACCTTCTGCCCCCCACACCCAAGGCGGCTTCGTACTCTCGGCACCTGAAACAACTGGAGCATCGCCAGCATTCCAATGGTTTCGACCTCGAAGAAGTGTCTGTTTTGTTCCAAGTCATTAAACTGCAGTTTTGCGGTTTACAAGAGAGCTGGAAGGATTATCCATTTGAAGACTGAAATTCGTCTAAATGATATTTAAAAATACAGTTTCAGTTTCACAGAAAACTCTGTGTTTCCACTACAAATTCCCATTTTAAGCTGAGACCCATATGGAGCCCACAAATACATTCGGTGAGCAAAATGCTGCGTTCCTGAATATTAACCCTTTAGAGACGAGGAGTGTCTGTTTTATATAAGGACTCAGTGCGTACCGCGCTGTAAACACTCTCCACTTCGGTTATAAAAACCAGTCTCTTAATGTTTTATAAGACAAAAGTTGCTGTTTGTTCTGAGATCCGTACAAAACACATAAACGCAATGTGGGCACCACGTAGAATTTTTTAATGTTAAACCTGGTGGTACGTGAAGTTACTGCTAGGCTTTAAAAGGTTAAAACACGGGGTTTATGCAGTAAACGCTATATTTTCGAGGATTAAAATATTGCTGTGGTGCTGACAGAAGGGATCCTTCAGGTTAAGGGCTGGACTGGTATCTGAGAACGATTCACCGTAAACGAAAACTGACATGTGTCTGGGGCTTGGACGAATGTTTTGGAACGTCCTAAGATACGGCCTGTTAAGACGCTAGTAAGGAGTTTTGTCTATACGTGAATGCAAAGAAAAGTAAGCATAATGTGTATTTATCATATCTCGCAAACAGGATTAAATTTGAGCTATTAAAAATATAAAGAGGCAGTCAATCGTAACTACACTTTGCAGTAATTTAAAACGTGTTATTCAGCATGTTTCGGCTTTAACTAGAAGTCATCATCAGGGATTATAAAAATACTTAATATTATATAAATACCGCTTGCATACAACGCAATAAAAATTAAGAGACTGAGGTTTCAACTTTATGGTACTGTTTTTGTCATAAGAGTCTAAAATAGATAATATAGACTAGGATCCGTTGGAACCATTATATGCTACAGAAACTGAACGAAAGGGGTAGTTTTCTGTATTGCATGGCTTCCGAAGGTTGAAAAATTCGTAATTATCTGGAACCAGTGAGTCGTCTGGATAACAAAAGAGGAAACTAGATACATAGAAGCAACACTGTTTGCAAATAATTAAGAAATTTTCAACCCTCGGAAGACATACAATACAGAAAACAATCCCTTTCACTCATGTACTGAATGATGATTTTAATATACTCCAATATATATTACCGGGTTCTGGCATTTACAGCACACACAGTAGTGGAAAGATGAGATTCCTATCAGTTTAATTTTATTGTGTTGTATGCAAGCGATCGTTATGCATTTATTTACATGTGGTCTGAAATGGCTTTTAGTTAAAGCCGAGACATGTTGCACAGTATATATTAAATCAAAGCAAAGAGTAGTTTGGATCGACTGCTGCTATTGCTCTCCTGATCTGTATATCACGACGGGATGTCACACATAAAAATTATAAATATAACCAATAAATTCTTTAAAAACGTGGCAAGGTCTAAAATATTTCGGAAAGACACCAGCAGAGTAAAATTACATTTATGAAGTAATTAGGATGAGTTTAAATTTCGAGAATGTTTGCTGCCTTTCAGTTCTGGACATTTTTTCTTTCCGTTTGCTGCCTATAGACGTAAAGCTGGGAATACAGATCTGCAGAATCACATTAACCCCTTTAAAGACGAAGCGTATCTGTTTTATATAACGACTCAGTGCGTACCGCGCTGTAAACGCTCTCCACTTCGGTTACAAAAACCAGTCTCTTAATGTTTTATAAGGCAAAAGTTGCTGTTTGTTCTGAGATCCGTACAAAACACATAAACGCAGAATGAGAACTGTGTGGAATTTTTTAATGTCAAACCTAGTGGTACGTAAAGTTACTGCTAGGCTTTAAAAGGTTAATAGCAGGTGACTGAACAGATGTACTTTCTGTTTCTACGTAATTAGACGTTATCGACGGAGGCAGACATGTTCCTTCGAAACTTCTGCAACAAGGCATATTGGCACATGGTGCAACGTCAGAAAAACAGATGAACAATTATTAACACAGACTCACAGGGAAAGCTTGAGGCATGTTATTGCAATATTGCGATAAGAAGCCAAGATTAGGGTTTGGTGCGTAAGTCATGGGGTTAGTTGCGGATAACAGGACAAAACAGTCGTAACGTAGCTTTGTCTTGTATGAATTCCACTGAAGTCAAGAAATTAGACCCTTGTGCGTAGAAGCGTGATGTCCTGGGGATAGCAGGGGCTTGGGTTTAGAAACTTTTTGATGTGAGGATACAGTAAGAACGAAACCACTATGTGGCTAAGCATATGGGGGAATCCCCGATTATGTCATCCAGGCTAAAGATTGCTGTCTGCAGTTCTGATGGCGCAGAAGCATTCTGAAGTTCAAACTCAGTGTAGTACAGCAATAAATAATGTCCATTTAAAAAATAAACTGAGTCACACATACATAAACACCTGTTTTGCCACGTGCCACACAGCACACTCAAGCACGGCTATAATCAACTTCCTATATCGAGTAGTAAACAGTTAATAGTGAAATAAGAACAACAAAAACACATATACACACAGACAGCAAAGAAAGGAACAAGACAAATGTAAATAAAAAAGAAGCAGGGAAATGGAGGAAAGGGGGAAAAAAAGATAGAATGAAATACAAAAAAAGTCGAAACCCGTAGAGACTTCACGCATGCGCCTGAGAGACCCGCCGCTCTGGGTTAAGAGTTGGCGGATGCATCTTCCTTTTGTTTTGTTTTTCCTTTATTTCACACATGCACGAGACCGTGGATGATTGGTCAATATGCGGCGTGGGTTCCGCCTCTGGATGTTTATTTATCACTTGCAACTCTAAATTTCGCATATCGGTTTATCATGAAGCAATTCTGCACTTTCTTATCACTTGTATACAAAGTGTCGTACAAAAGGAAACAAACAACAGCCGATTACTGCTAAATATAAAAAGGCTGAGTAATATCTTGCTGACTGATTCGTGAGTTACTGAAGTTAGGCTGTTGCAGCTGAAAACATTCTCAGTAATGAAATATGTTAAAATAAACATGTCGACTTTCCTCAGTCACTTTATTTAACAGCGCAATTTTTGATTGCGCACTTTAACAAGCAGCGAATCTTAGGAGCATTGTGTGCAGGGTTCCACAAACTTTCCAAAATCCGAGGAACCTCCTCCAAATTATATTCGCCAGTAGGGTGCCCCAACCGGTGTCCCACACTGAGGACCCACAGCTGTGGAGCGAAATGTGAATCTCACTGATATCTGGTGCTTTGTGCTCGGTGAATCTCAATTGAGTCTATCCCAGTGGCCGCGCGGTCTAAGGCGTAGGTCTGGGGCCGAACGCTGGCTGGGATCGTGTGTTCGAACCCCACCGGGGACATGGATGTTTGTCTCTTTTGAGTGTTTGTGTTGTCAGGTAGAGGTCTCTGCGATGGGCCGATCCCTCGTCCAGAGGAGCCCTACCGACTGTGGTGTGTGTCTGAGTGTGATCAAGTGAAAATAAACCCTCGACACCTTCTGTGAACAAGTAGGTAGAACAGGGCAGGACTACGAAACGAATATGAATTGATATCCACTGCAGTGATTATTTTGAAAATAGTAGGCGCTACCATAAAAATTGGGGCACGCGGTGGCGCAGTTGGTTGAGGCACTGCGCTACAAACCGGCAGGTCGCGGGTTCGATTCCCGATGGTGTCAGTGGATTTTTTCATTGGCATCATCCTGTCGGTCACACTATGGCCCTGGGGTAGACTCAGCCTCTAACAGAAAGGAATACCAGGAATATTTCCTGGGGGGGTAAAGGTGGCCGGTGCGTAGGGTCGAAAACCTTACCACCTTCATGTGCCGACTATCTAAAAATCTGGGAGCCTCAACCTCCTGGAACCCTAAAGGCCTGTCCAGGCCTGTAATGGGACTGCTTTTTACCATAGAAATTCAGTCGCCCGAGCAACCTGCCGCCTGGAATTTGTGAATCTTTGATTGTGTGAATGATAAATTGGGAAGAACGTAGGTATAGGATGTAACGGGTTATTTGAAAGCACTATCTAGCTTTTGTCTGCAAGGCTGCAAAAAGCCGCGGAAAGCATCAGTCAGAACAGCGAGTTTTCTTCCCTACAATCGAGATTGGTACCTGAAGGATATGGAACAGGAGTGGTCATCATTTAGCGTTAGGATTCATTTATTTCCTAACATAAATTAGCAGTCCGGCGAGATTTATATTCGACTTTGGGGTCCATGTCGATAATTAAGAACAGCAAGGTCTATGCGTGTGCAATTCCTTGTCGTGGCAGATGACAAATATACTGTAACTATAAATTTATTGTAAAATATTTCGATCTGATAGTTTTAAAAGGCCTGTTGAAAATTCGGAGGGAAATTAAGTATAACTTATCTGTTTTTTTTACCCGTTTATTTGTCGTAGGTATAAAATTGTATATGTGGCATTACGTGATGATTAGTGCCATCTGTCAGGCACTAATAGTAAATTCATCCTCTGTTGGTACACAAAGTCGTTCAATCATAAACCGTGTCCTACAAACGCCAGTCATTACACGCGTGACCACTATACGCATTTATATGGAGCAAATTTAACGACGTATTAACCTTTTAAAGCCTAGCAGTAACTTTACATACCACCAGGTTTAACGTTAAAAAATTCTACGTGGTGCCCACATTGCGTTTATGTGTTTTGTACGGATCTCAGAACAAACAGCAACTTTTGCCTTATAAAACATTAAGAGACTGGTTTTTATAACCAAAGTGGAGAGTGTTTACAGCGCGGTCCGCACTGAGTCCTTATATAAAACAGATATGCTTCGTCTTTAAAGGGTTAATATGAAGAAGGGGGATTTGCGTACACATATACGCGACGCTTTAGATTGTGACGGCAATTTCTATGAAGACTGCTGTAATTCGAGAGTGTGATACTGTGTAATGTGGTAGAATTCTTCCACCCTGATGACGGAAGCAGCATTCTCATAAACTACCGTAACTTTACACCGCCCTGTAGTGTCCCAGAAGCCAGAAGACAGTAATACTTACACACAGATTGGTCACTAATTGGTGTAATCAGCAATCTACGTACATTGCTGTCTTCATCACGCAGATGGAAATATTCGAAGACGAATGAACTTCGTAAACCTTTCCACAATTTTATATTTTCTTATGAAAATAACTGTAAAAACACAAATGGCAAAATGGCGCATAACCTTCTGTCAAAATTAACGTTAGATGCATTCTACATAATATCATAATATGCTTTCAGATTTGATGAATGAGGTAACTTCCATGAACAAAACATTTTCTTTAAAATTTATCTTATAAGCTGCCATGAAAGCACAGAGAGGGAGTATAGGTATAGCTCTACTCTTTCTTTAACCTCTGCACTAAATGGGGTTGGATGGTCAACATCACGCCCTGACCGCTTTGTCCCCAGGAAAGAGAGTCGTTATCCATCTCACAGGAGGCTGGGTTGGCCCCAGGGCCGGCCTGGACGGGTGCGAAAAACCTTGCCTCCACCGGGATTCGATTCCCGGTCCATCCAGCCTGCAGCAAGTTGCTGTACTTCTACGTTATCCCGACCGCCTTCATAAGTGTGGGCAGGATGCAAAATTAAGAATAATGTACAGTGCAAGTTTAAAGGGTAGGCACTGTAATATTTGTTGCGTTTGTTGCTCAGCATAAATAGTGGTTTTCCTCTAAAGAGCATAAACCCTTTAAAGACGAAGCGTGTCTGTTTTATATAAGGACTCAGTGCGTACCGCGCTGTAAACACTCTCCACTTCGGTTATAAAAACCAGTCTCTTAATGTTTTATAAGGCAAAAGTTGCTGTTTGTTCTGAGATCCGTACAAAACACATAAACGCAATGTAGGCACCACGTAGAATTTTTTAATGTTAAACCTGGTGGTAGGTAAAGTTACCGCTAGGCTTTAAAAGGCTAAAATGTTGGCCTTGGTAATGGGGATTCAGTGTGTTTTTTGGGGTAGGAACTCAATGTCTGTACATGATTGAGATGAGTAACAAAACTGGTAACATGTTGATCCGACAGGCGTAAATTTTATTACAATTTTCCTTGCAACAAACGTAATACTTCACTCCCCTCCCCGCTGCAACAGATTATTTCATAAAAGATAAAGGCTGACAATGACGCAAAAGATGTTACTTTCATTTTTTCCTTGCCTTTTGCATATCGCTGAAAGTGTCACATTCAGAATAAGAATAGCACAGCAACGGGCTTTGGTATTATGTACTGCAGTGTTTCTCAGACTTTTAATTTACAAATCCCTTGCGCCGCAAACATGCAATGTGTAAAAACAAAATAACGATACAAAATTTAAAAAATTCCAGTAATGTATTTTCAGTTTTGACAAAAATTTAGTGCCTAAACTTGTTAAGAAATTAATATTCTGCTTCTCATTGCACTTGGCGTACTGTAAGAGGTCCAAAGCCCACAGTTTGCTAAACACTGGTGTATACATCCTATTGCTTGCACACTCCGTCCTGTTAACTGGGAACTAATTCGCTTATCTAAAAACCTGTTGCTAATTGGCTCGAATTAGGAGTGTTTAAAATCATTACATCAAAATAAGTAGTCTGGATGTCAGTGGTTTCAGCCTGTAAATCATATTTACGAACACAATCTTATTTTAAAAATTAATCCCAGAGGTGCCAATCCCAGTGGCCGCGCGGTCTAAGGCGTAGGTCTGCGGCCGAGCGCTTGCTGGGATCGTGGGTTCGAATCCCACCGGGGGCATGGATATTTGTCCCTTGTGAGTGTTTGTGTTGTCAGGTAGAGGTCTCTGCGACGGACCGATCCCTCGTCCAGAGGAGTCCTACCGACTGTGGTGTGTGTTTGAGTGTGATCAAGCGAAAATGAAAAACCTGGACACCTGCTGTGAGCAAGCAGGTAGAAGAGGTAAGGACTGCGAAACGAATCCCAGAGACGTGGGTAGAGGAATTCGGATGTCCAATGGATTGAAACGATTCAAGGTAAAGTGAATGAATATTGGACTAAGTGAAAACGAGGATATTACAGCTACTCAAGTAACCAACAACAGTTCAAGAAACATTTTCCAACACAGTCCGTCTTTGTGGGGTTTTCGTGTTGTAGAAATGAACACTAAGGCATGGTGACATAGTTACAGACTCTAAGAATGTTACAGTACGAATACCTTTGTGTTACAGTTATGACAGTGTTGATTGACAGGTGTTTGTTAAATGCGTCTTCATACGTCACCTAAAACTACATCACTGCGTCTTGTTATTAACAGCCTTACGTGCAGTTACGCCTGTTTATATTTTCGAAATATATTAGCATTTTACAAATATTCTGTCGCCAGATCTCCTTCTCTCTCAAGTGGACTGGTTATAGATTTTCCTGTAATGATAGATTCTTGCTTTATTTTAATGACGCATCATCAATTACATTGCATCGAATTGCGGAATTTTTATGGTTGATAAATTCGTAGGAATGTGGACAAAATAATCATAACGTGCGAGTATTTAACTCACAGTCTCTGTATTTATCATTAGCGGTAGAGGGAAGTTAGGGCATCCTGTTTCCAGGCATCAATTCGAATCGTGGTTTAAACCAGGGGTCTTCAACCTGCGGCCCTCCGAATATTTTTTTGCCGTCCCCAAACAGATTTTAAATTTTGTGTTAAAAGGTTTAATTTAAATAAATAAATGTTAAATAAAATTCATTCTGAAATATGTTAACATTTTTACTAAAATTGTATTTTTTTTTGTTTTTTATGTATGAAATCTGGGTTAATGTTGTAGCAGATACTGCAATATTACAGCGGGGAATGTTTGCAGGGTAAGTAATAATAAAAATAAATCATAAACCATTAATAAATAAATAAAATAACAAAACTGTCCTGTGTGTCTTTATGTAGGAAAATACTAGTGGGCATGTCTTGTAATAATATGCAAACTTTACTTTGTAAAACATGAAAGCGGCCCGCGAATCATTCTGCCGTTAAAATGTGGCCCTTGAACAAGTAAAAGTTGAAGACCCCTGGTTTAAACAGAACTGCTAATCAATTATTCAACCGTAACCTTAGATTTCTCCCAATCAAATTTTACACGTCTTTTTTTGTCTCGTTCTTTTCTACTGTAGACCTTGCTTATTAGACCTTCTGATTTAACATTTTTAAAAATACCACCTGAATGGAACCCATTATGAATCTCCGCCATACGTTGTTTTCTCCATTTAAATTTTTGCCTCATGTATGTGCTTGGCTTCCTGAAATAAAATTGTAAAGAAAGGTTTTCTGTCTGTCTGCCTCTGAAGACAGAACAGTTGCTAAATGTGAAAAAATGGACTCACTGTCTGTGGAAATTTAATTCGTCATCTCAGTTATTTTGCATGCCTTATTCTCGGGCAGCTTTAGAAAGAATCTCTTATCGATTTTATTGAATTTACGTATTATCTTTCAATTGCGGCCGCCAAGTTGCCAATTATACCTTTTTCCCATGTTTCTTATTCATATTCTCTGTTCCTGTCTCTCCGCTTATTTTCCTTCTCGCTGCTGCTTCTGAAAATTTTTCTCCGTTCATTTCCCTGGTGTCACTACTGGTATCTCGCGTGTATATACGTCTACCTAGCGTCGGAAGTAGGCGGTTAGGTCAACACATGATGAGTCTTGCTTCCTGCCAGAAAGCATAGCCGACTGTATTCTCTAATCGAGCCGATACCTTCAATAATCTCGGGACTAACCACTGGTACAGGCTGGACGATGGGAACAGACTGTCTGTCTGCCGTGTAAGAAGCCGTAGGGGTGTTCTCATCTGAGTTGGTCCAGCAGCAGCCATGAGAGTGGGGAGCTCCTATCCTTATTTTTTGTTGTTATTCTTCCTTTCTATTTTTATTCTTTTTGTGCCTTCTTTCTGTACTGAAACCACCCACCTCTTCTCCCTTCGTCGCCGCCGTCTTAGACCCAACTCTTTTTCTCCACTTCGTTCTTGACTGCGAGGTACCACAAAAACTGGACTTGCATAAGTCTAGAGGTCGCCTACAAACTGCTAGCGCCCCCATTCTTTTTTCGTGTTTCCTCTCTGATTATAAAGTATCCATACAACTGCAACTGTAACAAACTTGATTGTTGTGTTTTTGTAAATCTTTCAGCTGATTAAAATTAAAATGATGGAGATGATATTGACGGGATATGTAGAATGTTTGGGAGGAAAGCATATGAAGTCATAATAGGCAAAACTGCAGGGAGAAGATTTAAGGAGTGCCCACAAGAGCATCAGGCATAAAGTTTTTCTTTAATTGTTCTCCACCACCTTTTCTTAGAGATTTTTTTGCTCTGATAAATGTTTAGCGCAGGGGAGAGCTCAAATCCCGGGCGCCAGTTCGCCATGGCGACTAACTTTGTACGGTGGAGCCCAATATTTGTGGGTCCCCAGTACGGAACAGGCATTATGTTAGCCATCTGGCTTCCAGAATTTGCAGGCGGCTTCTACGCTTTGGAAAAACGTGTGCATTCCTGCTTTAGCGATTTACTCTCGACACACTCCCAGAATGTCAAGTACTTACATTTTCACATAGCGTGTTAATTAGACCCAGCGTTATACTAGTTTAACCAGAATTATAATCTATCGATCATGACAGGCACCAGTATATTTATAAAAAAATCCTTTGAACAAAGAGTTAATAGGTAATTACTCCTTATTGTAAGTTCTAATTGCAAAAGCTTAGAAACGGAAGTCACATACATGGCGTGTGATTCATCTTGCTGTAGACTGGAACCAGTCGAAGGCTTTCGTTAACACTGGAATGAGCCTTCATGTTCCATAAAGAGGTGAGAATTTTTTTGACTAGTAGCAGACAGAACTGTTACACTGTAAATTAGAGCTGCTCTCATTTACAGTGTAACAGTGCTGCCTCCTACATATACTCACTAAACGGAGAATTTCATTCAGTTCTACATACACAAGAGACCAAAATATTGTTGATATGCTTGTGAATACGAAGCAGACACGGCTGCTATACTGTTATTCCACGTTCTAGGAGATGCTTCTCAACAAAGTCAGCAGATCTTTAACCAGTAAAATAGACGCGTCTAGTTTAAGTCGGTTAAGGCTGTACCAACCTTATTGCGCATTTTTGATACGGAATTAAAATTGCTTAGATAATAATGCCTCCTGTGGTCTGATGTTCATACTAAGTTTCATGAAACCTTTTTATTTATTTCAAAATTTAATAGACACACGCAGACAAAACACACACACACACACACACACACACACACACACAGAGGGATATGAAGACAGCCCTACGCCTGCTTTTCTCCTAAAGTAAAGTGATTTGAAAAAGAGAACACCCGGAATACATATATTTCCACAGCAACGTAACAAGAATTGAGAAAATGAGAATCGAATTCGTGTCTTCAAAATACAAAATCGATTCAGAACAATGAAGTGAGTACAGCTGACACTGCGTGCTTACAGGCTGTACGCTGTGGTCTGTCGAGGGGGTATGCCCACAATTAATGTAAAATTGTATCTCAGTTGCCATTCCCAGTGTATGGTCCCAGATGTCAGTACACTGGAAATGTCACGCAAGAAATAAACGCTGCTGATAAAGAATAAAGCGCCTGTGTCACATTTTGATGTGTAAAGTGGATGGACGAGCTCCTGAACATAAACAGTCATATAACATCGTATCTTCAATAAAAATCTCCACAAACCCGAAGGAAGAAAATTGGGTGAGTTTTTCAGGCTGACTCTGCATTAGCAAGAAATTAGAAATATTTCATTTATCATAAATGTTTTGGTCCGCGATACCGTAGCCGATAGAGTCACTCTGTACAGACTGGACGGTTTGGAGTTCGAAACCTTTTAGGGTGAAGAGATTTTCTGTTCTGGACGTTTACTGAGAACGACCCTGGATCCCATCCAGCCTGCAGCACAATCGGTACCCGGCCCTTTGCCGGGAGTAATGCGGCCGGGGAGTGACGTGGCGTTGACCACCTACCTCCATTCAGAAGCGAAGTTAAGAATGAGTAGAACTACACCTTTACTCCCCCTCTGGGCCTTCAAGGCATGTTAAAGTGAGGCACTTTATTTTAGCACAAATTTATAAATATCGATACTTTGTTATTTGGGGATTTTCTTGATCGTATCTACACTGCAAAGTATATGATTTAAATAATATAGGTAGTACAGAATTTTTCGTCGACAAAAGTACTGGAAAAGAATTTAAATTAGGTTATGGCTATGAATAATTGATCAGTTTGGACTGTTGACAAATGGCGGGATATGTTTCAGCTATTTCACTACACAGTGGGACGATGATTCCAACATTTTCTTTACCTAGCCAAGGGACATGTTTCTTTTCAAAATCTTCTGAAACATCAGTCAACTCGCAGACCAAAATGGACCTTGTCCACAACAAAGGTGTCTCGCAGATACCATGGGAAGCGTTAAACTGAGTTGCCAGTATTTTCAGGTGTGCTTATTTACGGCTCTTAAATAATGTTGTGGCCGATCTCGGTGGCCGCGCGGTCTAAGGCGTGTGTCTGCGGCCTTTCGCTTGTCGCGATTGCGGGTTCGAATCCCACTAGGAGCATGAATGTCTGTCCCTTGCGAATGTTGCTTTTTGTGTGCGGGTAGAGGCGTCTGCGACGGGCCGATCACTCGTCCAGAGGAGTCCTACCGAGTGTACATGTGTCATTGTGTGTGATCAGGTGCAGCTGTAACAGTCTACACACACACTGTGTAGATAGAAGAGGTCCGACTAAAAAATACTGTTGTTTATTAAGTTGTGGGTTGTACTGCTGCAGCAGTGTTTAATCCTTTAAAGACGAAGCATATCTGTTTTATATAAGGACTCAGGGCGTACCGCGCTGTAAACACTCTCCACTTCGGTTATAAAAACCAATCTCTTAATGTTTTATAAGGCAAAGTTGCTGTTTGTTCTGAGATCCGTACAAAACACATAAACGCAATGCGGGCACCACGTAGAATTTTTTAATGTTAAACCTGGCAGTACGTAAAGTCACCGCTAGGCTTTAAAAGGTTAATGTTTGTGCATTTCATTACCTTTGACGCCGTTGGTCCATTATTTCTTGCAGTCGTATCGGAGCCTGGTAGCCAGTGAACACGGTGCAGCAAGTGACCAGACGGCTTTACTTGACAAGTTGTTTTTGTTTTCGTTTTTGGTGCATTACAGTAGGAAGACTGTGGGGCCTGTTCGTGGTTTGTCTAGCAACATCCCGCCCTCGCAGTGCCGATGCAAATTTTTGGCTCTTTGTTATGTAATTATTAGTTTCTCTGGATTCTCCCTAAACATTTACCTATACCTCATGTAAGGATGCAGTCATAAAACAACGGACAAAAGGAGAGACCTCGGGTTCTCATGGCTGTACGTGCAAAGAGCTGCGGGATGTGACACAGTGTGTTGTCTTGTACAGGTAAATAAGTCAGGACGATACTGGTGCCTCCATCTTCGGCGCACAGAAATTTGTTGCGCGGAGAAGAAATGGCAAGTGCTGAGCTGCCATGGCCATTTCTGCCAACAGCAAGTAAAGAGTACCACAAGCTTCAGAAGAGGAACTTACATGTAACATAAGCTTGACGAAATGAAGATAGATAAATATAATACAAGCTTGACGAAATCAACCCAAAAATATGCCTAATAAATTATATCACCCTTATTTTTACTGTACAAAGTCGTATCTATGTATGGGTCTTTTATTTTGGGCTTTAGATCTTAAACGTGTTACAGGCAACAACTTTCTTGTTCGACGATGATGAGAAGGCAAGCGTGCTGATTTTGAGTAAGATCAACAAATGATCAAAAACATAGACAGTGACTATCTGCGAGGCTTAAAGTGGAGCCATCTGAAAGGAAAATTTGAATTAAGTCATTGCAATCCATAATGTAAAGCTGTAGGGACTTAAGGCACATTTTTTATTAAAAGCATTGTGACTTCACAATACAATATATTTGTGTATAACGCAGCACCGAATGCTTGCAGTACAGTACAATGCGAAGACTATTCCTCTAAAGTACAAATAATTTGCAACAAA
Organism: Coptotermes formosanus; assembly: GCA_013340265.1. Classification (NCBI taxonomy): domain Eukaryota; kingdom Metazoa; phylum Arthropoda; class Insecta; order Blattodea; family Rhinotermitidae; genus Coptotermes; species Coptotermes formosanus. Next base: position 352,749 of record BLKM01000742.1, on the reverse strand, counting down.
GCAATGCTTGAAAAGGAAGATTATTTGCTCAGGTGTAAGCTGCACTTTGCTTAACCAAAACACCGCACTGCGCTGCACGTTAAAAAGGAATAACACTTTGGCCTCGCTTGAGGGTCATGTTCAACAAGTTCCCGCCATTGACATTCTAAGGTGTTGGATCTTGCCCTGCGGACACGGCCATCTCGCAGTGATGCAGAGGGGGACTATGAATTTAGGGTTGCGTGATGAATTGAAAGCCCTGTGTATTGATGAATGCTCGTATGTGACCTCACGCCATGAATCCTGGATACCCTGATTACGAGTTACACACGCAAGTAGGAGACCACCCTGTTAACTGAAGTACAGCCAAACAAGAACATTACATAACGTGAATTCTGGCTTAAATGTTCGGATTGCATGCTATCCAATCATTTGTAAACATTTCTATAGGCATTACTCCCAGCTACAACCATTCTGAGTCTGTGGTATGGTCACAAGTATAAAATTTGGAACGTGTTAGTACTTACTGCATAGTCCTAGCCGTAGGTTTAAGTGACCTTGACTTTTTCATATTAACCCTTTAAAGACGAAACGTAATCTGTTTTATATAAGTACTCGGTGCGTACCGCGCAGTAAACACTTGCCACCTCGGTTATAAAAAACGAATCAGTTGATGACGTTTAAAGTAAATATTGCAGTTTGTTCCGAGATCCGTACAAAACACATAACTGCAAGGTGAGAACCATGGAGAATTGTTGACTGTTCAGCCCGGTGGTGCGTAAAGTTACCGCTAGGCTTTAAAAGGTTAAACCACTAATAAGCAATTTTTTTATCCCATATGTCCTTCTGTATTTCAGATTACTCTCTCCACAGTTGTTTGAAGAAAAACATCTCAGAAGCTTTATCACAATAAATACGCTTGTAACGTATATTTGGTAAGTAAATACCAGTTGCATTTTGCAGTTCTGACTTTTATATGTGAAAATGAGATGAAGTTCCCCCTATAACAGGTCCTGAAGGCACAGAGAGAGCTGAGAGCAGGCCCGCTCAACCCGTAACTGGCGGACAAAATTTTGCCAGCAGAGACATTTGAAATTAGAGAACACCTTTTAACCCTTTCCTTGACAAAGACAAAATAGAAAGCGGAAGCAATTTTGCAAATTCGTGAGCTGTTAACTTATGACACTACTACATTACATTTTTAATTCTTCTTGTAAAAATGTCCTAAAATAGCGAGAGCCAAGCCTAGGCTGTGAATTTCATTTTCGAATAAAATTTTCCTATAATATTCATATTTATTATTGCACACGCTATCTAGACAAATACACAGGTAAAATTATACATAGAGTTGTAGGTATACTTAGTCATTCTTCATTCTGCGTATTGAATTTCACGTTGCTCGCATGGAGACTAGAATTTTTCCGAAGTTGCCCGCACCACATAAAAGGTTGGGAAGGCTTGGATTAGAGGTATGGCTCTTCCCAGTCTGAATCTCGGCGTCAAATCGGGGTGAGTGGTCAATGCCACACCCCAGCCGCTTTACCCCCGGGAAAGAGCCCCATACCCATTTTATAGGAGGCTGAGTGGGATCTGGGACCAGTCGGGACGAGTGGGGAGAAAAGACAGTCACTTGCCCCCACCGGGGTCCGAACCTCAGACCGTTCAGCCCGCAGAGTCCTTATACCGACCACACTACCACAGCCGATATATGTGTGTGTGTGTGTGTGTGTGTGTGTGTGTGTGTACTAAGAGGAAACTAAATCGTTTCCCGTACTAACCCACTAAAGGTACAGGTTCGGCTGTGAGTTTTGAGTCGCGCCATAAGCTGGAATCTGTTCCACGCTTCAATGTGCAGCGCAGTTTCCAATTTGGTAAGTGTGGAAACAAGGTGTGAACCGGGCCACAGCCTTCGACGGGCGCCAAGCGCCGAGAGCGGAACTTACTTTATGTTACAGCCCGAGACATCGTTGTGTGTACATTATCGGCCTCAAGTGTTAACGCGGAGTCAAGCAACTCCTGTTCAGCGTTTGATTGTGCATGTCGGTCACCTGCAGTGCTGCGTTAGTCATGAGTCTATGTGGTAAGATACAGGACTGTTTATTGCATTTCTTTCTACAGGGACGGATTTTGAGAAAATTTGCGTACCATACTGTCGTACTTCGATATCGAAACCTGAAATTTGTATTAACTTAAATAAAATACTTGAAACGAATTTGATATTTATAATGTTAAAGTGAAAAATACAAACTTATTTGGAACTACATGTGGGTTTTTTATTTTTCCTACAGTGAGAAATTAGGAGAAGGAAGGAGGCATCATTAAAACGTTTCTACCATAAGTCCCGAAATTTTGTTGTGAAAAACTTCTAAAATTAGTCAAAAAAGCGCTGGCGCCTCTACATTGCATTGCAAAATTTGTATAATTGACGCCTTCAAATATTTCCTGAATTGACTAGCCGGGATAGCAACTAGGATGCGGGCTAGACGGTCCGGGGTTCGAATCCTGGCAGAAGGAAGAAATTTTTCTTCTTTTCTAAACGTCGATATCTTCTCTGGGGCCCACCCAGCTTCCTATTCAATGGGTACCAGATTTATTTCCCAGAGTAAAGAGGCAGTAGCGTGTTGTAGACCACTCGCCTCCATCTAGCACTGAGGGTAAGAATGAGTGGAGTTTTACTTCTATTCCCAATATATGCTTTCATGGCGTGAACAGGACCAACCTTACATTTGCTGCTGATTCAAAAAGTAGAAATTATTGTAACTGAAAAGGAAATGCAAGTAGACAGATGTAAAGAACTTAAAGACAGACAGAGGGAAATAACGAATAAAATGAACTAAACGCGGAAGGAAATAAGAGTACAAGAACGTTACCAATAAGTTACTGAAAACAAAAGGTACAAGACGGGAAGAGAAGAGGAAGAGAAAAAAGGGGGAGAAATTAAAAAAGAAAAGTAAAAGTAAAGAGATGAAATATTAAGAATGAACTAAGTGAGGGAATGCAATGTCAAAAAATAAAAGAATACAAGAAAAACGAACCAAATGCGAAAAACAAGAAGGTGAAAAAGAAAAAGCAAACCGTTAGACAGTAAAATAAGAGTTACAAGACTAGGAGCGTAAGAGTAAACAAATAGAGTAAGAAGAAAGATGACAAAAAGAAGATCAGTCCGATAAAAAGACACAAACGTATGATATAATGTAGCGGAACCATGGTCACTGTAATGTTAATTCAGGCACGGTAACTGCATTAGTCTTGTCAGATGGCCTCCTGTAATTTAATATTGACTGCAGTCTTAACAGGCTGGAACTTTACCTTCTAAATTCCAACAGTACATCTTCAGGGTGGTAAAAGTGAAATGTTGCCTTCCAGAGGCCTTGTTCAGAAACAGTTATTTGTACGTAGTGCAGTATTTTCTTATCGACTTCATCAACACTGAAAGTGGAAGCAGTTTCTTCCTTCGAACGTCGGTTTCTACACGTCTGACGGCTGCGCGCCTTTGTAGTGCAACGTCCACTTGCCTCGGCCGCCGGTAAAACCGCAAACCTTACACACAGCCAGTTTGTTCTTCTATTAGATTGCTGCGATCTGAAGCCCCTAGACAACACCCACCCTTCCCTCAGCCCCCCCCCCCCGCAATATCTCAAGCCGTAATGTTTCTGACTTTATTCCACTTTCGAAATGCCCGAAACGTCTGATATCCTGAGGTTTTTCGTGCTATTCGTGAGTCGTTCCACGCAAATGCATTTGAATAAATGTGCATATAGTTTGGCCACTTATAACTTACACAAGGTTTCGTCAAAATTCGTGCAGCGTGTCTCGAGTTTAAACAAGTGGGCGACCGAACGGGCTGCTAGACTTGGCATTCGTTCGTGTTGCACGTTGTGCTAAGTACGCGCTCTAATATACGAGCCATCACACAAGCAGACAAGGCTGACTCCCTGCGTTTGAGGTCTTGTTTGATAATTAACCCTTTAAAGATGAAGCGTATCTGTTTTATATAAGGACTCAGTGCGTATCGCGCTGTAAACACTTTCCACTTCGGTTATAAAAACCAATCTCTTAATGTTTTATAAGGCAAAAGTTGCTCTTTGTTCTGAGATCCGTACAAAACACACAAACGCAATGTGGGCACCACGTAGAATTTTTTAATGTTAAACCTGGTGGTACGTAAAGTTACAGCTAGGCTTTAAAAGGTTAACGTAGAACGGGTGCAGTTGCGCCCGCAAAGCACTTTACTTCGAACTCCTTTCCTATGGACCATTAGTTCTATTACATTCTGCCGGAGCCGTAAAGAGAACCAGTTTTTTTGCAAGTGCGCCTAATAACCAGACGTATTGCGTTGTAGCTAAATGAATTATTTCTTATCGATAAATTTATCGGGAGATCTGACTGGCTTGGGAAGTTCTTATCGCTGCTAATGCTAGTGGTGGGCTAGTTCGTACAGGACATAATTACGCAGCAGAGAAGTGTATTTTATTTGCTTTCAAGAAGTGAAAACGGAATGGGCCTTTCGTGTTATCTTGAATTTAACTGATGTTCAATGTCAGCGACGACAAATAAAGTCGTGTCAAGAGACTGGTTTTATTCTAAGGTTTACAGGGTCTACCAATATCTCTTCTTCCTTGCGGACTATAGTTTAAAATGGATTAATTTAATTTTGATATCCTGTCTAGATTTTAAATTTTTTTTCCCCGTATAAATTTATTTTGACTCACGGCAATAGTACGTATAAATTATTCTTCATGCTCCGCAGAAGTATAGACTTGTGTTACTCCTTAAACTCTCATTTGCTGTGTACGGTCTCCTGCAGTTTGCTTTCGTTAGAACCCAGAATTTACAGGTTTCTGTCTTACCGCGAAGATTAGCGGATGGATGGAATGAGTAAGCTAACTCAGTTGAGATTTATGCCTATTTTTCTCAATCCTGGTCATTGTGGCATAATATTAAATTTATCCAATACTGCTGGTTGCTTCTATTGTGGAGATTCTCGAAGTTGTCACGTCTTCTATTCCTTCGTATTTCGTTCCTTGTTTGTGGGTTTAGGATAGCGAAATGGGTCACGAATCTTACGCTGTTCATTTACTAGTTGGAGCTCTACGTACTGAAGGGGCAGTGTGTAGTCCCCCCATAATTCTAGCTAAATGGCAGGCTCTTATCACAAACTAACTCCACTGAGAAAAATTCTTTTCACATTCCCTGCATTTTGTGGAACCAGAAATTTCATTACCGTGCTCACAAGGGCCCGCAACTTGCCCCTGTCCTGAGACAGATCAGTCCACTCTACGTCCTATTTTACTTCTTGAAGATATATTTCACTACTAACTTCCCATTTACTCCTAGGTTTTCCTAGTGGTGTCTTTCCCTCGGGTTTCCCCAGGAAGACGCTGTACCCACCTCGTCTCACCCCCTTCCGTGCTACATGCCTTGCCAATATCATTGTTCATGATTTTGTGCACTTATCACGACCTTCAAGTGAAAGGCGTTCTACTGTAGAACATCCTTTTTCAGTTCTGTTATGGATGACACATGGCACATCTTAAGCGACATGCTATGTGGTTCAATGAACGCAGTCCAAACGTCGATTGTAAAACAGGAGCGGAGATGAGGAGTCTAGACGCGCCGTGCCGCTTAGATAACTGATCGTACACCTGAGCACTGTGGGCTAGACTAAACAGAACAGCGTACCAGACACAACCGCCCGGAGCAATTGTCTTTGTCAGTTGCTACAAAATCGACGACCATATCAGGGAAATGAACCACAGTGTATACGATATGTCATTACACATATTACACAGTCCGAAGTCAACAGACGTAGCTTCCAAAGAGCAGAAATAATTGTCAAAACAAACCAAAACTTATACACGAATTTAAAAGATTATCTACAGCGTCGATGAAATATTTCACAACTTTAGATGGATAAAGAACCTGTAACCTTTGACGTCCCCTGACGACGATGGTTTGGCCATCGAAACATGTAGGGGCTACAACGACATTAATAAACACATAATTTGTGAAAGCTGTACATAATTGTTGGTTTGTTTTGACAGCTTGAGGTATGAACCATATACGGCTTATAAAATTTGGGATAAATAATTTCTGCATTTGAATTCATTATGTACGAGTATTTTTAGTAAAAAATTATTAACGGAAATTTGTGTTTATCAAAACGGTGACTGTGCACATTCCTGCCAGCTTGGATGTGAATCCTTGTAGGCTGGCACAAATTTACTGTAGTTTCGTCAAACCGTTGACTTAATTCTGCCACACTACACGGTGTTACGTCTCAGAAGATAGTATCCCTTGACGAATTATTAGTTATTAATAGAAATAAAACGTCACAATACGAAAAAATTATAAACCTTCATTTACCCGACATGACGAGATTTTTCAGATCAGGTTCAAAGACGTGTTCTGCATTTATGTACATACTGGTCTTTACAGTAATGACATCTGGCATGTTGTACATCTGCAAGTATTATAGTTATTTGACATTGTGTGTGTGTGTAATTAAAATTACTTTACTTATATATTTAAAAAATACTAGGAAAATCTATTCTCAGAATTACAGTAAGCTTTAATGAAATTTATTTCAATAACCAAATTTTGAAACCCTTGCCTTGTAGCATGTGGCACCATGTAGTTTTGTAGATAGGTACGAGGGTTATGGATGAAACTGCAGCCTTCATCTTCAAGATGGAAATGTAACAATGATGAACAGCTGAAGGTATGGACACAGGAAAAGGAAGACAGGAATTGGGACTGTGAGTCACCAAGTTGAACAAAACTGAAGGCTGGGATTCTAGAAGGCAGTTTCTTTGCGTAGTCCTTACCTGTTCTACCTACTCACAGCAGGTGTCGAGGTTTTCTGTTTTTCACTTGATCACACTCAGACACACACCACAGTCGGTAGGACTCCTCTGGACGAGGGATCAGCCCCTCGCAGAGACCTCTACCTGACAACACACAAACACTCACAAGATACACTCAGACACACACCACAATCGGTATGACTCCTCTGGACGAGTGATCGGCCCGTCGCAGAGACCTCTACGTGACAACACACAAACACTCACAAGATACACTCAGACACACACCACAATCGGTATGACTCCTCTGGACGAGGGATCAGCCCCTCGCAGAGACCTCTACCTGACAACACACAAACACTCACAAGAGACAAACATCTATACCCCCGGTGGGATTCGAACCCACGATACCCGCAAGCTGTCGGCCGCAGACCTACGCCTTAGACCGCGCGGCCACTGGGATCGGCGTAAAAGAAAGTAATATTCATATTTACGACCTTTAAAACATCGATCCCGCTTTAAAATCTTGATTTCCGTAGCCTTAATTCATAATTCCGCTAAATATTACCTGCAGGTTGAATTCTAAGTTACTCAGATCCACCGTTAGATAAATACAGGGTGATTCAGGACGAAATATCATTATTGTGGCTTGTGATATCATCAAACATTGTGAGAAAAAAAGTTCATATGAACATGTGTCTAATTCTGAATGGTTACCGAAATAGAGCCGTTTGAATCTCCGGACCTAACTGCATTGGATTTTTGTTCGTGGGTTCAGATGAAGAGCGAAATTTACGAATGAAAGGTGGATACACGAGACGAATTGCTTGCTCGTGTTTTGGATGCTGCTGCCCGCATAAACAAACGTGAAGATCAACTCAGACGAACAACACGCGATTTTAGCACACAAGCTGCATAGTAGCTACATGTAGGTTGGCGGTGAGATTTGCGAATATGTATTGTGAAGTGTAACAAATTTATCATTTCTGCGTAACAAACTGTTCTATTAAACATTAAATTAATATTTAAATAAAATTAGCTGTAAGTAATTTCTGTTTCTTTATTATCGTTCACAATGCTTTTTTATTTGCAGAGTCAAACAGTTCTATCTCAGTAAATATTCACAAATAGCCACATGTTCTTATGAAATTTATTTCTCGCAATGACCTCTACTCTCACATCCCACTGTATTGACATTTTCTCCTGAATCACTTTGTATATCTTCGAAATATATAGTAATCTTTCTGAGAACGTCAGAGTTTCGCAGCTGATAATTTGAAAATCAGCGGCATTAACTGCTTTTGATTATCTGTCTTGCAAAGAGTCAGTGTGTTGTGAACATGTATGGCGCTTGGACTGGGCTATCAGAGTTGTGTTATGTGTCTCGTTTGGCATACAGCTTCTGTACTAATCCTACTGAGGCACATCACTGCCATTGATGTCACTTTGAACTGACAATGTGCTCGTTAGTAACCGAACACAGATGTCTGGTAGTCCTCCAGCACATATTGCCTGTGCTTGCATTTGTTTTAAACTGACACAAACCGATCAAGCTGGAAGGGTACGTATTAACCTTTTAAAGCCTAGCGGTAACTTTACATACCACCAGGTTTAAAATAAAAAAATTCTACGTGGTGCCCACATTGCGTTTATGTGTTTTGTACGGATCTCAGAACAAACAGCAACTTTTGCCTTATAAAACATTAAGAGACTGGTTTTTATAACCGAACTGGAGACTGTTTACAGCGCGGTACGGACTGAGTCCTTATGTAAACAGACACGCTTCGTCTTTGAAGGGTTAAAGTATATTCGTCCTGTTTAATTACGCGCCGCGCTGTGTGGAAGTACAGTTAAAGGTCTGTATTCTTCATCTGTTTGCCTGATGGTACTGAGTGATCAGTTGCACGCTGCACCCACTTTGTTCCCAGAAAAAATTTTCTGATACCAATTAGGTAGGAAGTTCTCTGTTATCCAGAGGCAGTCTGGCCGTTGTGGTGGAGACAAAAATTACTGATAGTGTCGGGAATCGAACCCAAGTCCTTCAGTCCCTAGCAGGCCTGTCCACTGATTGAGTTATCCCTGCATACATTGTAGTGTGCAAATGTTGTGTTCGGTACGTTCAAAATCTCATTGGCTTTGCATTTCATTTATTTTACTTTAAAATCCACATTTGCCAAGCAAACAGTTCGACAGATGTGGCAGGAGGTGCTGTGTCAGTAAGTGTTCTTTCGTATACTTTATCCACTCGCCGAATGTTCTAAGTGATGTTTGCAAAGTGAGAATTTTTTTTTCGAAAATCTGAAACACTCGACTGACTTAGGAATAGAAAGAAGATTAATATCGTAAATTTTTTCCACGTGGTTTATTAAGTGCAGCGCCAAGGAAAGGTGTGAACAAGTGAAGGTATGGCTCCAGTCTTTCTTAACCATCTGTTCTAGATGAAGCTGAATGGATGGCTTTACTTCCCAGTCGCTATACTCCTGAAAAAATGCGGAAACTCTACACATTTTATAAGAGACAGAATTAATCTGGAGGCTGTGACGTAGAAATGTGGTGACGTAACCATTCGTTTTGGGCATATCTGAATACTGCTGAGTAAATGAACTCATTGAACAGTTTACAATTGCAAGAATAAATATGGACAGATCCTAAAGAGGACTCCGGTACAGCAACTTCATCTTCGAGTTTGGTAGAAGTGACTCTGAATTCTCGCAGAAAGTGTTGCTCATACTGGACGGGCTTCATCGCGGTTTTCCCAAATCTCTCCACATATATGATGGGATGGAACCAAAATACGTGCACGGTGACTTCCTTTCACACCAATTTCGATTCATATTTCACTAATCTCTTGGCTTCGACTGTACGTAATCTGAAATAAATGAAGGAAATACCAGAGGTCTCATGTCCCTGTAAATTGCGTTCTGCAGCATGACGAGATTTAAGCAAGTAACTGTGTTCACAAACTAACAAATTTGGAATAGACGCTTGTATATTTAATATTAACTCTGTAAGGCACAGTGATGATAACTACCCGTGATTTCAGTCTTCCGCCTCGATGCTGATGAGATCTGTGCTCTTCCGGGATATTACGCTGCGTCGAATGATAATCTTTTACAGACGTTTCGGGACAACGTATCGGTCCCATCTCCAAGGGTCAAGAAGTTCAAGAAGGCTATTCTTCTTTGACTTCTTGACCCTTGAAGATGGGAACGGTACGTTATTCCGAAACGTCCGTAAAGGATTACCATTTGACGCTGCGTAATATCTCATAAGAGCGTAGATCTCACAGTGATAACTGTATGCTGGGACAACATTTGCATTTTGCCCGCATAGAATGTTTGTGGATTTCCTATGAATCTTATTTTTAACAGAAATTGTTTCCCTGTAAAAAGCTGATCAGTTATCCTTCTAATGGAAAAGCGATGTGCTCCTTGTGACGTAGAAATAGAATTCTTATATATTATTGAGAGAATTTCCGACATTAGAATATTAGACATAAAAGAACACATCAATGCACAGAGACGTCGCGGAACATGTGACTCATTGAGTAACGTCTATTAAGTTTGTTTTCGTGCAAACACAGCGAAAAGTCACCGAGCCCTTGGCTATTTGAAACCGTTACCTAGACAGCATTACAGAGTACCGACAGAGGTCTTAGCCGTTTGTCGTGTCTGAATGCGCTAGGCCATGTTTCCTGAGGGATCTAGGCGTCATGCTGAAGTGTATGTCTATCGCTTCCGAAATTTTGACTAAACGTACGGATTTTAAGAAAACTTGGCAGAAATATTATGAAATTAGAGGCCACTCCAAGTGCTTGCTGTTTAATTATGTAACATAAACAGTACAAATATGGGGACGGTGCGAATTTTTTAGATGTAAATAGCAGAGGCACTTAGGATAGGTTATTGAGGTTCTTCATGAGTGCAGACTTCGGAAAACGCACAGTACTAATACAAAGGGCGCTAGAATTTCAGCGGCAAAATTGAGCGTCGTTATTTCTGCACATAACCCTTCCGTTAATCCATTATTCTACATTAGAGTCCTTGAGGGATGCTGTGAAGTCACAGAAATACTGAATATGCATGTCATGTTGTTCAAAACATCATGACAGACAACTTAATAAAATTAGTTCTGCTGCTACCTGGAGAACCTTTTAGCGGCAAAGGTCGAGGCTGCGGTACCACTTGAATCTTCCATAAGGACATGAGATGATAGACTTAATGCTAGGCGACAGAAACATCAGCTTCTTGCCAAACTTCGGTTTTCGTGTGGCAAATTGTACTGCGCTGCGTACTATAAAGCCAAAATCTTCACATTCACCATATTTAGAAACGTAAATTTGAATCCGACAATAACTTATTTCAGTGCGTTTGCTTTACGCAGGTCTCAATTTACCATTTCGTCCCATGTACCGTACATCTGTTGTCTACTGTGATGTGTCCGTTATTTACCTTGGTTTTTTACAGCACTTTCATAACCTGACACCCAGAATATGTTTCTGAATGACCTTTCACATTGATCTTGAATGACCTGGCATTAGATTACAGCTGTAGGTACTCCTCGCTATAAATTTGCCTAGACCTGTACAGCATGAAAACCTCCAGCAGCGACGGCAGCAACACAAAAGCGGCCAGATCCAAGGTCGTTCTGATGCGGGGCTGGACCAGGCTGCTGCTGCTGGATGAAACTGACGTAGCTACGTAGCTGTATACTGTACGTCTTCGGCTACCTACCGTACTGCAAAGCATGGCTTTCTCTGCTTGTCATTCTTTGTTTATGTATCTGATTTCTTTTTATTTCTTGTTTCATTTTACCAGTTTCAATGGTGGTATTCCCCCAGTCTTTCTTTTTTACTTCTCTGCATTTCTTTCTTTCTTTCTTTCTTTCTTTCTTTCTTTCTTTCTTTCTTCCTTCCTTCCTTCCTTCTTTTCTCTACGTATGTTTCCTTATTTCTGTGTCTTTTTATTTCTTTCGTCCCTGCATTGATCTGTCTTCTACTTTCTCTTTTTGTTGTGTCATTTCTTTCGTTAGTTCCCTGTCTTATCTCCTCCCTCACAATTATTTTGCCTTTTTTACTCTTTCTCGGTTACCTATATGCTTTCTTTCTCACTTTCTCTTTCTTCCTGTCAGAAGCTTATGTGGGGGGGGGGGGGCGAATCCTGCGGCCGCCCCGGGCGGTAGAGTCCAAGAGGCGGCAAAACGGGAAAAAAGGTATTTATTTTAAATTAAAAAACGTTTTCTGTGCTCAACAAATTTTAAGTTATTGAGGCAAATAAAAGAAAATTTAATAAAAATTGCGATGTTGTTAAAGTTCGTAATTTCTCTTAGTGGCGGCCATTGTAATTTCTCTCCCCGGCGACCAAGAAACTTCGCTACGCCACTGATTCCAGCATTTTTGCTTTTCTCTATTCGTTTATCCCCTACAGTTGAATATGTAACAATCTTCAGTGTTCCACAGCCCCAGTCGTCTTATGGTATGTTTTTCACGTCTGAATGTTGCCAATCACTGTTACTTTGTTCGTTATTCCAACGCCAGCAAAAACCATATTCTCATATCGAACACAAGACCACTGCACAGCGCAGCCAGACGCTCTGTCTCGCGCCTGGAACATCACACTTTGTTACACTGTGGCGTCGCCATTCTGGGGCCACGAGCGAAAAACCTGGCGCTGCACTTCTGTCTGCTCTATGTCAAAAGTAGAAGACGTTTTGGAGTTCTGCCAGGTCATAAAGTAGAATATGCCTGGGCGTTTATACAGTCAATAGTCAAACGTATTGGGATATGCAAATAATAATCAGTCATTGAGAACAGCCCAATTCTGTAAGCGGCTTCGCAACTTTTCGTCTGACGACGGGGACAGAGCCAGTTCCCGAAACCTTGTTTTGCTTTCTGAATCCTAGACGGTGGACAAAGTGCAGAAACCTGTGGAGACCTTAGCAACAGATAGAGAACTCAGTCCGGGGTTCGAATCCAGATAGTAAGTGGCCAGCCTCAAGCACCGGCCGCTTTACCCCCGGGAAGTAGCGTATCGTACCCATTGCATAGGAGGCTGGGTGGGCCCCGGAACTGTTTTTGACGTTCTGAGAAGAGACGAATTTTTTACCCAAGGCGAGATTCGAACTCTGGATCCTCCAGCCTATACCTAAGTCGCTACACCAACTGAGATATCCAGACTTCCTTATACGCTCTTAAAACCCATAACAACTACACAAATCGTCCAGTAAATAAGGCATGTGAAAAAATGTAAGAAAAAATCTGCGGGTTGGTTGACACGATTTTACGTCCGTCCAGAACCATCGCGATGTCCGCTACACGACAATCAAATCTTGAAAGTGCTTTTGGTTCCCAGACTCCTGTCTGATAGATTTTGTTTTGTCCCTTAAAATTTTTTATTAAAGGCCGACAGAATATTAGGGCGAATACACAACAGGCTCGCCAGATATCTTTATGTTTTCTTTCACTCCATTCTCTCCTTTAAACTTTTAAAGCCTAGCTGTAACTTTACGTACCACCAGGTTTAACATTAAAAAATTCTACGTGGTGCCCACATTGTGTTTATGTGTTTTGTACGGATCTCAGAACAAACAGCAACTTTTGCCTTATAAAACATTAAGACACTGGTTTTTATAACCGAAGTGGAGAGTGTTTACAGCGCGGTACGCACTGAGTCCTTATATAAAACAGATACGCTTCGTCTTTAAAGGGTTAATTTATCCGTTTTATGTCTCTCTGCCTTCCTTTTTAACCCAATTGTGTTTTAAACTCAAGTACTGAAAAAGTCCCTGTACAGTTTATACCTCACAGTTTCGGATACACCAAAATGGCATTTTTCAGTAAAAACCGCACCGCACATAGCCAAAGACCGTACATAAATATACCTATCATGTGCGTTCTAGGTTCCAGGGCCCGTCTCTTATTTCCGCGTGGAATATAACATCAGTGCCTAACCCCAGCGGCAGCAGACTGCCCTGTCCGTTACCTTGGCTTTTCCAGACATTCACTGGCACCGTGAGGTCACCACGCTCGGCAGTGCCAGCCACAGGTGGATGCATTGTACACCCACGGACCAGTTCTCGTTTCGCTGCAAAGTAGATCAAATTTCTAGTTTAATTAGTGCCACTTTAAAAGCTCATTAAAGTGGATAGCAGAAACATATTACGAAGGTGTGTCATTTGAGGGTCACGAAGCGGTGACTGTCAAGATTGCGATTTTCTGGGATATGACATCGTGTAGTTTGGTATACATATGCTAAGGTTCCAGCTATAAAACATCCGTACCGATACACAAAACTACACGGTGTCACATTTTAGAGTGTCTTAATCTCGAAATTATGAAGGTGTTGTTAGTAAGTGTTTTAATGTTCCTGGAGGTATAGTAAGCCTAGATTTATTTGTCTGTTTGAAGAATATAAAATAATTTCAGTATTTTTAGAGCACGTAAGCCACTGGTTTGACTGGGCCTTAAAGTCTGCATCGTATTGTCTTGTAGTAGATTAACTGAGCTGTTCAGGTTTGCAGTGCTCTTGACAAAGGTCTGGTTGGGAAACCTGAAGGAAGGACCCATTTGGAAGATAAGGTGTAGACTGGAGTATAATATTAAAACGTGTCTAAATATAGGAGTGGCGAGAATGTGAATACGTAGATTCAGATGGCACCAGATAAGTTCATTGGCCCTCTTCTGTGATTTCTTTCATCACCATCATAATAATCATTATCATCATCATCGAAATACAAGAAAATGTTTTCTGACTGTATAAACTGTATGTCTGTGGTGTGAACAGTTTTGCATCACTGGCTTTCTACCTGCAATAAATAGAAACGAAGGCCAGTGACTATGCAAGATTACATTCAACAAATAATTGCATTCTGATTACCTACACCTTTCTGTTCTTGCATCTAGCCTACTTTCCTTCCTGAAAATGGAAAATAATAGCTTATAATGTCACCGTATTAGTATATCCCCCATTCAAAGTTTTGAACCATTTACCTGACTGTCACAATGTTTGGCATGAACGTTTTTCTATTGGAGGCGACCCCATTGGTATCCTCGTTAACTGCCTATATTTAGTGGTAACAACATGGTGGATCCGCGAACTTGTGAGGCAGGTGCTATACCAGCGGCCTTTTCTTAGGTTCCTGCACTGATGTGACATAATATATCTTAAAAAGGCGTGGCTTTGTGGGGTTAATGTTCTGGTAGACTTTAAATGACAACGCTGTGTCGTGCAATTGTTTTTACATTTCAGTTTTATTGCGATAAATAATAAAATATTGGACCGAAGCACGTGAAATTTGATACTGAGATTATACACATGCTTACGCATTGCGGGTAAAAATTGTAAGTGAAGAATTGCAAACATGGCGACGATGCGAAATTTTGAATTCTGTCTGAGCAGTTTAACGTTTGATCCTACACAGACCCTGTACATAATTTCTTGGGGAAATTATTATTATTAATAATAATAGTAATAATTCAATTAAATTGTAATAATAATAATAATAATAATAATAATAATAATTGGAAGAAAAGTGTATATATGTGGGAAGTATGCTTTAGGACATACACGTGTATGCACGGAATTTCTCATTATTACCGAAGAGCTGAACCTTGAACCCTCTAGCCATGCCGTAAATGCATTGTTCAATTATTTGTAAGGTACCGAACATTCAAAAGCGATTTTATGTAAAGCCAAATACAATATTTGTCCAACCAATGCACTGTATTCAATGTCTTTACATTACTGTACCGTTCCTAAATTCTGCGGATCACATCCAACTCCTAATACGTAGTACACACACACACACAGAGATACACACAAGTAAAACTTCATGTCAACCAACTACTTCTTGTTCCACAACATATACTGTAAAATCTGTGTGGTTAACTTTTAATTAATTTTTAACTTCAACTGAGTCCCTGATGATGATCCTACAGGATCGAAACATGTAGGACTAAGATGTAAAAATACTGTAAGCGTTGTAATGTAAATACATTGAATATACTGGAGTAGTGGGACCAGTATTGTATTTGAATAATATAAATGCACGAGAGGATCAGTATAAAATTTATGTAAAACATGAGAGGTGAATATTATTGGTGTGGATGGAAGAGGGGAAGTCAGGAACCAGTGTTGTTTCTATGAAACTGGGCTACACTGCAGCTTCAAGCGTGAGCTACTCTGCCTAGCTGATAGGAATGTGATGGAATAATCGTGAGTCATGGTACTGGAACAATTCGTGCACTCAGCCGAGTAAAAACCATGGCCACCTGTATCACCTAAGGTCGTGACAACTTTAGTTTCTTTCGGGTGAATTTATCTCTAGTTTAGATACGAGAAAGTTCAGTGAGATGGTAGTTACATACAGTTCTTAAACGCGTGTTACAGATTGAGGAACGCTTAAACTAACAGTACTATTATTTTCAATTTCTTTGTCACTTCAACTTTTTGATATCTAAACAGATAAATAGAAAGCTGTGTGGTGGGCAGGGGGAAGCTAATTAGAAACACTGTACTTATAATGGGGAAACTAATATGAAATTTAAAATTTAAGGTTGTGAAATTTCCCAGGCACTGCCCGCTCGCCCTTTTAATAAAGGCAGGCGGGAGACACGGTAAGGCTTTAAGAATTGAAGAATGCAAAATGCAGTGTTCTGAGTTATGCAACTCAGGGTAAAATTCGAGCAGGACCCTCGCTGTATCAGGGCTGAGTTTTGATGACGAAGTTGGAAGGGCTGCGTAAGAAGTTTGAAAAGAAAGTAAAAAGGGAAGCGCATAGGAAAATGGAGAAACTCTTTTTCTTTTTCGGGACGAAAACAGGACATCGTTTTAGAAATTCCCGGGCTTCGCTCCTTTGTCTTTCTGATACAAGTAGTATGAAGTTAAACACGTTGGAATTAGTGGCATGAGACACGGGTTACAGAATTTCGATTTTCTGGTTGATGGTGAAATTCATAATTTGGAGAAGTAATGAAGCGGTGAAATTCATAATTTGGAGACGTAATGAAGCGGTGAAATTCATAATTTGGAGACGTAATGAAGCGGCGAAATTCATAATTTGGAGAAGCAATGAAGCGGTGAAATTCATAATTTGGAGACGTAATGAGGCGGTGAAATTCATAATTTGGAGACGTAATGAAGCGGCGAAATTCATAATTTGGAGACGTAATGAGGCGGTGAAATTCATAATTTGGAGACGTAATGGAGCGGTGAAATTCGTAATTTGGAGACGTAATGAAGCGGCGAAGTTCATAATTTGGAGACGTAATGAAGCGGCGAAATTTATAATTTGGAGAGATAATGAAATGGCGAAATTCATAATTTGGAGAAGTAACGAAGCGGTGAAATTCATAATTTGGAGAGATAATGAAGCGGCGAAATTCATAATTTGGAGAAGTAATGAAGCGGTGAAATTCATAATTTGGAGAGATAATGAAGTGGCGAAATTCATAATTTGGAGAGATAATGAAGCGGCGAAATTCATAATTTGGAGAAGTAACGAATCGGTTCTAATAACAGTGAGTGTAATTTTGATCATGAGATCTGCATGACAAGCACAGAGCAGCTACTTGGAATCTGGGAACCATTTTAGCATTTATTGAAGACAGAGGAAAACCAAGAAACCTGTTTTCAGATGGCTGGTCGCAGGACCTGCTGAATGTGTATCGACTTCTAGCCAGCAGCCAGTCAAATGCTGTCTGGAGTTCATTCAAATAATATATAAAAATCATTTCTCAACTCATACTAAATAAATTAACCCTTTAAAGACGAAGGCCATCTGTTTTACATAAGGACTCAACACGTACCGCGCTGTAAACACTCTCCACTTCGGTTATAAAAACCAGTCTCTTAATGTTTTATAAGGCAAAAGTTGCTGTTTGTTCTGAGATCCGTACAAAACACATAAACGCGATGTTGGCACCACGTAGAATTTTTTAATGTTAAACCTGGCGGTACGTAATGTTACCGCTAGGCTTTTAAAGATTAATATTCCATTACCAGCACCACACCGTTAACGCCGTATAGTGGTATGAAACTCTTTATTCTCTGAAAGACACTGATAATACGTTCTAAAATTCGTTAACTGAATGTAACAAATATATGAAGTGTGTATGACGGTATAAAGCCTTGCCTAACCTGAACACTGAATCATCATTTAAATAAATGTAGTGTTTCCGTTTTCCGTTGATGTGTGTTTAGTGGAATTTGGAGAGACTTGTCAGCCGGTACTTCGAAGGTGTCCCATGAATCACAAAGCAAACAGAAACCTGTTTGGAAGCTGTTCGTGCCAGCCACCACTTGGTGACATGGTGTATAATAATATATGGCAGAACATTTTGCCGCATCAGACTCGTATTTACAAGACAATGGCTTTTGCAACTCAGCCTAAGCAAAGTTGTTTTGTTGCGATGTTAGCTTACAGAAGGCCAGGGCCTGTACTTTACACACCCTTTCCCGTTCATTATGTGGGATAAACGGCTCGCCATGAGCTTTATTTCCGGACAGACTAAGGATTATCAGTACAGCCCACTATGAGCCTATTTATGTGATTAGTACAGCCCACTGGGATCCTTATATTGAGAGAGATAAGGAATGATCATTACAGCCCCGTATAAACCCAATTATATGATTAACCCTTTAAAGACGAAGCGTATCTGTTTTATATAAGGACTCGGTGCCTACCGCGCTGTAAACACTCTCCACTTCGGTTATAAAAACCAGTGTCTTAATGTTTTATAAGGCAAAAGTTGCTGTTTGTTCTGAGACCCGTACAAAACACATAAACGCAATGTGGGCACCACGTAGAATTTTTTAATATTAAACCTGGTGGTACGTAAAGTTACCGCTAGGCTTTAAAAGATTAATAGAAGTAAGGAATTTCACTACAGTCCACGATGATCCTTCTTTTGAGAGAGATAAAAAACTAGAATTATAGCCCACTGTGAACCTAGATGCGTGGTTAGTAAAAAAAACTTGCTTTGTAGCCCAAGATAAGCCTTGCTTTGGGGGGCAATAAAGAAGTAACTTTGTCGATCCCAGTGGCCGCGTCATCTAAGGCGTGGGCCTGCGGCTACTCGCCTGCTGGGATTGCGGGTTCGAATCCCGCCGGAGGCACAGACGTCTGTCTGTTGTGAGTGTTGTGTGTTATCAGGTAGAGGTCTCTGTGAGGGGTCTGATCACTCTTCCAGAGGAGTCCTACCGACTGTGGTGTGTGTCTGAGTGTGATCGCGAAGCCTCGATAATGAGGAGGCCCTGGCCCACTAGGGGCTGTCACACCGTGAAAAGAAGTAACAGTATAACCCAACATGTACTTTGTTGCTGGGGAATAAAACAGGTAGCATTACACCCCACTATGAGCGTTATTATGGGCTAGTAACACACCATGACCTTAGGCCTTCTTGTAGACTCATAGCTGCATGCTTCCTTACCTTTCAGCTCTGTACAAGGGAACAGGTATGGCGTCATTTCTTGCTCCCTTTACTCCCGGATAAAAAGCCCGATATCCAGTGAGTATGAGGCTGGCTGGCGCTTGGAGACAAGCAATGTTGGAAAGAAAATCTCCCCCCCCCCCCCCGCCGGATATCGAATCCCCTTTTCTGAGTCGTCAAGCCCGAGGCTAAATGTATTAAGCTACTGGACTATGTAATTTATTATTATTATTATTATTATTATTATCAAGTGCCCCAAAAGAACAAAAGCTGAAAATGAGAACAAAAACACGTAACGTGTGAGTAAATACATATATATATTTAGTTGTAATGTATGTAATAACGGTGCCATTAACTCAGATTCTACAGTGTTAGATGAATGGAGGTTAGTGAGTAATGACTATAAAGAGGATGTGGAACGAAGTGACTATTGCTTATATTTATAAGCACATGCGGGTACAAACATACAGGGTTGTGCGTGTCGCCTTGTAGCAGGATAAGAAATGGTGGCCAACGTCTGTTACATCCAGACCTGCCGCGGCCAAAGACTGATAACCCTTCATCCACGTTAAGTGATTACACAGTTGAAGATGCATTTGTTTTTGGTCTTGTGGGATATGGCGTCCTGTATTCTTGCAGGTGACTAACTGTTGAGGGTAAGTGACCAGAATACAAACTGGCACCGCTTTGGAACACATGTTTCTCATTTTAAGGTGTACTGACAAAAATCATCAGATCGGTTTATGATGATTATCAGTTCTGATATACCGGTGTCCTGTTGTGGTAAGTTCTTAGAAAACGTGGGTGCGGGACTGAAATGCCAGGCGTTGTGTTTGAACTGCTGTTCGTCAAGACCGTCCGCCTTGTTAGGTGGTTTGAAGTGCTTGGAGCAAACAAGTCAACGATTTCCGATTGAAATTGAAGGTCTACTGGGACCTGCTGGCTCTTCTCACACTTTGTGACAGCACGTGGATCCACTTGCCACAAAGATGAAAGACGTTAGAGGAGCAGACGTTGTCTGTTTTATGAATAACTGTGTTTTGCGTAGTGTAGCGAGAAGCTGCTGTGTGCTGCTGGATTTCGAACGGCGACTATCGGTTGATTTATTTCATGTACAAAGGCACATAGTAGAAACCGATGTTCTTTGACTGTGAACTAAGAAATAAGGACTTAAGTCCATTACACCATAAAAGTACTGTAAGACATCCGGTGTTCAGGCCGAGGTTTCAAAGGGTACATTCTGAATGCAAACTGAATTTCTGTTGTCACATATGAACACAGTTTTAGACACAAATTCTCACTTTTTTGTTTTTTAATTTAATTAAATTTCGTGTTCTAAGCTCTTCATTGGTCCGCCCGAAAGCCAAGCAAGAGATGGTTGAAAGATGTTGAAAATGATCTAAGAAAATGGGTGTTAGAGGCTGGAGAAAAATCACGTTATATTATATTATATTATATTATATTATATTCCTTGCATGTTAACAAATATTTAGGCGGTTCTTCACCACACTTTGAGTTGCTGCGGATTGACACGCACCAACTAATGCACTATTAGAGATTGTTTTAACCTTTATACATAAACCTCTACATATGTTTCGACTATCAAGGTGTCATCTTCAGGGGGTAACTGGGTAGTGACCCCCTGAAGATGACAACTTGTTAGTCGAAACATATGTAGAGGCTTATGTATAAAGGTTAAAATAATCTTTAATAGTGCATTAGTCGGTGCGTATCAATCCATAACGAATATGCACAATTTGAATAACATAAAGCTGAATAACGTAACGTTCGAGTTGTTGCGTTTGATTGGTTCTAAAACTGTTAGTGACGAGTGAAAAATGGAGATATGGAAGGTGAAAATCGAAGCAATGTCTATAGAGTACATTTTACATGAGACATTTCAGGTGCAATAAGAGACATAAAGCGGTGCTCCCATCTAATGACTTTATGTCGCCCTTTGTTTATCATATGTCTGAATGCATTGGCCTGTTTCGTGAGCATTCCCGGAACACGTGACTGTTGAGTGTTCCTGTCGTGCGATGAGTGATACGACCGTATGCCTTTTGTACTTGGCGTGTCTGTTTGCTGGGTCCGGTAATGAATTCGAGCACCTCTTGAACCACTCTAGTGTTGGCCAGCAATCCAAGCATTTCCCGATCAATCTCGCAGCCCAAGCTGTTCATCCTGCCTGGATCAGACGTCACTTCGTCTGTCCACTTGCCACTCGACCTGACATAAAAACAAGCTAACACTGAGACGCACATTACTTCACCCTGAGGAAACTGTGGCCAAGATCCGAGACAGAGCAGCTGAACGTAACGGCCTTTCATACAAATTGGTCTGGCGATCATGGCGTGATATTCTCTCTTTACACGTGTGTAGATGCAGTTCGCTTTGAAGAGCAGTTCTGAACATAGGCTACATGTATGTGCCTCTAAGCGAGAAGCGATGTCTTATACTAGGGTACTTCGTACACTGTCAAACACACGTCGAAAGGGTCTAAAGCCTGAGGGTTTTATTCTTCTAGGATGTGACTCCGCGTCGCTGGGTAATCGCATCCCTTTAAGATGACATCACGTTGTCCCGAAACGTCGGGATCCGATTACCTCTCACGCAGCTTCGAGTCCTTGAAAAAAATGAGTCCTCCGGTACGCCGCTATGAGTGCCTCAAAACTGGCGCCATCTGAGTTTTCTTCAGCGTTTTCCCGCCCGACTTTACCTACGGTAAAAAAAGGTAAAGCAGTCCCATTACAGGCCTGGACAGGCCCACAGGGTTCCAGGCGGTCGAGGCTCCCAGATTTCTATGGTAAGGTTGGTAAGGTTGTCAGCCATACGCACCGGCCGCGTTTACCCCCCCAGGAAATATTCCTGGTACTCATTTCTGTTAGAGGCTGAGTCGACCGACAGTATTATACCAATGAAAAAATCCATGGCACCATCGGGAATCGAACCCCCGACCTGCCGGTTTGTAGTGCAGTGCCTCAACCAACTGCGCGACCGCGGCCCGCGGACCCCCCGACTTTCCCTACGCATGTAATAAATATTTTTCAAAATGGAAAGCTCTGTGTACGTTACCACGTTTATAATGCTTGTTGACACGACCTTTGTGATAAAAATTAAGTCACCCCTGAAAAGTGGACGTGGGAAATTTTACCAATATTACGTCGACTGGGAAAGTTTCGGAAAATATAGTGAAGAGTGTTGGTTTCTGCTTCTGTAATCATGAAGTAACGTGTGTGTGTTGGCAGAGAATAATTGGTGCTGCTTTTGTGTTTTGAACAGGCAGAAATGTGTACTGGATTGCCAATTAGCCGGCGTAAACTGGAAGGTGGGACAGGGCAGTTAATCGAAAAAATGGTTAATTAGAGGGAAAATATATAAATCAAAGGAATAAAAATGCCGCCTAGAGTGAAAAGTTATTAGTGGCGTTTACTAATCATAGTAACAACTATCGCAGAACAAAGGACGGTTACTTGCATACGCAGCATTAACTGACTGGTTTTTAGGCGCTTTCGCAAATTTGCGAAAACTGACAATTAGTTTCGTTGTTTCTGTCAGTTGGTCCGAATGGAACAACCCGGCTGCCACTAGAGAATTTTCGTAAAATTTTATATTTGAATATTTTTCGAAAATCTGTCGAGAAAATTCAAATTTTATGAAAATCAAACAATAATACCGAGTACCTTATATGAACACCTATGTACGCTTATGATAACATCTCGCTGAATTCCTCTCAAAGTTATAGATGCTTCAGACAAGAGATGTAGGGAAAATCAACACACATTTTATGTTCAATATTGGCCGGCCCCCTTCCCCACCCCAACCCTTGAAAATCGTGCCATTTATGAATTCACGTGGAAAAATGTGGTACAGCCAGACAGGCCACAGATGACAATATAATACGGTGCATGCACCTTGCATGCTGGATAACTAAGGCTACAGACACACACTCAGTATGTGTAATACTTATTGCTTTTCCACGGCAACAAATGTTACGCGAACGCGTCTCAACTTTAGGTTTATACGTACACTGCCTTTCTTGTTATTGCTGAGGATGTGTGTTTACTGCGCGGTACGAAATGTGCCTTTAAATATTCAAGTTAATATTAGTGTTTAAATTACTGAAGTCGTTATTTTAGCTTACTGTTTGGAACGCAGAACCAAATACTGTAACAACAATAAAAGGAAGAAGATCAGAATGTGCTGGTCATGTGGTAAGAATGTCTGGTGGTGGGACGGTAAATAAAGTATTTCTGGGGAAACCAGATGGAAGAAGAAAAGCAGGAAGACCAAAATTAAGGTGGCTAGACTGTATTTAGAATGATCTGAAATTCATGGGAGTTAAAAGATGGAGGAAGAAAACAGAAGAGAGATCCATTCTGAAGGACGCACTCGTTAAAATATACGGACTGTATGCCAAAGAAGAAAAAGAAGTTTGGAATGAAGATGGCTAAGCCGGAAAGCCGGTTAAGACAGCCTCGGCTACTGGGGTGTCCATTGCTTGGAATCGTTCTGCTGTTACAAGCGACGTTGCGAATTGTTGCCGTCGATACGTAACGCTGGACAGATCGCTGGCTAAAGCATTGTGTAGAGTCGCTGCGAAACACGTCAGAGTTGAGCTGGATTGAGATACCGGGCCTCAGCTGTCTTGCTAGCTGCAACAAGGAACTAGTGGAAGATCAAGGACGCTGTATACGAGATAAACGCATTTCATCCACGCCTTACCAAGCAGCCATTACCTTCACTATAGGTCATGGCCATTAGCTCAAGATTGCTTGCTTCGCCGGCCGCTGGTTCTAGCTGGCACACTTCGAGCCCATCCTCGGTCATTCTCGTCGCTGTAGGAAATTTCACTTAACCCACGGCAATTCCACGATTGTGGCATTACATATCTCTGGGCTGGATATGTTTCACGAGTGAACCTTTTAAAGCCTAGCGGTAACTTTACATACGACCAGGTTTAACATTAAAAAATTCTACGTGGTGCCCACATTGCATTTATGTGTTTTGTACGGGTCTCAGAACAAACAGCAGCTTTTGCCTTATAAAACATTAAGAGACTGGTTTTTATAACCGAAGTGTAGAGTGTTTACAGCGCTGTACGCCCTGAGTCCCTTTATAAAACAGATACGCGACGTCTTTAAGGGGTTAATCACAGGGGAGTCATAAACAGGCTTTTGAGAGGTAGCATAAAGCATGTCGGTTTGATGTCACATCGATCAAATTACTCAAATTTGAAAGTACACTTATTATCACAGAATTCCTTTCTCAGATGAGAATTAGGTAGGCGGAACGTTTAGCACGAACACACACGTGCACTAGGAGACGGTTTATAATTTACCATGCACTGTAAGTTTTGTCGTTGTCACGTCGTTTCCATGAAACCTATGGTTTTAGCGTAGTTATTCAGGTGGCAGCTACGCTTTGGAAAGATGACTGGTCGAGGCTCGCGGTTTTAACGTAACGCGGATCAGAATGAGGAAAGAATGAGAAGAACAATGATACGGATAAAGAAAAAGGATAAAGGGATGGGGTGTGGATATGGGAAAGGGACGAATTCCCGTTGAATTTCGAGAGGATTCACTTTGTGGGTTTGTCACTGTGCCTAATTAAACGCATCTCCATGAGAACGTGTGGTGGAGTGGGTGTATAGATTCATCCATTCTTGAACTCGCCACTAGGTGCAAATCTGTGGTCACCTCCACGTTCAGGTCGCTTTAACCCCCGAGGAAGAACCGCCCATAGCCATTGAATATAATGCTGAGTGAGCCCCAGACCGGACCCGGACACTGAAAGATCAAGTAAGTTAATCCGCATCCTTTCCGGGAATTGAAGCTGATGGTGACAGATTTGTTGTCCGGCCAGTAACAATCACGATACTAACTGGACTATCTCAGCCTCTTTAGCATGAATGTGGGAGATAATTCTGCAACCATTTTAATTAGAACCCTCCGTGGGCCTTGTAGATATACACCTGGGTGGAAGGTGAATAATTAAAATGGAGCTTGCTTAAGTTAATGTGAGGTTCTATACAGGTTAAGAGTCAAGTAGCCGTCTGTCGATAACATTAAAATGAGCCTTCGGACGCCACGGGTTGTGTACTGTGGATGGAGTGTCCTGCACGTGTGAAGGAGGTGCAAAGAATGACAGTCCACGCCACATCAACGACAGTTTTGTTTGGATTCGCAAAAGCATTGATTCTTTTTTCCTTTTCTTTCTCTTTTCTTTCTTTCTTTCTTTCTTTCTTTTTCTGTCTTTCTTTCTTTCTTTCTTTCTTTCTTTCTTTCTTTCTTTCTTTCTTTGAGAGCATGTTCATTTTATCGCCATGATTTGTTAGCCATTCAGTCAGTCCTGCTGGTGGGCGTTTTTATTCTGTCATTCGAACCTAGGTTCATAGGTTCGAATCTTACTCGGTGTATTGAAATATGTGTTTTGTCTGTCCTTGGTGTCCGTTGTAGGTAAAGATCGTACTATTTGCCGATTCCGAGAAAAGAGTCCTGTCAAATGTCACGAACAATATTTGAAAAAAATTAATGTAGACAGATTTAACGCAGACAGAATACATACCTAATGAAGGTAGGAATAATTGTAAAATAAAAAACATCTAGGCAGACATAAATGGGTGTAAAGAGCACCTCTATTTTATTTCGACCTGTTTCGGCTCTGTAAAACCATCATTAGGGTATTTACATTTACACAAGTTACAGTGTGAAATAACAACTTTTACATTAGTCCAGTCATTGTTGTTTACGCTGTTATAATTTCAGGGCATAATATATTTACTACTTGTTATATTTTCTACGCGTGCAATTATTCTTCAAGTATAAAGTGTTACAGAATTAACAAGTTATTTCTCTCTTGGTGTTTTATTAAATGGCTTTTTGATCATACACAATTTAATTAAAATCTCATGTTGTCATTTGTATAGAATTTTTTTTAAACTTAACGTCGTGTGCAGCATGATGACAATCATAAACCGCTTTAAATAAGTACGCTTTTTTTAGGCAGTAGAAAGTTTTTCTTGGGGGGGGGGGGGGAAGTGTAAATTTGGACATCTTGCAGTTTTCCTCTACTACAAGTACCACATTTTGTTACCATTTCAAGAGAATAGTCTTGTGTTCTCTTTCTCCGATAGTCTGATTGCCCGAAAAGAGGCTAGCTGTTGACAGTGAAGGCTTCCACGCTTTGTCTTGCTTCTTCTAGTCAGATTCTAGGAAACTGTCTTCAAATAAACTGCGATTGATTCCACTCACTTGTCAGCCATTCACCATTTATCATGTCCACGTCTTTTTCGACGCGACGAATCGTCTGCAGTGGGTCCCGTTACGTAGTTTCTGAAATTCTTGTGTCCAGTCATTCAGTTCATAAATGTCTGTCCGTTCGTCCGACATGCCCCACATCTCTTGAAAATAAAATAGCAACGAAAAGAACACATCTCTTCTGCATTGCAGTTCAAGAAAAGAATTGATATTTAGTTTACGAAATGTTTTATACAGTTATCTATCGCGTTTCGCAAAGGGAAATTGGGAGGGGTGGAAACATTCCCTTAGTAAGCCCACGAGAGGAAAGTCTTTGAGAAAGAAAGAAAGAAAGAAAGAAAGAAAGAAAGAAAGAAAGAAAGAAAGAAAGAAAGAAAGAAAGATAAAGGGACGAAAGTAAGAAGAGAATATCGGAAAGACGAAGTAAAAAGTTTGTTTGATACACTGATCATTCTTAACATTGAAACACTTCAAGACAAATGTCAGCCTTCACTTTAAGACTGAATGCGTTTATGTGGTGTAATTTGACAGATAAATGTTTGTAACTGCACGAGATGTGCTTGAAGATAACTTAAATGCTTCATTTCCTGTCCCGTCTTTATCTGATCGTTCTTACCGGTAACAGTTCCTATAAATCAACGAACTTGCTTTACGGCTAGTTACAAGATAATTCAATTTCTAAATAATTAATATTTTAAATCTGTTTGAGAGATCTGAGGCGTCCGTGACAACATGTATGGAAAGTGATATTCTGGGCTCTAACGCCGTGTTGCCTGGTAGATATTTTCCGTCGCTTCAAGGAACTACGGAAAATGACAGACACGTTAAAGCAGCAAAGACTTTGAATGTACTGAGTCTGTTGATGTGGTGGTAACATAAATACTTGTACTCGGAACGATGTTCTTGTCTTTTCTCAGTCACTCCGGGCAGACTGTAGGAGAATGCCTCGATTAAGCCACTACAGCCTTCACGCAGAACGTTCCCAATTTATTATCTAGACCAGTAATTATACAATCTTCTTTACTCAGCCTGAGACGCAGACAGTGTCGCATAATACACTACATGTACAGAGAACCGCGAGTGACACAAAACTTGGTATTAATTTTCTTTCAGGATTTTAGCTTCCAACTGTTGTGAAAGAAGGACGTGACAAGTGCAGCGCAAATTCTGTAATTTGTGTGCACGGTCACTATAATAGGGCCCCCTGAGGGTTGCTGCAGCAACAGAGACGTACGAGGTGAGTGACAGTGAGGCCGAATTACAGTGCAGCAGAGAGAAGCAATTGGCCCTCTAAGTCGGTGGAACTCTAACTTCGTTGCTGCACCGGCAGAAAAGTGACCAACCTAGAGGGCATCACTTAATTGCACACTAGCGTAATAACACATGTTTCTTCTTTTAAAGGGACAAGTTTTTGTGACTTTCTGCACTTGTATTGAGCTCAAGATGGACGCATGGCAACTAAAGAGAGAAAGTCAAATACAATAAAAGAAAGGAAATAAATGGGAAATATGGAAAGCCAAAAAGAAAGAATAAATGGAAGAAATAATAATACAAAAGAATAAAGGAAAGAAACACGTAAGATAAATTGGAGAGTAATGGAAATAAACTGATGAGAATGAATAAAAAATGATATAGAAATTGAAGAAATATGAAGAGACAAGAGGAAAATGGGTAAATATCTACAGAAGGAAGGAATGAGAGAGAAGGAGAAAGGCGGAGAAGGAAAAGAGAAGGTTTATGGTGAAATCTTCCATACGTTACGTAATTACAACGCGACAAAGACGTTAATAGTAGTAACAACTTTACATTATAAGAGTACAGTCGTGAACAAAAAAGACTGCGACCACATTGGATTAAATATTGTGACCAGTTGAAAAGGGTCCAGAACAGAATTATGCGAAGGCACCTCAGTGTTCTCTGACATATGCATACATTCTCTATACTGTCACATTTTGTATAATCAATATTGCTTCAGAAACCTCCGTCAGTCTCACTGCAAATATTCAGCTACAAACGAAAACTTACGTAAGTGTTTGTACCTAAGTGTAATTTACTACATTCCTAGACATGCTGAGCGCGCATGAAATTAATTACACTTCTGCGGCAGGTAACAAGTTTTACTTAAACTTCTGGAGACAAGAAAATTAAACGTTAAAAAACAGAAAGAAGCCAACAAATCGTACTATAAAAACGTAGTTTCGCGAGGCCTGTAAATGTGGGCCGTACCTCATGTTTCATGTAACTATAAGTTGAAAATTAAATTTTATTTGCCTTAGGGGCCGAAGCATACTTTAGGCTGTAACTGTATCTCAAAGTATAGTAACAAAATAATTCTTTTGCTCTTTGATACAGACATGAAAGTGGTAACTAAATGAAATGCTGGTGTGTTTATTATAAATTTATGTGTTGGAGTAAAGCATTGTAACTTTAAAAATAGACAGTTTATATTTTAAAGCGCAGCGCGTAGACAGCAGGGGAGTACAGCATGCTGCTTATGCGGGGCCGTGAGTTTAATTTCTGCAAACTACAGACGAAAAGCCCTAAAAATTTTTGAACAGCTGTAAGGGGTTAATACCCATACAACAAAGATATGTGAATTCCCAGCCGGGAGGTATGTTGTCTGTCTCTACGTTTTAGAGTACACAGTTAGAACTGCAATTTCCAGGACAATTTCGTCCCTAAAAAGGAAAAATTTGTCAAATCCTCGTGTTTCCATACGTGTCTGCCTGCCCCAAATATAAAGTTTTGAATTAACTGATTAATTTCGCGGAAGTTGGTATGGATATTACGCATCAGAAGACACATCAAAGCCATATATTTTAATTTTCCGTACTCTGTAGTAGCCGATTCCGGTGGCCGCGCGGTATAAGGCGTGGGTCTTCGGCCGCTCTCTTCCTCGGATTTTGGGTCCGAATCCTGCCGAGGTTATGGATGTCTGTCTGTGTGAGTGTTGTGTGTTGTCAGTTAGAAGTCTGTGCGACCTGCTGATCCCCCTTCCAGAGAAGCCCTACCGAGTGTGTTGTGTTTAGTGTTATAGTGAAGCCACAATAAGGAGGAGGCCCTGGCCCACTGGAGGCTGTTCCGCCATTTGAAAGGAAAATACTCGTTAGTAATAAGATGGCGGATGCAAGGAACTGCGAGATGACAGCGCAAAGAGCGTCGTTGAATTACAGGTATTGACAGACAGTACGTTATTGGGTCTCGAAGTTAGGCTATATATCGCTGTATTTAAAGCAAAATTTAAAATGTAAGACAACAATCTGACGGCCTGGCGAATATTGTTTTAGCTTAATGTTTTCTGGCAATAACTACAAACCATATGGGTTACGAGTGTCAAATTTAGTAACATTTTAGCTTTTTAGCGGCGCTTGTAGACGGGTCAATGCTGCTGTACCTCAGGTGGCAAGGGCAGGTAATTCGTTTTGTTTTGTCCGCCAATCCGCTTTCACTATCGGCGTAAAAGAGACTGGCTCCTAGCCTTCCACTTGAAAATTCCGACGTCCAAAAACTAAAAAATGACATATATGGAAGTTTCTTGTAAACGTATCTCTAGACTGTGTATGAAATGTGATTCGTATATCAACAGTTACAAAAATGGTGACGTTGCAAATGTAGATCAGAGTTTATATAGGAGAGATCTGACATGTGTATAATCAGCAGCGTACATATTCTTCTATGTTTCATTTAACAGCGGCGTCCGTGGCTCTTACTGTTTAGCGTTGAATGATATCATGATTAGGAAAAGATGAGTAACAGGACATTCGTGACCAATTGTCTGTTATAGTTCCGCAGTTTTCTTTAAGGAACTAAGGAGAACAACGAGACAGCTCAGTCACGATATTTGTTCTGACCGAGATTTGATCCTAGTACTTCGGGAATAAAAATCACAGGTGTTACCGCAGGGTAAGAAAAGAAGAAAGAGTGAGGAGTGGGTGATACAGTCATTCCCAAAATAATAGGATTTTGTATGAGATTTCCGGTTTCCGCCGCGGTGTATTTGAAGCCTTCGTTCTTCTGGTATGTTACGCGGTGTGTGTTGGTACGTGTTTACCGACGTTTGGGGGAAAACCTATCGGTCCAGTCTTTAAGGGTCGAGCAGTTCAAGACCCTAGACCCTTGAAAATGGACACGATAGTTTCATCGAAACGTCTTTAACTAACTGACAACGTACGCCCCCTAACTTCCCACGAGATCGAATGTCCCAATGTGATGCACTCTGACGGCAGTTTATGCTAAGGTGTTACATCCCGCCAGAACCATCGTAACCTAACCTTCGCCATAGTTTTGTTCTACCAAACCAGGCGCTCAACCACCATACGCAGTGAGCTGCACCAGGACTGACAGAGTAAAACTATTGTTAAACATTGTTCTGAGCCAAAATAAATAAATAAAACAACGGGGGCCGTCAAAGTGTACGTTGCAACAAAGCATCTCCCATATATGTGTGTAATTAAACAGGGGCCTCTATTGATGCTAGGTTCCTTTTGTTTATTTCGAGTGCAGCGTGAAATAGCGGTAAATGTAAACGGGTAACTATTTACGAACGAATAATTTCATGTTAATATGAAACCACTTCGTCTATGTGGTCATACCCGTACTTGGATTAAAGCTTCACAGAGAATCAGTTTTATGTACGGAGACTGTGAGTCATTGTGTTAACACAGAGAAATGCTAAGAGGATGAAGGGGTCAGAATGTTGTTATTCCAAGCAGGACATCGACCTCGTAGAAAGAATTTTACAAATGACGAGTAGTTCAATAGAAAATTTACGTTAACGCACCTTGTTATTAATTGTTTCCTTACGTACTGCCCACAGCTGTAACAGAAACAAAACACTGGGGGGTCGCGGTATTGTATACAGGTCCTAGAGATTTGGTTGAGGGGGAGATATATACTCTAGAACCAGGAGGGGGAGGTATATACTCTAGAACTGGGAGGGGGAGATATATACTCTAGAACCGGGAGGGGGAGATATATACTCTAGAACCGGGAGGGGGAGATATATACTCTAGAACCGGGAGGGGGAGGTAACAGGAGGCAGGACAATCTGTGTAAGCGGAATTCTATAAATGGCGCTGATCATGACACATCAAAGGGTGACCATATCACGGATGATGCAATGGGCAGTACATGTAGTGTGTATGTGGTGGATATGAAAAACTCTTCAAAATTAGGTTGGAATATCTGAAGGGAGACACCATCTGAGAAACCTAAGTTTAAATGGAAGGATAATATTAAAATGGACCATATAGCAGGGATCGCCTCGACGTCTAAATTTTGCACGGTGGCGCCTAATATTTGAGGAGCCGACCCCCAGTGTGGAACTTGCGTGACCTCACCCTTCCGGCTCCTAGAATTTTGATTTGCTTCCTAGGTTTCTGGAAAAAGTTTGGACTGTACTCACCTTGCTTAGGTTAAGGCCCAATAGCGAGCTGCTCTGAAGACAATAATGAATCTTTGAGATCTGAAAAGACGAGATAAGTTCCTGTAAGCCTGCGTGATTTTGACGTTCTTAAGGATGACTGCACTACATTAGGTTACTGCATAGTCAGACTGCAGGCTGCTGTACGCTAGTTCTAAGCATTATGTATTACTTCACTGTTTTGATTGTTAGAACAGCTTTTGGAGAAGGATCTATTCATCAAATCTTCCTCGGGATCGAACCTACGTCACGTGGTTGATCGGCGAGTAAAACAGCTTTTTAACAGCCATCTCTGTTCTGTTCACCAGGGAACCGTCCAATGATGACAAGAATACAGACGGCTTTCGGAACGTCGGCTTGCTCGCCGTTAACCACTTGCCGCAGCTGCTAGGCCCAGAATATTGGATTGAATTGGGGGCAGTAAAAGTTTTTGATTATAAACCTATTTAAATTTAACGGAAGCAAATTACAAAAACCCCAAAACATAAGTGTCTTGGCCGATATTAATACCAGGAAAGTGCGAAATATGAGTCAGAAGCATCGCTGTTTGAATCACCTTAATATTTTAAAGCCTAGCGGTAACTTAACATACGACCAGGTTTAAAATTAAAAAATCCTACGTGGTGCCCACATTGCGTTTATGTGTTTTGTACGGATCTCAGAACAAACAGCAACTTTTGCCTTATAAAACATTAAGAGATTGGTTTTTATAACCGAAGTGGAGAGTGTTTACAGCGCGGTACGCACTGAGTCCTTATATAAAACAGACACGCTTCGTCTTTAAAGGGTTAACCTTTTAAAGCCTAGCGGTAACTTTACGTACTACCCGGTTTAACATTAAAAAATTCTACGTGGTGCCCACATTGCGTTTATATGTTTTGTACGGATCTCAGAACAAACAGCAACTTTTGCCTTATAAAACATTAAGAGACTGGTTTTTATAACCGAAGTGGAGAGTGTTTACAGCGCGGTACGCGCTGAGTCCTTATATAAAACAGATACGCTTCGTCTTTAAAGGGTTAAAAAATTCTACGTGGTGCCCACATTGCGTTTATGTGTTTTGTACGGATCTCAGAACAAACAGCAACTTTTGCCTTATAAAACATTAAGAGACTGGTTTTTATAACCGAAGTGGAGAGTGTTTACAGCGCGGTACGCGCTGAGTCCTTATATAAACACACACGCTTTGTCTTTAAAGGGTTAATCGACTGGCTAACAGTAAGGCGGAACTTGTGGCCCTTTCTCCACAAACACTACATAAAGATAGCAGCAGTTACGGTGCATCACTTTTATGCACTGCTCACTGCAAGCAGTGTTTTGCCATCAAGAACAGAGCTGTTGCAGTTGGTCCGCGGGGTGACATACTGTAATTTACTTCGGAGTAATTAACGTTGTGTCACATTTATGGTGTGTCTCCTTCAGGGGCTTTAGTTCTGAATCTCTGTTTGTCATCTAGATTCTAACGGTCATAGTGACATAGAAAGACAAGATAATGTGTTAACAATGAGAAAGAGGCGGTAGAAATGAAACGAAAATAGAAGGCGAAGAAAAAGAAGCAATTGCACGCTTCCTCGTTTATTTGATTTTGGAGATTACAGAAACACACTCGTTAATAATGCAGTTAGTCTAATAATGCCAGGAAACGGATTAAGACGAGGCTGTAAGCCTCAACTTTACGTTCGTAATGCTAGTTTAATGAAACTTCGATGCATTTTTCTAAGCAACAAGTTTAAAAATTGCGAAATTTTCTATATGTGTATTTGATGGTTATTTATATCGCCTGATTGTTTACAGTGGTGACTTGTAATTGTATTTAAAATAATTGTTTAGAAATTCCAGATACAGAGTTCCCTCAACTAACATATGTGCCAAACATAATATCTGCACACCTTATGATTCTTTGGAAGAATGCATCTCATTTTGATGTAATGAATATTTGTAGGATGGGAATTGCAACTCACCCTGAAACAGAAACATCGTTCGAGTCAGTGGCAGTGTTTATTTTTAACAACCAGACAAACTCTTTCTTCGCCCGCGGTGTGGTTTGTTTTCCTTGTCAAAAAGATAATTAGTTCAAGAGGAAAGCTAGAAAATGAACATATCTCGAAGTCCGAAAGGATAAAAAAAATATTATTACAAAATTCTTTGATGAAAGCGGCCGACCGTGGTCTTGCGCTGCTGTGATGAATATAGCAGCTACGAACAGGTAGGGAGCAACATCCAGTAGGCAGTGCCACCTCTCCTCTCGTCGCCGCTCCTAATAGATCGCCGCTGTTTCCCCTTCTCGCTGCTACCTTGACCATCACTGCCAACAGATCTAGCCCCCGGCATCAGGCGTAGCGTTCGCTCGCTCGTGATTCTGTTTGGTACAGCGTCTGAGAGAAACACACGGGGGGCACAGCTACAGGGGACTGTGGCCTCTGGTTGAGGTACGGAACCCAAGGAAATATCTACAATGCCTAGGAAGCATCTCAATACATCCAGTGCTTTAAGGGATCAAATCTGAAGGGTATACCTGAGTGTAAGTCCGTGATAGTACGTATGTTGTAACAGAATTGGATATAACCTGTTTAACCCTTTAAAGACAAAGCGTATCTGTTTTATATAAGGACTCAGTGCGTACCGCGCTCTAAACACTCTCTACTTCGGTTATAAAAACCAATCTCTTAATGTTTTATAAGGCAAAAGTTGCTGTTTGTTCTGAGATCCGTACAAAACACATAAACGCAATGTGGGCACCACGTAGAATTTTCTAATGTTAAACCTGGTGATGTGTAAAGTTACCGCTAGGCTTTAAAAGGTTAAAGACATAGCTTAGTAACACGAAAAACGCTTACGTAAATGTAGATATGGTTGCGTAGTCTTGAAAGCTGTACAGCCGTGTCTACAGTATCTTCCACACTACACAGTCTGGAAGCTACTTAACTGTGAACACGACTGTGTAGCCTTGAAAATGTTGAGTAGTATAGGCGGCAGTGACCAAGGCAAAATATGTGACTGTGAGTGCTGAAGGTATATATTTTGTACCTCATATATTGAAACGTGAGAAAACTGGTATAGTTTCGAAGATTTGTGTATTCTGGGATGCGGTGCCCTGTAGTTTGGTATAATATGGCAGGTACGAACTTTTCGGGGGACATGCTACATCCATTCTCTTCATCACTACTATTTTACCTAAAGACAGACGCAACAGTTTCATTAGAACTTTATTTAAAGCAGAAGATGTAACGTGCCGGAACATTCAAAAATTAAGTTCGCCGAGACCCTCAAGTGCAGACCTAAAAATACAAAATTGCACGGAGACTATTTTACTAATGCCAGCGAAAACGTGCAGACTGTCAGACTGATCACCCGCCCCCCCCCCTCCATTGTACATTAAAATTGGCCCAGTAGACTGCGTCTTTTAAAAAATACATTAAAACCCTATCTTTTGGAACACGGAAATAGGGTGTTCTGGAACGTAAGGCAACGTACTTTGGAATCTTCAAAATTACATATGTATATGTAATCACACGTAATAGTATGTACTTAATAGATGTATACTAAATTATATGTAGACATATGTAATGTGACGCCATGTAATTTAGCGGATATCTGCCAAATTATATGGTGCGTACTGCAATAAATATTGTAGAATTATCTGGCACGTACACTAAATGTCAACCAAAATGTGTGGTACGTACAGTAGACATCCAATAAACTACGCATTTCATGGCACGTACTACAGTAAATATCTACCTAATTATATGGCAGGTACTACAGTAAATATCTACCAAACTATATGGCAGGTACTACAGTAAATATCTACCAAACTATATGGCAGGTACTACAGTAAATATCTACCAAACTATATGGCAGGTACTACAGCAAATATCTACCCAGCTCTATGGCACGCACTACAGTCAGTATGCACCTAAGTATTTGTACTCACATTCCAGAAGCTCCCATTAATCTTAAAATTGACCGTCAACAGAACCTCAAATCTCATATACTTAGCCATACTTTCTCAGGGTATGTGCAGAGGAAGTATTGAAAGAGATATCAGAAATTTTGAAGTTTTTCTATTGTTCTAACACAAAGCGCTTTTGTTACACAGTGCTTATATATTGCTAATCAGAAACCAATAACACCAGAACAGCATAAAACACTTGGCTGCAAATACAATAAGTGTGCATTTGCCACTTTTTATACATTGAAACCTCCAAATCACATTGGTTACTGTATTCTAACACCTGCATTAACATTAAAAAATGCATTTTACTCTCACAGTGTTTATATGCCATACGATGTTCACAACAAACAGAGATTATTTCTGTAAATAGCATTACCCGATTAGTCTTCACAAGGGAGACGCATCGTGTTTACTGTGAGGTACGACCTGAAACTTTAGCTATAATTTAGATGAATCTCATTCTCCAAAAGGTTAAAATAAATATTGGGCCTTCATAACAATTCACGGATGAAAAGTGCGCGTCTCCTGTTGACGGGCTGGTAGTGACGATATTGTCGCTACAGCAGCTCTGTTTACATGATTCTGCAATTAATTGTCATCACAAACAAACCTGTATTTACATAATTCCGTACGCTGTGAAATAAAACAAAACTCACTGTTGACTGAATAACCACCGTCTAGCAAGAAGGTAAATATTTGATTATTTCTACTGCAATTTACGTTTTTTACCAAACCGTATGTTTATTCTTAGGCGAAATATCTGGTGAAATAGATGCAATATTGTTTGAATATGTCAATAGAAAGTCCTGTTCTATGACAGGCCGTTGAATAAAAGCGCTTGTTTGTGCTTAGATTAATTGCTGGTATAAGCTTTTACTATGGGCTCAAACAGAAAAGATTACTCGTTTTCCAGTGTTTTGTTACGCATAGTTTCAAAATATTTACAATTTACCCTAAAAATCAGATGGTTACTGCTCCTCTTCATCACAAACCGAGAATAAAAACGCATGCAGCTGTACCTCGTATCTTCCAGATGTCTTCATGGCGTGGTGCTTGTTTAAAGTCATGGACAAAATTAATGGCTGATCCCAGTGGCCGCGCGGTCTAAGGCGTAGGTCTGCGGCCGAGCGCTTGCTGGGATCGTGGGTTCGAATCCCACTGCAGGCATGGATGTTTGTCAGTTGTTAGTGTTTGTGTTGTCAGGTAGAGGTCTCTGCGACGGGCCGATCACTCGTTCAGAGGAGTCCTACTGACTGTGGTGTGTGTCTGAGTGTGATCAAGTGAAAATAAATCACCTCGACACCTACTGTGAATAGGTAGAAGGGGTAATGATTACGAAACAAAACAAATTTAATGACACCTTTACATTAAGTAGTGTTTTGATATGTTTGTAAATAACGATTTTTCGTGGAGGATTAATTGTTAATAAACTAATAGTCATTCTGCTGGTGTGGAAATTATACACCTCTTAGGAATTTCGTACCGTCAAAAGTCCGTTACTTGAACATGTCTTGGGGCAGATGCATGTAATTCACAAACTTACACGGCTTTAAGGTGTACTTTTGCATTGTTATTTTAAGAATGTTGTTTGGTACTTGTATTATTATATCGTACAATATATTAATAAGAATTTGTAACTGAAAATCACTTTATTTAAATTGCCTTGCCCTGCTGTGCCCTGCTAGGGTTCGAAATAGTCCCCTGGCTCGTAAGCAAACTACTGTTCTCTGTATCGATCTGAGGTTCTGACGACAATGAATGTTAAGATCACAGTGTCCTGGGATAGAACGCCGTATAGTTGGGTGCATAGGTACCAAGGTTTCGGAGGAAAATACTGCCTCCCCTTCCAGGTATTCGTATTATCTTAACTAATGTACTCAGTTTCTGCCATATCAAGACTGTCAAGTGTGCAAAACAGCAACGATTTTGTCTCGAATATAAAAACGAGACCAAAATAAGTCTAGTTAGCTCTAATTTTGTGTTTTATTGTTTGATGCCAATCGATGAGTCAGTAATAATTCAGAAGCTACCGCGCATGGGAGGAAACTCCAGTTCTTTTGGAGTCATTCATCAAATACGGAACGATGTGAATGAGTGTAGGTCATGGATTTCTAAGGAGTAGTGAAATATTAACCCTTTAAAGACGAAGCGTATCTGTTTTATATAAGGACTCAGTGCGTACCGCGCTGTAAACACTCTCCACTTCGGTTATAAAAACCAGTCTCTTAATGTTTTTAAGGCAAAAGTTGCTCTCTGTTCTGAGATCCGTTCAAAACACATAAAAGCAATGTGGGCACCACGTAGAATTTTTTAATGTTAAACCTGGTGGTATGTAAAGTTACCGCTAGGCTTTAATAGGTTAAGCTGATCCTGGTGAAGCGAACTGCTTTGTAATTTGCGGGTCTATCTGAAGAAGGGGAATTCGTTGACCGCGTGCACTGCTGTCCATTCTAAACAAGACTCTGTTCTATGCAGTTTAGTTTCTCTTGTTTCCATCTTTTGTATGCAGTGGCAAAACGTACTGAACTTCTTACGATTCGAGGGGGCTTCAGTTTACATAATTTTGTCACTAGAAACAAACAAAAATAACTTTTTTGTTAATTATAAAACATTGAATCGTGGATCACTGGCAGCTGACAAGTAAGATCTTCGTCCGCCCAGGAAAGCGTAAAAAAAAATTTAAACATATTTCTATGACAACATTTGCTGGGTGCAAAATAATGTTATAAATAAAGTAAAGCAACGAGTGAATAAAATTTACGTTTTGGGTTTCAAATTCTGTATTGTGGAGAAATATATAGGCCTTTTGTGTTACATGTTCTCTGTGTACATTAATTGAATAAAATAATATAATGCACCCTGTACACTTTGTACATACACATATTCACATAAATACGAGTATATATAAAGCATATCTGACTGGTTATATTATTTTATCAAATTTATGGGATTATTTGTCCATAAAATAAAATAAGAAGGAAAATCGGTCACGCAGTTTCTTAAAAGGCTGCGGGCATTTGTGAAGACTCTTTAGTTTATCATAAAGGTACAGTGTTAGTAGCAAAACCCAAGGAGTTCGGAGCTAAAAAGACAAGAATCAATAGCTAAAAATTTTGCGCCTTCTATAATTTATGACAAGTTGCCTGCATTTATAAAATTAACACACTGCAACAAAACATCCTTTTTGCTCCCCTTTTCTTTTACTTCCATCTCAAAATCCCATTTCGGTATTAAATTTTACAAGTTGGGAAACGTGCACAGAGCGATGGACATTTCAGTTACGCCTTGGGTCCCCAGAGTTTTCGAAAAAGTGACCCATATTTCTGCATTTTTATGTTATAATATGCAAATATATGTAAAGTAAGGAAAATGAAATCTCTTTTAATATATTCTGACGATTCTTAGGGTCGCTGGTTTTAAAATACACTTCACGGATTTTCGTAACGTCGTGAAAAGATAGAAGAAAATAAAAAAATTGGTTTTTCATAAATTCTGATAACGAATGAGGTACTAAGAAATTTCCGATGGGCCGCCCTTTTGCGCCCTTAGGTTAAGGCGGCACTGCGTACTGCCTAAGTACGAGCATTGCAGCACAAAGCTCCTGCACAAATCTGGTGTCCCGGGCAGTTTGTGTTATCACATTATCCTAAAAACAGCAATACAGTGGACAGGGTAGTAACTGGGCATGCGCATACAGTAAAGATGGCAATGCATTCCTTTCTGTAAAGTGGTCGATACGCTTGTCTAATCTAAACGAAAATTGACAGAGAGCAACAAATCTCCAACATCAGACTTCATGGAAATTCTTCCAGCAGTCATCGAGTTATCATTATGCCTACAGAGGAAAATGTACGGACGGACAGAGCGATGTCATATGTCCTCCACAGGGATACGAACGCTTCTAAAAATAAGGCCTTCCGGTGAATAACCAAATAAACGTAACCAATCCTTGTTAATGGCATGATCTATTTTTGTCATCCGTTTCACCAATTTGGCACGTATTCAGAAAAGTAGGTCTAAGGTTCTTGGGGTCTTGTCGTTAAAATTGTGATAAAGTGAACCAACTTAGTATGAGAAACCATGGCTTTGAATGGAGAAAATATTGGTTAAGAAATAATACACAGAGCTGCAATTACGTGGCCACCAAATCGTGTACAATTAATTCTGTCACAAAACCTAACTGAATAGCGTCAGGCAGGAAGGGAGTTTTTTGAGTTTAGGAAGAGCTCTAAATTTGGCGCTGTAGGTATAAACAGGAACAACGTAAAGGGAGGTTCCTGTGTACCGGTTCTATATAACTAACTGCACGGACAGGGTGTTCAGCCTCCTTTTAAGTGAGGTATAATGCGGATTTTGGAAGATGCGAGTGCTGTAGGTGGGGTATGAACGGGAACTGCCATAACGCGGGCGTTAGCATCTTCTCACATCCCAGAATCGGGAATAATTCCGGAGCAGCCCAGATGGTATTTGTGAGAGACAAGTGGTACTGGGACAAGTTTCTCCAAAATAAATCGATATTCTCCTAGTATTTGTCATTCCACCGGTGCTTCATATTCATTCTTCTGTTATAGTGTTCATAGACAGTAGGCCCTTAGAAGTCGTACCTCCACAGAGAGAACAGGAAAAAAAAATAGTTTCCAGCAGGGCTGTGGAGTCGGAAGAAATTTTTAGGTGGAGTTGGAGTCGGAAGGAATTTATGTGGAGTCGGGGTCGGAAGGAATTTTAGGTGGAGTCGGGGTCGGAAGGAATTTTAGGTGGAGTCGGAAGGAATTTTAGGTGGAGTCGGAGTCGGAAGGAATTTTAGGTGGAGTCGGGGTCGGAAGGAATTTTGGGTGGAGTCGGGGTCGGAAGGAATTTTGGGTGGAGTCGGGGTCGGAAGGAATTTTAGGTGGAGTCGGGGTCGGAAGGAATTTTAGGTGGAGTCGGGGTCGGAAGGAATTTTAGGTGGAGTCGGAGTCAGAAGGAATTTTTAGGTGGAGTCGGAGTCGGTGTCGGTAAAAATGTACCGACCCTGACACGGACCTCAGTCTAAAATCTTAACTAGATACTCCAAATCCAGAGCCCTGATAGCTACAGCAACCATTAGACTTATACTTAAATATAGGTTATAAGTCTAAAAAGTGGCCTGATGATTCACGTGGTGGCGATGAAATGTCTTATAGGTTTACCGTTATTAATACATATTGAGCTTTTATCAAGGAGTCGGATTCGGAGTTTTAAAAATCGAGGAGTCGGAACCGGAAGTTTTAAAACTCGAGGAATCGAAGTCGGAGTCGGAGTCGGAGCTTTAGTGTACCGACTCCACAGCCCTGGTTTCCACTCATGAGATGCAATGCAAGACATTATTTGTAACACATAGGCTTACATAGCAGCATACAATTGAAATGAATTTCAAAGAAATTAGCCTATATTTTGAAGAACTGGCCCGGATTTAAATGGCCCCAAGCGGCCTTTCTTTAGCAATTGCGAGGTTGTTTACATTAGGGTCTTACTTGAGCTCCTAAATAACTATCAGTACTATTGCAGTTAGTTACATTTTCAGTCGCTGGTTAATGTGCAGATGATGGTCCGGATTCACCCAGTCTAGGGCAAGTGGTTTTGCTGATCAGTTCTCAGACTCAGCATGGTACATGCGCTGCCCTCATTCAAATGCAGCGTCATCTTAAGAACTGCAAATGTGTGCGCCCACTGCTGCAGTGTTCCACTTTTTTGCTGAGACACTCTTCGAGATACAGGGAAATATACGACTGAATGTCTTGCAAGAAATGAGCTATAATGTCAGGATATCAAACTGCACTTAAAAGGAAAATATCTTACTGTATAGAACAGAGTCCTTCTTCAGGAATTGAACAAGAATTTACACACCGCGTATGAAACCCAAGGGTATACTGCAATGCACATAATAGCCAGCCACTGGAACCTATCCTGAGTCAGTTTAATCCAGTCCACGCCATCATTACCTATTGCATTGAGATCTGTTTTAGTATTATCATGATCAAATGCAAGCAATTCTCCTGACTTGTGCCTTCCTTTCAAGTCTACAAACTAAAATTTCTATTCAGTTTTTCCCATTTTAATGCTACATGTGCCGTTCTTGTGATCATTCTTGAGTTCCTCGCCTTAATAATACTATATGGAAAGTGCAATTATATAGCCCACTTTACGTAGATTTCTCCAGTTCTTAGTATTTCCGCGCAAAATATTCTTGTCAGTGCCATATTCTCGTACATGGGTTGCAGAAAGGGGCATATGTAGTCCCTTTCAATAGTTATAAGACCCTAGGGTTGAGGCACTGCGCTACAAACCGGCAGGTCGCGGGTTCGATTCCCGATTGTGCCATTGGAATTTTTCATTCACATAATCCTTCCACTATGGCCCTGGGGTCGACTCAGCCTCTAACAGAAATGAGTACCAGGAATATTTCCTGGGGATAAAAGCGGCCTGTACATATGGCTGGCAACCTGACCACCTTCATGTGCCGATTGTCTAGAAATCTGGGAACCTCAACCTCCTGGAACCCTCAGGACCTGTCCAGGCCTGTAATGGGACTGCTTTACTTTATTTTTATAAGACACTTACACAGACAGAAGGCCCATAATATGTGTAACCCAAATCACTTTTAGCATATTCGCACTTGTATTTCGTACATAATTTGCAGGGAGTATATTCCTTATTTCTTGCTTTCTCAGTGTTACCGATTCACATAAGGATAGCAATACCGTAGCGCCTGATACAGTTAGAAAAGCCTTGCCTTTGTTAACGCAGTACATTAATGTGTTTCTTAAATTCTCAGAACGGACAACCATTATTTCACTTCACACCACTAACAGATTAATATTCGTAATGGAAAGACAGTGCTTTCCTGTGAGGTAGGAAGTAAATTTTTGAGCGTTATTTAAGTGAAATTCATGCCTCAGAAAATTAATTATTTTAGGGTGAATTGTTTTTCATGTGATCTTGTTTTTAGTAATAAAGTGTCAGTGCGTTAGAACTTTATATAAAACTTTCTAGTAGTTTATTAACCCTTTAAAGACGAAGCGTATCTGTTTTATATAAGGACTCAGTGCGTACCGCGCTGTAAACACTCTCCACTTCGGTTATAAAAACCAGTCTCTTAATTTTTTATATGGCAAAAGTTGCTGTTTGTTCTGAGATCCGTACAAAATACATAAACGCAATGTGGGCACCACGTAGAATTTTTTAATGATAAACCTGGTCGTAGGTTAAGTTACCGCTAGGCTTTAAAAGGTTAATGACGTTTGTATTTTTATCGTCGTTTAATTCTAAAAAACACGCGCACAAAAGGCACTTCAAATCAGTCCAACACTTGACCACCAATTAAAGTACAACGCAACGAATTGGATTACAACCAACACACTTAACAATTATTTATTTAAAACAAATTTTGTTTAATTGTCTGAATGGTGGGTTGTTTAACAATGCTGCGTTCCATTAAATGTTATTTTGGTGACAGTAACAACGGTCGTTCGAAATCCGAAGTATTGGACAGGCACTGGGGCTAAATGACAAAAGAATGTTTAGATGGCCTGCAGTTAATAATTTCTCCACATATGAGTCATAAGACGACAGAAAAGCAATATCTTCGTCCATTTTAATTGCAGTTTGTTTAGCGACATTGTTATTGGCTCAGACAAGA
Organism: Coptotermes formosanus; assembly: GCA_013340265.1. Classification (NCBI taxonomy): domain Eukaryota; kingdom Metazoa; phylum Arthropoda; class Insecta; order Blattodea; family Rhinotermitidae; genus Coptotermes; species Coptotermes formosanus. The sequence goes on along the minus strand of BLKM01000742.1, from coordinate 309,250 downwards.
TAGATTCGATGAATACTGAATAATACTGCAAGCAGCCGTGGTCTAATTTGAGATAATATCTCAGTATCTTCCTGGAATGACTAAGCAAACCCGCGAGAAATTGTCAGGACACTACACATCTAGGGGAAGATTAGAACTGGGCGCATTATTTTTGTATGTTATTTAGCGACAGTGTCATTTGGTGGAGTCAGGCCTGTACAGCGTCAACGATGGGCGAATGAATGGGCATATATGTCCGGTGAAATGATGCTGACAGATTAAAACCGCAGTACTCGGAGGAAAACCTGTCCCAGTGCCACTTATTCCACCAAAAATCCCATATAGCCTGGCCTGGATCTAAACGCGTTCTTCCACGGTAAACGCCCGGCACATTCTGAATACAAGTCCGAAAGCAAGTCAGAAGCGTTACCATTGGAGTGCCTTTATCAGATATTTTCGACGGGTTTGGAAAAGCGTTCACGTAACCAAAAATGTTGGTGGTTGAATTGATCGCAGTAACGCGCCTGCGATAATCGGAACCGTCCTGCAGGACATAATACGCTGTTACGAGTGAAAGGCAGAGTTCTCTATGCGCACACCATAAAGACGTGAGGGAGAGGAGGTATAGACCCACTCATTCTTCACCTCGGCGGTGGATGTAAATGAGTGTTCAGTTTCACGCGTCAGCCGCTTGACATCCTGGGAATAGGCACATGGGCACCCAGTTTGCGATATAATGACTGGAGTTCTCATGGTGGTTCGTGTGCACGTTACCGCTTTAACCATTTAAAGACGAAGCGTATCTGTTTTATATAAGGACTCAGTGCGTACCGCGCTGTAAACACTCTCCACTTCGGTTATAAAACCCAGTCTCTTAATGTTTTATAAGGCAAAAGTTGCTGTTTGTTCTGAGATCCGTACAAAACACATAAACGCAATGTGGGCACCACGTAGAATATTTTAATGTTAAACCTGGTCTTTACCAGCCTACAGGTCGTCACAGCCCAGAAGGTAGTCGTCGTCAGTCCATTGTACCGATAGGTGACAGATGACAGTGACAGAGTTGATAGATTTTTATAAACTACATTTCCAGCGTCGAAAACTGACCACAGTTTTAAGCGCGAGCTTGCATTAGCGGAGGGGTACAGTTTAGGTGGAACATCTGATCTGATCAGACCAGTAGAGCGGGGGATTGACAGAAAAGAGAGACAAGGCCAGAGCACAGTCGAAATCAACACATCACTACCATCACCACGGTCATCTGAGATGACGTCACACTATATCGGTCAGTGAACTGAAGTGGCGCAGTCGGTCCAGTCTGCCTTGCGGGAATGTAGCAACACTTTGCGGCTGGCCATTGGTCAAACTCTGCGGCAGCCTGCGGTCCATCGCTTACAGCCGAGGCAACCCTACAGCCCTGGCTTCTAATGGGAACAAATGCGTATTCAGATTGCTTTGCCATGTAGCTAGGTAGGTAAGTACCAAAGTTGCAACTTACGTGATGCCGTCTTCTTCAGTATGGAAATGTAAGTCAAATGTGATGTAAGTGGTAGTGATAAACGGAGGGAAAGCCAAGATGGGGGCTGAGGTCGGACCAATAGGAGGCGAGAGTATTAAGACGTGAGGTTACATGTGGGGTGGAAACTGTGAAGGAAAAAAGATGTGTGAGAAAGAACAGGAATAAGAATAAAATTTATAAAAAAATGTATGATCTATTTATGAGATCGATAAAATAAAGGATGGGACTGCTGGAAGAAGCAGAAGCAAGTAAGACATCAGCGTGTCTACCAATCTGCACGGCGTCAGGTCCCAGAAGAAAGATTTCTTTATTTTCGCTGTTGTGGGAACCTGAAATGTAAAATGCGGTCTTACAGTCTCTGTGCAAGGTAAGCATGTTCGGGACTTTGTAAACCCTGTTCCAGACGTCGAGTCATGTAAACCCTGTTCCAGACATCGAGTCATGTAAACCCTGTTCCAGACAGCGAGTCATGCAAACCCTGTTCCAGGCATCGAGTCATGTAAACCCTGTTCCAGACGTCGAGTCATGTAAACCCTGTTCCAGACGTCGAGTCATGTAAACCCTGTTCCAGACGTCGAGTCATAAACTCTCAGTTACGTGTGGAAGGATAAGTAGCTGAAAACAACAGCAGCGAAAAGAAATGTATGTCATTACAAAATTAGGGGAATTATAGCCCTTAAGTAAAGTTCATGAAAGGCATAACTTGTTTTTCAGTCCCTTACGAATACCACAGTATCTTATAATTTGAAAGATCCTAAATACTGTCATGAGTTTTGTATGTATGTATGTATGTATGTATGTATGTGTGTGTGTGTGTGTGTGTGTGTGTGTATAGAGAGAGACATACATACGTAATACATACATACATACATACATACATACATACATACATACATACATACACACACATACGCGCGCGCACCCATACGTATGTACGTGCGTACGTAATACATACACACACACATACGTGCATAAACACACACACATACGTACTTACGTACGTACGTGGAAAAATAATTTCTTTTTTCCATGTAAGATTTTAAATTCTTCTGGCGGTGTGGCTACGAAGACAGCTGTCTTCAGGAATGTTGCGCAGTGTAGCCTGATAGAATTGTGTCGACGTTTCAGAGGAACCTTTTGCCTTTATTACCTAAGTATATCCTCAAAAATGGAAGAGCATATTTCTCTGACGCACCAGTATTCTCCTACCAAACTACACGTTTTCTTGTCCCAGCATAGAGTAATCTTCAACAAACTTGCCAATTTTAGTGTGATATAAAAAACGTCCTTGATAGTGCAGTGTGGGAGCATTAGTGGGATCGGATCTGGCTGGACGAGAAAGTGAAGAGGAAAACCTCCGAATTATATCCCAGCTTTCTGATCATTCAACCTTTAACTAGCCTGTACACAGCCTAAGCCACAATGTGATGGGCGGAAAACGTACAACGTACGGGATAGATGAAAAATGCGTACAAAGTTTTGGTGTTAGAAGCTGGACGGAAGACTTCGGATACTTATATATAAATGGCAGAGGGACGTAGGATGGGCGGCTGTGCACTGAAGTCGTCTGAAAAAGGTTAGGGACTAGTGGAGGCCTTGTGCAGGGCTGTGGAGTCGGTACACAAACGCTCCGACTCAGACTCCGACTCCTCGAATTTTAAAACTCCGACTACGACTGCGACTCCGACTCCTTCAAAAATCTCAATACGTATTAATAACGGTAAAACTAGAAGACATTGAATCGCCACCACGTGAATCATCAGGCTACTTTTTAGACTTATAACCTATATTTAAGTATAAGTCTAATGGTTACTGTAGCTATCAGGGCTCTGGATTTGGAGTATCTAGTTAAGATTTTAGATTGAGTTCGGAGTCGGTATATTTTTACCGACTCCAACTCCACCTAAATATTCCTTCCGACTGCGACTCCACCTAAAATTCCTTCCGACTCCGACTCCACCTAAAATTCCTTCCGACTCCAACTCCACCTAAAATTCCTTCCGACTCCGACTCCACCTAAAATTCCTTCCGACTCCGACTCCACCTAAAATTCCTTCCGACTCCACATAAAATTCCTTCCGACTCCGACTCCACCTAAAATTCCTTCCGACTCCGACTCCATGACTCCGACACCGACTCCACAGCCCTGCTCTTGTGAACGCGATGGTGAGCCTCTAGTTTCCATGAAAGGCTCTAAATTTCTTGAGTCGTTGAGAAAATGTCAGCTTCTCATGAATGACTGTCTTCACGGGAAATAATTAATATTCCGAAAGTGTAACTGCTTTGCTTTTTACATGATGTCATTCAAGTGACAACGAAAGTGCAAGTTAACAAGGGTTATGATGATTATTATTATTACAGACACATGCACTGTGTTTACTTGCACAGTGTTTACATGCAGAAGTTTTCAAATTCCCATTTATATATGACAACTGAAAAATGGGAAATAAATCGCATGACTTACAATCTTGTTCAGAAATTGGTGAAAACAACAGGAAGCGTTGCAGACATGCTGGCAAATTGCAAGATCATTCTTACCTTGAGTGGTGGCTGCGTCATGAAATGGCTAATTTACACTGAGAAAAGAAAAGTTCTCGTACAAAATTCTTGGAACTGTTCTCATTATATTCCACAGGACTTCTTGCAAATGTTGGATGGTGGTATCTGCATATAAAATGCTTACCGAAGCAAACTACTTCACATAGACCCTACATTTTCTAATTTCCTCAAATTTACTCAGAATTTGCTTGTTTTAAAAATATCTATCACCAAAACTTAAGGATAGTTTATAAGATGCCCTTTACCTTACACTTTGCGCTGAGATTTTTGTGGTAATTTTGACGGCAAATATCCAATCACTAGAAGTTTCTTTTAAAATACATCAACATTTCACACGACATATGTTTCCAGATCCGCTGGACGAAACTGTTTCAAAGTAGGATGAAACCAATATACCATAACACTTCTTTGTTTCAGCTTCTCCTTTTTTTGTGATAATGGTCCTCGAAATGCGCCAACTCTGTTCTGGCGTGACCGTTCCGGAAGCCAGAGAGAAGAAAGCTGAAAAGGGCATAAGGAAAAAGTAACAGACAGGAGGTTGTGTTCTCTCGCAAGCATTTGGGCCCATGAATTAGGCATGCATGTGCAACCAAACGTACTGTGTTCTTATTCTGATTAAATTATTTTTGTGTCCATGGATTTACCGTTGCACCTTCGATTGCATTTTTAATCTAATTTATACGCCGCAGATACACATACGTAAACACAGACACAAAAATTCTTATTACATAGACATTTCGAACATCGATAAAGTGGTAGCTGGAATGGCTTCAGTCAAAAGTTTTACCGAGTTATTAAAATTTTACTTCGATAGCCTTGGGTTATGCTGTTACCGATGTACGTTACCCATAAGTAATATGCGATTATTAATATTACTACTACCACCACTACCCTCCACCACCGCCACTGGGCCGATGTAAGTAAATGCAAAGGTGAATTTGGCCCAGTGTGTAATTAAAAACTTTGCCATAAAGACGTATGGAGGAGTGCAGGTACAGCTCCACACAGACAGCAGTGAGTGGTCAGTTTTGCGTGCCGTATGCTTTATCCCTGGGGAAAGAGTCTTTGCTACCCACAGCTGTGAGACCCAGGGCTGCTCTGGGCAATGGGGAGAGGTAAAATTATTGCTCATTCTTGAGATTCAGTTGCCATTCCCCAGTGTTCCAGCCGGCTGTAACCTATCGGCACAAGTGTCCGTCTTCGTCACCAAAACCTGACCGCCTGTGGGGCCCACCGTACCTTCTATTCAGTGGGCGTCGTCGACACTGTCCGCGTAAGTAGAGCGGTTGCACTGTGAAGTTGGCCGCACACGTCCGTGGTAAAAACGCGTGGATGTTTACCTTCACTGACCTTATAAGCCTTTATGGCCTCATGCCTTGACATCATCATCATCATCACAATCATTGTCATCATGATATTGTTCTACGAGGTATATTAGTCATTAGGCTCTCGAGTCAGCCTATATATAAACAAATAAATGTAAAAATAAGAAATTTAACTGAATTATCATCATCACAGTGTGTATTTGTACTTAACCGTTTTGCATCTACTCAAGCTCGCTGCCATTTTTGACTGACAAAATATGTCCCACTGAGCATAAATTTATATTGTCAGTAAAAAAATAAACCAATTTGAAGAGGGTAATATTTCACAGCTGTATAAAGTAGCTTCTTACGACGATCTCATTTGTATATGTTTCTCGTAATAAGCCAGTAGTGATAAAACAGCATGGCTGCGATCTCTCAAAAAGCGATGATTGATGACAGACAAAGAACCTTAATGACTGGTTGTGATACTTTTTTTCTAGATACAAATTGCACAGCGTGCTTCTTAAATTAGGCACGGGCTGTAATGCTTGTATACACATAATTACACACTTTGTTCTGTTTTAGTTTTTGTTTTGGCAATCATTGGATGGTTGATTGGATGGATGCATTCTGTGTATTAAATAAGTCACACATAACTTCGTCGCCACACAGGTGGTAAAGCCAGTAACACGGCCGGCCATGTATGAGGGTGACAGCTGATATTATTGCAGCGGTAAATGTGAATATTACGTTGTGAGGCATGACGCCGTGTAGTTTTGATAGGTGCTAGCATTTAGGATGAACCTACTGGCTCTACTGTCTACCACAAAGCAGGACAGACAGCAAGTGCGTGTGAAATTTTAGTGCCTCTTTACTTAAACTACACGGCGTCACATCCCAGAATATCGCCATTTCCAATAAAGAAAGAATACATACGTACTGGAAACAATGAATCATTCAACTGCGTTTCAACGTACGGTGGAACTCGGTTATAACGTCATGAAAGGGACTGAATATTTTGTGTCGTTATAAATGAGTGTTGTTATAACCGAGCGGTATAATGTTATGGCTAACAGCGAGGAATTAATTGGTATCACATAATATCTGACGCTATAAACGAGGTGTCGCATAAACCGATGTCGTTATAACCGGGATCAACTGTAGTTTTTCTCGACAGGAATAACCTTCAACTTACCAAGAGGAGTCTGAAAACCGTCTCTTTCTTAAGTAGAGGAGAGCCTGTGTTGACATACGCGCGGTAGAGTTCATATCTGTGGTTCTATGGTTTATGCCGTAATGTAGTTCAGTCGATGATTACCAAAGTTTCGAGGTAGTTTTTTGCCTTCATCCTCAGAGTGGCGAATGATGACAAAGGGAAATATCCCGTCTTTTGCAGGAAATCTAATTCCAATTATCATGGAGACAGAAACTTCTACATTGTAATTCATATGTATTGTACATTTTCTTCTAAAGCGGCACGTCGTTGAACAAGAATTTTTAAAATATGTGTCTTTGTCTTGCTGTCGAACCAGATACCTAAAACATGTACCTCTGTATTTCTTCAAAAGTTCACTTATATAGCGCTGTATTCTGATAATCTAAATCTTTTTCAAAATCAAAACCGCCGCCGGTTACTTGTTGGTCTGCGGACTGCGTCGAATAACAGAAATATGTGCTTCAGATAGCAACGGATAAATATGCAAGTGTTTAAAGCCGATCACAACACAGGTAAATGGGTTTGTTTTGCCTTCATTTCATTACGTAGGTGGTCACATTGATCTTGTGTGTCAAATTCTGCTCGAGGCTTCGAATGCCACTTGGGGCACCAATGTAAGTAACTGTACGGAACAGAGTCCGTCTTCAGAAAGTACTGCAGCTAGTCAAGGAATTCCCGGCATTTTATGGAGTCTGAAGTTTCATTACCGCGTTCAGTAGAACCTACCACCTGTCCCTATCCCAAGCCAAATCAATCCAAACCGCGCCCTCCCACCCGATGTCTTTAAGGTCCATTTTAACGTTAATCTTCCCTTCTGCAACTAGGACGCACCTGTGTTCTCTTTCCCTCACGTTTCGTAACAAAATCCTGTATGCACCTTTCCTCCGACACGTGCCCATCTCATCCTTCATATTTGATCCTAGCTAACTCCATGGATCAGAGGCCTTCTTGAGAAGCTAACAGTTTCTCAGCTAGTCAGAAATTCCCCGCATTTTATGGAACCCGCAGGTTCATTACCGCATTCACAAGATCCCGCCACCTGTCCCTATTCTGAGCCAACTCAATCCTGTCTATTCCCCCAACCCACTGCTTGGAGATCCATTTTAATATTATCCTCCCATATACGCCTTGGTCTCCCAAGTGGTCGCCTTCCCTCAGGTCTCCCCACTAAAATCCTGTATGCACCTCTCTTTTCCCCCATACGTGCTACATGCCCCGCCCATCTCATTCTTCTCGTTCATATTTGATCACCCGGATAATTTTTGGTAAGGAGTGCAGATCATGAAGCTCCTCGCTGTGCAGTTTGCCCCAGGCCCCTCTTACCTCTTTCGCCTTGAATCCAAACAGGCAAGGATTTATTATGTCTGCATTTTTCCGTACTTTTCTTTTGTGTAGTAGAGGCCTTGCGACTGGCCGATCCCCTCACAAGGTGTCCAACCAACAAACGAGCTGCAGAAGCACACTGTCAGAAACTGGCCGTCCTTTCGGAGGAACTTGTCACCAGGGGAGACATAGTTTCTACCGAAACGTACAGTGTCACGTTCCTTTAGGCAGTAGTACTCATAATAATGTTAAATTATTAAATTAAATTTTCTTTGTAATACTACCGACATGTAAGCTTTCAAAGGATAAATACACATTAAAAAATCCCTGGTTTCTCTCCAGAAAGAAGGGCTCCAAAAGAAATGTGTAAAATGGAAGTTAGAATATAGGATGAACAAGGCTGTGAATGCTGAACTGTTTTGATCCTAATCCTTGGAAACATGGGCATAAAATTTGTTACGAATATGGTACGTACTTCCCACGCCTCACAGTCAACAAGCATCTCGAGCGTAAAGACAAGCCAATTAATGCTGTGTAGAGGAGTAATCACTGTTTATTCTGTGAATCATATGAAACATAAACAAACTGTGTGGACAAAAGGGTCTTTTGATGTTAAAGTACATGGAATATATACTAACAGGTGTTTTTTAGAAGGTTTACCGGAAAAATTCGTTAATTGGACGTCCGTGTAATGACGAGTTCTTACTTACAAGTATTTGTTGTTTGTATTTAGTTCCTACTAAGCAGAACTGCTGCTGCCTTGTACAGAGTAGTTACGGTCCGTTATATTTTTTATTTATTTATTTATTTATTTATTTATTTATTTATTTATTGACGAATGTATGGCGGAGCCGATCCCAGTGGCCGCGCGTTCTAAGGCGTAGGTCTGCGGCCATTCGCTTGCTGGGATTGCAGGTTCGAATCCCACCGGAGGCATGGATATTTGTCTCTTGTGAGTGTTTATGTTGTCAGGTAGAGGTCTCTGCAACGGGCTGATCACTCGTCCAGAGGAGTCCTACCGAGTGCTGTGTGTCTAAGTGTGATCGTGAAGCCTCTATAATGAGGAGGCCCTGGCCCACTAGGGGCTGTAGCTCCATGGAAACAAAAATATGGTGGAATGATTGCTGTTTTATTGAATATTTCCTTAATAGAGTTACAAGATTCGTGCATGTTTACTGCGTTTCGTATAATTTATTTAAGAATTAAGGGTTTGGAATAGAGGGTGCATACTTGAAGAAAGAGACGTTCAACTGGTAGCCAATAATTCGAAACGGTGTATAAGGCGTTGCCTAACTATGCCGTGCGTGTTTTGTCGTAAACTATGACCTTGTTAAACGAGGGTGCGCATGGTCAAAACCGGTTGTCTCTCTTCAGAGTCTAGACTGATCGATCCGTCCCTGATGTTCAGTGTATAAGTGAGCCACGTGCTACGTTATGCAACCTACATAGCACACAGTTGAAAGGGCCCCTCATACAGGGGACTACCGCTTAACCGTCAAGAGTAGATGGTTTATTGACAGAAACAATAAATAAATAAGCACAGCAGGGCGTGAATAATTTACTCAGCCTGACAATGATGTATCAATTACAAACACTCCCTATGGTAATACCCTGCAAATATCTGCTGTAATACTGTAGTAAATTAGGTTAGCAAATTAATATTTAAAGCTAATATTTTGTCGTATTTTTCTGTTTAGGAACGGAGTGGCTCAACACTGAGAGCAGGTGAACCCAGATTAGGAGAAGGGTAAGTCCATTATAATTCATTTTATAACTGCTTTATTATTTCATTTGTTTTCATTTACGGAGGGTGTAAGTGCTTCAGAGACTTCGGTCATGGTGCCATAATCCAGACCACAAGAATCGAAATATTGACCGACACATCACCTTCCCACTACGTCTCTTTTACATAGTTTCCCCTTCCCTTCCCCTCTAGGTTGCAACTTATTGTATGTGAGGGATATCGGACCTGCATCGTGTTTCCAGTTGGCTTGGAATCAACTTTGCTTTCTATTATCTTCGTCTTCACTATCATAGAAGGCAACAGGGAAACCCGACCCTATACCTTGTACCTTATAAACGTGATTTTCTGCCTGTGTAACTTCATACTTTGCAGGCGGGCATGTGAAAATTAGTTTCTGTGGTAGTAACTTGCAACATGTACGGTTACTCTAAACATTTAGACTGAATCGACTGACGCCTCTAAATGTATGTGGTGCTTCCTTCAGAACTCAAGAATATGTGTGAAGGCGAAACTGAGGACTTATCTTACAGCGGTCCGGTAGAGAGCCAAGCTGTCTACCCGTTAGCGGCGTTGCCAGTATAAACACGCAGGCCTGCTTAAATTCTGTTTTAAATAAAAATTTAAACCTTCGGCTTGTGAGAATGACGAATTTACTTGTTGCTCCTCTGAATGGACCGGCTTTGCAATTAATCCTCCCATAAGAAGGCATAGTTTACGTCTGTTGAGCTGGAATCCCATTATTAACATCTGGGCAGGGGTGTACAAATTCTACTAAAAATTTAGGGGACACATCACATGCTAGGCGCCAGATGGATGATACGAAATAAGGTCCATACTGTGAACCCACATATACTAGGCGCCGCTGCACAAAAGTTAGTGGCCCGGGCGACCTGGCGCCAGGAGTTTTTGCACGCCAGCACTATAGCTTTCTGGGTCTTACTGCCTAGGTTGCCTTAGAATATTTTCGACGTGTTTTATCGTAAAGGTGTTCAGCAAGTTTTTGACATCGTTACAATACCACCGCCTCAATTATTATTCTATCTTATTTGTAGATGTGGGCGGTATTTCGAAGTGCATTTAGTGGAGGCCACAAACTGAGTGTCAGTTGGTGTATCACAACATCTAAGCGCCAATGCCGCTGTCTTAGCAGCATTGACAGACAGACATAATGCAATTTCCGGCCTTGTTTGCAGATTAGATTACACCTGCCAATAGTTCCCTCCCAGGCAGCCGATCAGCCACGACTAAATATGCGGGCTATATACCGAAATGTATTTTGATTTAGCGAATTGCAATTGCAGTTCATGTATTTTACAGTCTGCAGTGGGCCACAATATAGCAAGCACGTGATGGTTCTTGCTACAATATTTTCTGAACTTATAATATTTCTTTAGACAAACTCAGTTTCATAATGGCTTGTGTATTTCCCTACGCATTATATTGAATATGTGAAAATAAATTAGAGTTTTAAAATGTAACAACTTTTAATTCACACGCACTGTCAGAACACGACAAGCGTTTTCAGGTTATGTTCCACTGTTCCGCTATGTGCCGACTCAACACAGCGTCGCGACTGTTATCCGCTATTCTAATTTTCTCATTCACTACACCGGTACAGCTCTCTAAATAGTACGCGGAATGAAAATCAGAGGTATTTTTAACGAAAATTCGAGACCATTATATTTTCAACAGTACTTACCAAACTACATGTTATGGCTTTTGCTTCTTTCTTGTGATCATTCACTTCATGGGCCCGCTAGCTGGAGCCGTTCCATATCAATTTGTAGTTAATGAAAAATAAATATTTGCTTGGTACGATCTACGTGAAATTCAGAGTGTGTTAACGTGTTTTTTTTGCGAGAATCTTGAATGGAATTTGGGCAGTGGAAGTAACTCTATTATTTTACGAGTTTTTGTTTTTTCGCAGTGTACATTCGGCCCTTGAAGATGAGACCTCTTTGCTGTCTCGAAACAGCGTCGGCCACGTATCACATAATAACGCGACGTTAACATCTCAGAGGAATGGAGATGTCACAACTGTACACACGTCTTCATATAAAGTACCGGTTGTTCTTGCCCTATTTTAATGAAACTCGAATTTTCTCGACAGAGTTTAGAAAAATCATTACATGTCAAATTTCATAAAAATCAGTCCAGTTGTTCCATACGGACAGACGGATGGACAGACGAATGACAAAGCTAATAGTCTTTTTCGAAATTTTGCGAACGTTCCTAAAAACTGTTAAAAATCCAGTCCAGATCTAGCACTTAATTTTTTTTGTCCTTTGAAGGCACCTTTTTAAGAGGTATTGTTATATTATTTTACGCTCGTATCTACATGAATGGAGTCGTCTATCTGTACGCATTCCTGTAAGTTTAGATTTTAGACGCGTTTACGCAATTAGTATTTAAAACTTAAATGGAACTCATATGTATGGTGCGCAAAATAACTGTTGTGAAATTAGCCAATTAGATAAGCAAAATATCAAAGAAATCTTCCGGAATATACGTGTAGTGCGATGTGTGCTTTCCCAGTATTATAAGATCTATAATCAGTGGTCGCTATAATCTGCTTCTGCTTAGTCATAACGTTTCGTGGCATTCCGCAATAAATAGTACCGCACCTAAACTAGGAATGTTCATCTCTCGATGTGCTGATAATGTGTTAATCTTTAAATGGATGCTTCATACAGTATTTATAATCTACCGTCAACTAAAAGTTTACGTGCCTATATACTATTCGTAACACTGAAAAGAAATAAAAAATATATACTGATGTACACTTCGCGTGGTCACTCTATTATCTCGCCCTCATACCTTCCCAGTATTCCGTCATTTTTAAATATCCGACTCCATACACGTTGCCGTGCTGCTGTGTGCGATATTATATCATGTCGTAAAGTTTGATATTTATGGAATGATATCAAAATTTAGCCCGCCTATTTTATTCATTTTAGTAGCAGGCGCAGCTTGAAATTGTGTTGATTCTAAACTAACGTTTCGGGAACATTCTTCTACGGAGGACGCACTAAAATAATTCTTTCTATCCCGAGGAGCCCCTACTTATGAAAACGTTTACAGGTCAGAAAAGGTTTTTGGCGAATAACTGTTCTCTTGCAACAGGTGAAGCGGCTGTGTAACAATACAAAACGGAGACGGACAAAATAAACTAAATACACCCTTAAGTGGGATTTGACCAGAATAAAACAAAGAGACAGTCAATCGCGAGCGGGGATTACTCCGGCCAATTGCTGTGCAAAAATTCAGGCCACATATCGTCGGATATTTGGAATTTTTCGCGGTATTTCAGAACTCTTTATTTATTCATTTCACGTTCTCTCGTGGAACCCCTAACTGTGGAATTCTGGCTGGGAAACATTGATACAGACTATGACTATAGTGTCATAGGATATGACGCCGTATAGTTTTGTAGATAGGAACAAACACTTCTTGGGAACCTGATATTTTTACGGCATTAGGCATCAGGTTTATCAGAGATGCCAATAATTACCTATCTACCTAACTACACGGTGTCATATCTTAAGAGACCCTATTTATGATATTCACCGACATCAAAAGCGAGTATTTCCTAAATAAGATCCTTTCGTCTTTCAATATTTTTTTCCAGTGGCGCAACAGCCCCCTATTGGGCCAGCGCCGCCTCATTATCGAGGCTTCACGGTCATACTCAGGCACACACCACACTCGGTAGGACTCCTCTGGATGAGTGACCAGCCCGACACAGAAATCTCTACCTGACAACACACAACAATCACAAGAGATAAACATCCATGCCCCCGGCTGGATTCGAACCCACAATCCCGGCAAGCGAACGTCCGCATACCCACGTCTTAGACCGCGCGGCCACTGGGATCGGCTCCTGTTTTAATAGCCCCTAGCTAATCTTTAAGGTATTTAGCGATAGCATTTCAGGCGCTAAGATGCTTGTCGATTGAGAAAGGGAGATAACGAATGATGAATAGTTAAGAATTTGGTAGGAAATTGCTGTAGTGTGTTTGAAGTGGTGAACGTCACTCAGCCAGGACAGCCGGCAACCCGGTCGACATTATAAACCTAACGCAGTCGAAAGACTTGTCCTGCCACTTAGATGCTGTAATTGCAGAGGCTCGGCCCTCTCCACATGCCCTTCTAGCTACCACAGTGAGCTCCGTAAACATAAAAGCTGAAAACATTTATGTTGTTTAAAATGAAAGGAAAGGCCAGGAAGTCCACATGTTTTCCGAAAAAGTAGGAGCCCCCTCCAAATTCTAGGCACCAGCAGAGTGACATGAAGCAAGTTATATGCTCAGCACTAACGATTCTGGAGTGACCTCTGGACTCGTGGTGCTTGCTGCTCGACAGTGTGTCAAATGGTACCATTCTTGTATGCGAGGGGAAGAAATGCAGTAATTATGCGGAAAATATTGGGTGCTACCATACAAAATTTAGTTGCCAGGTATCTGTGCAGACCTGGCCTAGTCGAACGTAGTAACGTCTAGCGCATTCAGACGATATCTTCGGATCGAATGCCAGGCTTACTGTGACCTAACAGGTTCCGAAACGTTGTTCCAATAATGTCTGTGGGTTAAAATTTTGCATCTATTTATCTACATTGGGTTTCGTAAACACAGTTTATTAGTAACAGTTACAACTCCCACAACTTCTTATTTACCTTAAAGACATTTTTTGTTTTCCAGTGTTTAAGGAAGCACCACACAATGAAAGCATATGGGGTAATGTAGATGAAGCTCCACTCATTCTTAGCGTCGACACTGGATGGAAAACAGACACCCAGACCATGTTTGTTCGCTTTTGGAGAGGATGACAATGTCTTGGTTCAGCAGAAAACAGAACCCCGATTTCTCCGTCGTCCAGTCCCTAGCCCAGTCGCCGTCCCACATCAGCTATCCCGCTTTCTGCAGACAGAGATATATGAATTGTGTAATACTGTACTTAACCCTTCAAAGACGAAGCTTATCTGTTTTATATAAGAACTCAGCACGTACCGCGCAGTAAACACTCTCCACTTCGGTTATAAAAACCAATCTCTTAATGTTTTATAAGGCAAAAGTTGCTGTTTGTTCTGAGATCCGTACAAAACACATAAACGCAATGTGGGCACCACGTAGAATTTTTTAATGTTAAACCTGGTGATACGTAAAGTTACCGCTAGGCTTTAAAAGGTTAATGTAGTAGGCGGGATAGCTCAGTCAGTATAGTGACTACGCTAGGGTCTGGGCAGCTGAGGAATAGTGGCTTACTTTCCGAAAGGGGCACGAGATTATTCTTTTCTCTAAAACCTCGAGCCCACTTCTGGGGCCCAAATATCCTCCCATGGAAGGAGTATCACACGATCTCCCTCGGGAGTAACATGGCCGGAGCTTGAACCTAACCGCTCACTTCCATCTAGTGCCCAGGTTACAAATGAGTGTAGCTGCACTTCTGCTTCCCATCGTATTCCTTCGTCGAGCGAGTACGAAAGAGTTACTTTTACGTACAAATTTTCACGGTTGTAATGACACTTCGCTTTTGGCATTCAGCAGTGTAGCTAGGAAACGGCCCTTAATTTAGGCGAAATGCCGTAGGCCAATCTGATATAAAACAGAATCTCCGTATGTATGAAGTTAAATATGGATATTCTAGAATAGCCACGTTATGATGTTCGGATGATGTGTCCCCTCGCGTACTACCTTCCGCTTTCAGTACATCAAACGCACTTCCTCCACGGGTTGCCAATCTTATGCCCTCCCGTGACCCCCATACGGATGCGTAATAGGTCCCCTTCAACGCGGCGCTCTTTACCACCGCCCCCGCGCTTCCCAGTTGTTTCGTTCAGTTCGTAGTTCTCTTTATAGACAGAGAGAGGATTGAGGTAGGCCATGGTTTCTCCCCTCCACCTATTGTTTAGTTATGACCAAGTTTCCCACTACCACCACCACCACCACCACCCATATTTCCCAATAGGCCGAAATGTGTGCTGTTAAAGAGATGAGACCAAATGAAACATAAACCATTTCGACGCCTAAAACAACCATTACGTTAGTTTGTTCCTCTTTTGTTACATTTTCGTTTTGTTTTTAGTCCAGCCCTGTCTTTTTTCTCTCTCTCATTTTTTTTCCTCGCGCGGCGGTAGACTAGAGCCTGGATACGGAGTTTACAGACGGACTAGAACGAGTACTCTGAAAGAGAAGAAGAAAGAATTTTCTCTTCCTTTCTGAGATCGCCGAAGTGCCTTGCTCTCTCATCCAGCGCTGCGCGTCTCGGTCGATATATAGCATGTAGTGACAGTAGGTTTTTTTCACCCACCACGATAATTTTTCATTCCTGGAATGGGACGTACCTCGTCGTCATCGAGAGGGCGGTGGTATGGGGGAGATGGGGTTCATTCGTTGGTTGCTTGCTTGCTGGTGCTAGAGCGGCGTTGCCAGAATTTCCCTCAGCAGATCGATTTTTACTAGGGTAAAAGAGGCGGTTTCGATTGTCGATATAGGAGAATAGGGGCGGCTACAACATTGGTGGGTGCATAGACAGGCGCGTGGAGGGGATCACGTTGTACCTCGATTTACCGGCACCCTGGATGCAAGCACCTCATCCAAGCGCCCTGACGTTCTGGATATGCAAGTGCAGTCGACAGTGCACTAGAGCCTCCCGTCCGTCCCGCCCCGAGAGCCACAGTCCCGATGCCGACGCCGCCGCCACCACCGACGTCACCACTGACGTTCCTGCTGCACGCGTTCGATCTAGGGCACGAAACTACAGACGTACCCGCCATAAGATTCCTACAATTCGGTACGGCTTTGTCGTACAGCACTAACACAGTCACAAAGTGTTTGTAAACAGAAATAACGTAACTCGTTGTACGTAACAAAATGTATAAAAGACGCATTCATTCGTTCATTCGTTCGTTCGTTCATTCATTCATTCATTAAAATGAGACGTCATGCCACGAGATTAACCCTTTAAAGACGAAGCGTATCTGTTTTATATAAGGACTCAGTGCGTACCGCGCTGTAAACACTCTCCACTTCGGTTATAAAAACCAGTCTCTTAATGTTTTATAAGGCAAAAGTTGCTGTTTGTTCTGCGATCCGAACAAAACACATAAACGCAATGTGGGCACCACGTAGAATTTTTTAATGTTAAACCTGGTGGTACGTAAAGTTACCGCTAGGCTTTAAAAGGTTAAACAAAAGCACAGAAACTGATTTGGAGCAGCATAGCTACGCCGTTACAGTCACTAGAAGCCAGACCCTCCTTACCACACAGTATGGGGTTCAGTTCCCTTCAGAGCTTGGCACATTTTATTTTTATACATCATGGAGCCGGACCCTGGGGCCAACTTAGCCTCCTATCCAAGAAGCATGAGGGGCTTTCTCGTCGCCTGTAAAGCGGCCTTCTGTAAAGCTAACCACTCACTTCCACATAGTGCTGACGTTAAGAAGGCGTGGAGCCATACTTCCACTCCTGGTGCCTAATTAAGCACAGTTAAATTTATCTATATTAAACAGATGTAATTAAACTTGTTTCGATTACATGTAAATAATCACAGGTGGCTAAAAAGTAAGTACGCAGCTTCGTATGACGACTGGATGCGCGTACAGCACACTATCAAGATTATAGGTAGACTACCCGCGGAGCAAAAGTGTCGGAGAAGTTGCCGCACTTGAGCGGCACTGGACATGAATCTCGCAGAGGGATGAGGAAGAAAAGATGTACAAATGAACATGACAGGCAATGTATGCGTAAAGTAACATTGAGGCGCGTTCGCGTAACCATTGTTGCAGTGGAAAAGCAATCCGTATTACTTACTCTGAGTGTGTGTGTGTGAAGCCTTGGTTATTCAACATGTAAAGAACATGCGCCGTATTATATAACCGTCTGTGGCCTGTCTGGCTGTACCGTATGTTTGCATATTCTTATAAATGGCACGATTTTCGGAAAAATGTAGTTGGAGATAAAATGTGTTTTGATTTCCTTTACAACTTTTGTCAGAAACATTTCTCATCCTAAGAAAAATTCTGGGAGATATTATAAATGTACATAGGTATTCGTGTCAAGTACCCGTTATTCTTGCAACATTTTAATAGAAATTAGATTTTCTAGACAGATTTTCGAAAAATCCTCCAAATATCAAATTTTATGAAAATTCGTCCAGTAGTAACCGAGTTCTTCCATGCGGACAGACGGACAGACAGAAGAATTACGAAGCAAATAGATGATTTTTCCAAACCTGCGACCGCACCTAAAAATGGCATGCTCGAAAACTGTGCCATCCAAATATTAGATATTAGATATTCAGAATTATCGCCATTGTTACTACTATTGTTGTCGATGCCCAACCGTCATCGGTCGGTCGGTAAAGTGACATGCTACACGCTGGACCAGGTGGAAGTGGATTGCCGGCAAGGAAATGACTATTCTTGATGAAAAGACGACTCTAAATGAAAGTAAATTATCATTTTATTAGAATAAGCCACAACATAGCAGACACTGCTAAGACATCTATGCACATGCGCGGTCAAATTCAGGGGAAAGACAGGTGTAAAAAAAAAGGACAACAATTTGCAGGGCAGGATATTCTGAAGCTGAAATTTGGCTTGTTACAACGTAGATTCAAACCCTTGACTGTATACGAAGAACAATAGCAAAAAAGAGGAAATGTGATGTATTTATGTGTTACTTTAAATAGGTTGGTGCTCTTTTGTTCACGTACCTCTCCTATTCGCCCTTCATAAACACTGGTGGCGCTGATTACGCAACAACAGCGTGCAATACAAACAGATCTACTTTAGGACGGGGTGAGGAAGACATAATGAAACGGCAGCAACAAGACTGGTAGCAAACTCATGAAGTTCCTGGCGGGACGTTCGCAGAGTGACGGCAGAGTGTAATGATCACTTTAACCTAATTGAAAGCAAATATTAGGAAATTAAATGACGCAGATGAAAAGGTGACGTGACTTGAACCATGCGTGAAATTCGGTAGTTTTGAAACGAGCTTGTCATCTTTGGTTTAAGAAGCCAACGAAATGTAATTATCAGAGATAAATGCCGCTGTAAACTTAAAATTTCTTGACGTTCACGTCAATAAAATAAAACGCGAGATTATATTCTTACGTGAAATAATTTTAACATTACTATCTCCTGGAAATATGACGCCGTGTAGTTTGGCATCTGTCTGTGAAATTACATGGCATCATATTCTAAAAACAACATAATTTTATCTGCAATCTTTTTCAAATTCCAGAGGTTATGCATTTTCGAATGATGCTGGAAGGTATTTACGGATAATTAATGGGTCAAAACGTGACTTGTGTTTGGGAATTGCAGTGTTCGAATCACGGTCGGAATACCGACAATTCTTGTTTCAAGTTTTTCGTCATTTTCTTCAGTTTCTCCAGACAGATTCTTTGATAACACCTTAACTTTTTAAAGCCTAGCGGTAACTTTACATATCGCCAGGTTTAACATTAAAAAATTCTACGTGGTGCCCACATTGCGTGTATGTGTTTTGTACGGATCTCAGAACAAACAGCAACTTTTGCCTTATAAAACATTAAGAGATTGGTTTTTATAACCGAAGTGTAGAGTGTTTACAGCGCGGTACGGACTGAGTCCTTATATAAAACAGACACGCTTCGTCTTTAAAGGGTTAAATAAAGTCAGGTTCGCTTCCTTCCGCTTCCTTTCCAATTTAATACCATCCGGTCATTCAGCCTGCTATACTGTGGAGTTACTGACAGCGTAATGAACCAATAAGGACTGCACAGGGGGAAGCACTAACCCTGGAGTGTAGCGCTGGTGTGAACCCAAAGGACGGCAGAATAACCGTGTAGAGGAAAGCGATACGATTGTGTACAATTGCAGAGCTTGGCCGCTGCTGTAACCTGTCTGGTTATCTGCTCCGCTATGTGACGTATGCTGTATAAGACACCAAGACAGGTCCTCACAGTGACACTGTGGCTGTACCATTTCAGTACGTTCCATTTCCGTATGTCCTTGTCAAATTTGTAGTGAAAAAGGCCAAAGGTAGCGTCATTGTTATATAGGTTTTCTAATTTTGCCTGCCAGTTACACTACCCGCAACACTTTTGAAGATAAATTTCACAGCAGGTATGCAGTCCGTTACTAAATATCGGTCACTCTGTGGCTCTAGCCACGGGACTGGGTCTTACTTCACCATGAAACGCCATACTTAAGCTTAAATTGCTTTTGATTATTTATTTATTTATTTATTTATTTGTAATTTCAAACTGTGAATGCATAACTAATTTGGTATCCAGCAGTCCGGTCAGTCTCCGCGCCGGTCGAGTGTGCCTACTGTAACTGCTGTGGGAAGTAAAGTTGCTTTTGTGGATGCTATAAGTTATAGCGTCACTTGTTGTTAGCCTCTGCACTAGGTGGAAGTGAGTGATGGTCTAATATCGCGGCCGCTTTACCCCAGGAAAAGACGTCTCGGTACCCATTAAAGGGGGGAGGGGGGGGATGGGGCCCAGAAACGGTCCGGACGTTAGAAAAAATAACAAGAGCTCTTCCTTATGCCGGGATTCGAAACCGGGTTTGTGTAGCCCACAGTCTAGTCGCTGAGATTACCGAAGCTTCTTTTAGTTACTCCACAGAAAATGTTGGGATATTAGTTAGATATGGCATGATTATCCCCGCTGGTTGTTATCGTGGTTTTTCGCTGTGTCCAGGAAGTGTCTGGGTAGTAACCATAATTTTGCCATGTTCCTTCCAATTTACCGATCATTCGGAAATAAATAGTCTGAGTTAATGTAAACAACGTTAAATTAATTACAAAGAAATGAATAAATGAGGCATATTCCAGTCTGAAGTAATGAAGTACAAATATTTTTCAAACACACCCACTTCCCAACTTACACGAAAAGCTCTATATCTCCTTTATAAACACGAATTAGTTAATGCTGTTTAGGCAAATAATCGCCAAAAACTTATATACAGAGACTGCTTGGAATTCCTAGGCGCAGATTTAGGATAATATTAAAATACTCGTAGATTTTAAAGACATGAGATGGGAGGTTGTAGACTGGAATGTGTCTGTCTTAGGAGAGAGACCAGCAGCGGGCTGTTGTGAATAGGGTAATTTGTCTTCGGTTCCTTTGAAATGCGGATAATTTCTTGAGTATTTAAGGCAATATTACCTTGCCAAGAACATGTTCCGTCAAGTTGTTCAGTTACAAAAATAATCGCTGTTTTTTCAGGAATAATATAAAAACAATACTTTTATTACGCTGACAAAATGCAATGTTTTATTGTCTGAGGATGTGGTAGAGTGATAATTTGGGGTAGTGTGTGCCAAATATAGTGGACTGCGTCACGTACCGAATATATTGTGCCAGTATCTACCCAGTACTCCAATTTTACCATCACTTTCGTCGCTGTATTATTTTTACAGCCCAACAGAATATTTTCGCGACCTTCGGTTTGAAAATTATTTCGTAAACTTCCGCGCCCATAACAAGCTAAATGAACAAATAAAGCAACTGTGAACATACCGGGCAACTGTGAACATACCGGGCAACTGTGAACATACCGGGCAACTGTGAACATACCGGGCAACTGTGAACATACCGGGCAACTGTGAACATACCGGGCAACTGAGACAGAAACACAACACTAAAAGGTTGTTTTCTTTTTATGAAAATATTTCATGTTTATGGCTTCGTACACTTAGACGCTGATCCGATCAGATCCGCGCCGTGCGCTTCATTTGTTTAGCACGGCGGAGGCATTGTCAAGGGAAAGAATATCACGCACGAACGACATATTACATGGCCAGGGACGATCATGACGCCATCAACCGCGGCCCTAGGCTCAGCCATGGCTGGCCATGGTCACAATACATTCTTTTACCTTACCTCTTGACTGTAAAGGTCCCCACAACAAATGACGTGATAGCTGAAGTGACAGACAGACTGACACATCTGAGATTGCTACGCAGAAGAATAAGAATAAGAAGAAGAAGAAGAAAAAAAAGTTGCTTCATCACGCCTTAAGCTACAACTCGATTCTAACAATGGATATTCATTAATCTTCCAGACCTACTTACTCTGTATTAGTACAATCATACAATTTTGTATTCCACGTGGTTTGAATTTACCTCGGCATTTCTTCGTTTAACCGCGTGCCATCTCTTTATTTTACATATCCTTTACCTGTGCCGACCACGAAAGTCCTATTCCAGGGCCTCTTTATCATTCTTCACCATATGCACCCACTACGTGTAAGCACTGCTTCCTATTTTCATGGATTAGGTATTTACTCGCCTGTACCGGCTGCAAAATTCTTGTTGCAGATTCTTCACAGTCTTCCTGTCGCTCTTCACACTCTAATTTTTAAAAATGTTTGTTATTTTCACAGACTAGACAGTTACACGGTTGTACCGGCCTCAGATGTTTCTTAAGAGAAGCTTATACCTCATCCTGCTACATTTCTTCCAACGTTTTGTGCAAAGCCTTGTCTGTACAGCCTTAGACGTTAGCTGTCGCCTAACTGTTCTCTTCCCGCTGGCTGTACGTGATTCCGTGCACCGGTGTAGCTCGCAGGATATAGTGACGGACGGGCAGTCTCGGTGGCCGGAGAATCAATTTGGGGCACCGGCGGTACAGACACTTCCGCTGCACGGCGTCCAAACCTACCCAGAGTTCCGACGGTTGTTCTGTCAGTGGGTACTGACCAGGTAAATCGCCTAGAATATGAAGCGACACTGACACTGCTTTCAAGTGACTAGGTTAAGAATACGTGGAGCTATATCATATTTGCCTCCACTCCTTGTTAATTCTATGGGTAGTTAATCATATGAAAACTACATTTTTGTTAATTTCATTTCTTTATGTGCGATTTCAGGCTTCCGTTGTGGTGTAAATTAAATCTGCTCTTTTGAGATTTTACATAGCGTAGAATAGCAATTTTGTACCAACGTTTCGGAACAACCTGCTGTCCCATCTTGAAACGTCAAATAGTCCAAGAAGACCCTTGAAGATGGGGTCGATAGTTTTCCCGAAACGCCGGTAAGAAACTACTGTTATACCCTCTACCAAATCCCAAAATGAGGCAGATTTCATTTTTTGTGTCCTATTAATTAACCCTCTAAAGACGAAGCGTATCTGTTTTATATAAGGACTCAGTGCGTACCGAGCTGTAAACACTCTCCACTTCGGTTATAAAAACCAGTCTCTTAATGTTTTATAAGGCAAAAGTTGCTGTTTGTTCTGAGATCCGTACAAAACACATAAACGCAATGTGGGTACCACGTAGAATTTTTTAATGTTAAACCTGGTGGTATGTAAAGCTACCGCTAGGCTTTAAAAGGTTAATGAATCAACGTGTAGTCCTGTCGCAAGCTCAAGTTCCGTCACAGACATGAGAAAATCCTCATTCGCTCCGTTAAAAACAGACCGAATGCTTCAAAACTTACACAGTTATTAGGGCATTTCCAGTCACATTGATGAAAATCTTCCTTGGTACCGTAATTCTTAAAAGATGATGGTTTAAATTGTTGCAGAATATATTCGAATGACTGTATATTAATGGCATTATGGCCAATGTTCAACAGAAACTAATGGCCACGTTCTGAACAGCAGAAATTAATTTTCGTTTTAGTAAGATATAGTAAATAAACGTAAATTTTTGCAGGTACTCAGACAAGCACCACGCCATGAGGGCGTCTGGAGGAGTAGACGTGTAAAGCATTCTTGTTCTTGGCTCTAGGTGGAGGCGGGAAGTCAGCTTCACATCGCCGCCATTTTACTTCGAGGTTGTAGCCTTCTTTATACATTCGATAAGAGGCTGGGTGCACTTTAGAGTCGATCTGGACGATTTGTTCAACAGAAAGATCACTTGTCTCTGCTGGTAATCCAACCCCGATTTCTCCATCATCCACCTCCTTTTCTAGTCAGTACACCAATAAAGGTATCCCGCCCCATTTTGATTTAACGAAAGACACGGGGATTTGTAAAATGTGTCGGCCCTGGTTCGCCTGCGCTTTAGAGCCAATCCTGCTAACAGGATGCAGCAAAGCAATAATTTCGTTTTTATAAGTGTACCATGTTTGGTTGGGCGTGCAGAAGGGAGACCAAACCTTTTAATTTAAAGGACAATGTTATACAGGGGTGTTATTTGCTGCTGGGGAATTAAAACAAAACAGAACGAAACAAACTGGTCCAGCAGAACTGCCCGGTGGGCCGTGATGGTGGATAAAGGCAGTTCCGCCCGACCCAGCACTCAACGTGCAGTCGCCCACAATTACGTGACTGGCCGGCAGCTCAACGCCGGTAGCGCCAGCTCTATAGACCTCGCCGGTTAGCACTTCAAGCCGCTTGGCGGGCTGCATAACTGTTCCCACCTTGCTGTACTCTATCCTATCCCTTCACAATAAATACTTTACTTTTTGTTCGGTTTTTCATTATCGCTGTCCATACACTGTCAGAATGCAGGTTTTACTGTATACAGCTCTAGTACTACTACACTCAAAGTAAATAATTTCACCAGTAAAGACAAAGTTGTCCCTGTCTGCGCCATGAAGTCATGCAGGGGGGATAGAAGCACTAGATGGAAGTGAGTGGTCATAATCACTCCCCAGCTGCTGTACCCGCGCAAAGAACCCGGTATTCATTGAATTGTAGGGTGGGTGGGCCCCAGAGACACTCTGGGCATTCTGGGGGAGAGAAGAACATCTTTTTTCTGCCAGGATTCGAACCCCGGACCGTGGCTATCCTGGCTCCTTAATTTACTAGTTTCGGAGATAAAAAATGGACATTAGAAAGGACCTCCCAATTACACGCTCGGGTAGTAAGACCATTAGATTTAATAAATAAATAAATAAATAAACAAACAAAGACCGTAACGTTTTTAAAACAAAGTTTTGCTGTTCGGTGTATATTACACATGCCTACAGCCGCTCGATTGTTGGATCTTTACTTTCTTTAGTAGTCTTACCTCTTCTGAGGTGCAGAGGATTACTGTTGGGCCTTATCGCGCTCAGTGACACACACACGCACACACACACACACACACGCACACGCACACCACTCGTTAGGAGTCCTCTGGACCCTCGGAATAGCCCCGTCGCTGAAACCTCTACCTGATAACACAACACAATCGCAAGACAGACATCCATGCCCCCGGCGGAATTCGAACCCGCAATCTTAGCAAGCAAGCAAACCGCCGCAGACCCATGCCTTATACCGCGCGGCCACCGGAATCGGCAACTGCTGCGATTGCAGCTTCGAATCCCGCTGAGGGCATGGATATTTTTTCCTGTGTCTGTTGCATGTTGTGTGGGTGTCGGCCTCTGCGACAGGCTGATCACTCGTCCAGAGCAGACATACTGAGTGTGTGTGTGTGTGTGTGTGTGTGTGTGTGTCTAATTTTGTGTGATCTAGATACATCAACAGTTAGGCGGCCTAGACCCGATGTGGGCTGTTGCGCCACAGAAAAAGAAAATATTAGCACAAGGGCTTTGTTGAGAAGTGTATTTTCACTCAGCTGAAGAAGTTCCCGGCATTTTATGAAGGTCTAAAAATTTATTCCCTTGCGCAGCATATTCCCTGTCGCGAATCTGTCATTCCTCTCTCTCGTATCCGGATTAACAATGCTTCCAGCCCTGCCTGCACCCACACAACTAGGCGCCTTCTTGGTGCGAAATTACAATCCAATACAATTAATACATTAACCAACTTATGTACACAATAAAACTGCATTCAGATGTATAAAACTCCTATAAACACCTACAAGTCTTGGCACCGAGGTGCCATCATCAGGGAGATATTCTGGCAAAGAAGTATAAGCCCTGCACCCTTAACTGGGCATTGCGTCGCCCTCATAAAATAAATAAAATATTAAAATTCTGAAGTGTAATCAAGTACAATGCTGAAAAACCTTCTTCTATTTACATAAAATAAAACATGGATTCCTACAACAGACAGTTTTTATGAGAGGATCATTACAAAGATTTCAGTTCATTTCCCCTGCGGTCCAGGGCTATCACTGGCCTTGTTATCAAATCCGAGGCAAGACGCTGGCTGTGAACTCACTTCACCCACAGATAACCACATGTGCACTACCAAGCCGTGATAGCCAAGTTCGTTGCTTTATTTTACTGTTGTTTTTCACAGCACAGGATCCGCTCCTGTTCGTATCAAATTTTTGATCAAGTTATTATTAAAAATTACAAGAAATGCCTATCCCGGTTGGCCGTGCGGTGTAAGTCATAGGTCTGCGACCGTGCCATTGCTGGGATCGCGATTTCGAGTCCCTCTGAAGGCACGGATTTTCGTCTCCCGTGTTTGTTGTGTAGGTAGAGGTGTCTTTGACGAGCCGATCACTCACCCAGAGGAGTCCTCCTGAATTTGTGTGTCGAACTGTATGTGATCTGGAAACCTAAACAATAAGGAGGCCTGGGTTCGAGGTGGGCTGTTGCGTTACGGACAAAAACGATCAATAGTGGAAGAAAGCAACAGAATATGAAAATGTGTTGCTGTCTAATGATTCCCGATACGTGAAAGGACGTTGTTGTGAAGGTTCCCAGGTTTTGCCCCTTTGTCCTTCTGATAAAAGTATTATTAAGCTGAAAATGAGTATGGAGAAATGCTGGAATGTTACGTAGAGGGGAAAACCGAAGTACTAGGAGCAAACCTGTTCCAGTGCCACTTTATTCCCACAGACTGCACACGGAGGGGTCCGCGATCGGAAAGTGATCTCCGCAGTGAGATGCTGGCGACTAACCCCCTAATTCTTCTACATTAGATATAAAGCGTCAGAGAGAGCAAACCACGGCTCTGCCACAAAGCTAAGTACTTCCTGTAGAAGGAAACAATCTCTGTTTGCGGAGGGAGCCATCTTTAGCACAAAAATACACAGTGGGTTGAAGTGTAGGATTTTTTAACATTACAGCTGGTGATTCGTATAGTTACCATGGGTTTAAAGTGTTAAATAAGTAAACTGTTTATTTATTATGAAAGTCTTATGTGTCTTAAAATGATCTTCATTATCCCTTTAAAACGAAGCTTAAATTCTTTTATTTAAAGACCCAGCCCGTACCGAACAGTAAACACTTTTCTTTTCGATTATAAAGACCAATCAGTTTATGTTATATAGGGTAAAAGTCGCTGTTTGTTCTGAGATAAATACAAAACACAAAAACACAGTGTGGGCAGAACGTATAATTTTTTAATGTTAAACCTGTTAGTACATCAAGTAACCAGTAGGTTTTAAACGGTTAATAGTCTACAATTTATTCCCCAGGCGCCGCTAAGTGATCGCTCAGTGAACTAAACTGTTGCCAAGCAAAACAACTGCATTGGACACACGTAGAAGGTGTTTGCGCTGTAGAACCGACTTTGATAGCCTAGCAACCACATCCCAGGCGAATAAAAATGGAGAAGACTCTATGAAAGGAATTTATGTAGAAGACGTCCTGAACATGCATTGTACGATACGGGTAGAAATCTGTAGTACCGTTTGGCGTGACAAAAAAAAAGTCTCTCTATACAAGGTCATGCGGCAGGCCGAGACGGAGACGGAGTGTTGTAGAGCATCTCTCTCATCACGGCCCTGTGCACGGCAAATGTCGCGGGAACTTCATTGCACGTGAAGCCTGTAATCTCCAAGAATTTACATTCCGTTTTTCCCCTAAAATTAATCTTATTTTTCTTATAGAAGAATCCCCAACTCCCGACCTCCAGCTAATAGGCAGGCCTCCCAACTTCCGGAAATATTTTTTGACACAAGACAGAGCTCGTTCGTTGAATTATCGGCAAGTTATCTTTGAATGTATCCCTTCATTTCTTGTTATTAATGTGGAGTGTTCACCAAAACTGTAACTTTGAGCACCCCCCCCCCCCCAAAAAAAAAGTAATAATCAGCATTCTGTCTAGGACCGAAGAAACCACGGAAAATAGTGATCGAGCTGGCCGGTCGCAGGACCATCCAATTTGAAGGTAAATATTAATGTAAATTTTATGTGTGTATATACGTAGCGATTCATGTCACATTTCACACAAAACGTAGCTTGAGTTGCTAGAAAGAGCCCCTGGTTAATGTAGTATAGGGAAATAATCACAATTTATTACGAAAATCCTACTAAACAAATAAACACGCGCTGTAGAATAAATGCAGGTTTTTCATGTTAGATGTCGTGGTAAACGTGTTAACCACTGTAATTCAAGAATTAAATGTGTTTTTAAAATTACCGCATGTCCATGCTCATTAAATTAATTCAAATAATTTCAGTTAAATAGCGACGTGCCATTGCAGTGGAGGTGAAATAATAACGTAATGTCTGCAGAGTTGTCTCTGGCTCGAATGAGTTTTGCGGTCTTGGTGAGCAGACGTGTTCCATTAGATTGCTTTCCTCCTTCCGACAGTCCGGCGGTAGATACGTACCACTGTACGAAGCTCGCCTCATTTAAGACGACGTGATCGTAAAGGCGATAAAGCTGCGGCCATTATCTACTTCGATAAGAGAAGGGAATAATGGTCAGCTTTCAACTCCGGCAGTCTTTAATTTTGACGAAAAGTCCCGCCATGCCTTTGAGTAAAACATACTAATGCTAAAGAACTCCCAGCGCTTTGTCAGCGTTTCAGTCCATACCCACTCAATCTCTCCACTACTATGGCGAGGATGGACAGTAGGTTGTTTCTTTCAGGTTTTCCGGAGTCGAATTAATAGTCACCGACATTTCGGAACAGATTTTTGCCTCCATGATCAAGGTAAATCTGTCGCAGAAGGGTGGCCTGTGGATTCTGTGGGTAGCTTAGATAGGATGTTGTGGACGAAACGTAGGGAGCAGAGGACGGTGTTTCCCTTCTTGCATCCCTAGATGAAGCATAAAGCTTGGCTGCCTTCTTTCGAAAGCTTCAAAACTTGTATAAAGCGCCATAAAAGTAACCTCTCAACAGAGCTACAAACGACGCAATTTGAAGTTCTTACATCAGTATTCATAAAGATTGAAGTGTGACCGCTTGACCCTGAAAGTGACGGCATTATGATAATCGAAACATCGATAACCTTTTCCCAGAACTACCCTGTCGTGTGTTTGTAGGTATGAGGAGAGTGCGAAAATCTTCAGCCATATCTTTTTTCCTGTGGCGCTAGAACCCAAATCGGTCCTAGGCCACCTCATTGTTGAGGTTTTTAGATCACACACAATTAGACACTAGACACACACACGCGCGCGCACACACATCCAATAGGACGCCTCCCAACAAGTGATCAGCTCGTCTCAACGCACAACACACACAAGATAGGACTATCAGTGCCCTCAAAGGGGGGGAACTGGAACCCTCGATCCCAAAAATCGAGCGGCCGCAGACCTAAAACTCGATCCCAGAGATTGAGCGGTCGCAGACTTGAAACTCGATCCCAGAGATCGAGCGGTCGCACCCCTAAAACTCGATCCCAAAAATCGAGCGGTCGCAGACGTAAAATTCAGATCGCACGGCCACCGGAATGAGCGCATTATATTTCATCTGCCGAAATTTCAACCTGATGCCTCCTAAATACAAAGTGGGTGTAGTGGTCAATATGCAGTGGGAATGACATGAATATGTTTCTGTGGCGTGGTACACGAACACGGTAACCCCTGCGGTAGCCATTCCGGCGAAATAAGATACCAATTGCGACTGTAACTCCCTATCGCTCCCTAATGAATATGTTACACACAAATATTTACGAATAATAAGCAACAAATTGTATACATTTTATGCTTCCTTTGCAGGAAGTGCATTAAATGAATCGATAACTGGAAGTATCGATTCTGTCTGCCCACATATCTCATACCTGAAACCACTGCACCCATTTGAGTTACTTTAGCGTTGGCAGTGTCGCCAGAATTAAGGGTTACTCTGCATTGTCAGTACTCTTCATACGACGCTAAGGACGAATCGTATTATGTCTCTAATCATTTGAATTTCGCGGCCGGTGTTCAGCTTGTTTCCCGACTTTTCTGCAACGTAACAATTGTCGTCAACCTCCCACACCCCACCCGCTACCAGATCTGTGTAATGAGGCCCCCCAATAAGCCCCCCCCCTTTTATTCCACTGCATCATTTGCTGAAACGTCGGGAAATCTTCATGTGTCTAGGCAATGTATTCCTAAAAGTCGATCCAAGGAAGACTCGTGTATGACACGTGACGTGTGAATCTGTTTAAGGTATAAGACTTCAACTTGAAATGTTCTTCGGTGTGGCGAATAAACTGCATGCCATGGCTCAGACGGTTAGCCGCCGGCCTCCCACTGCGGACTCCCGGGTTCGACCCCGGTTCAGTCCACGTGGGATTTGTGGTGGACGAAGTGGCACTGGGACATGTTTTCCCCGGGGACTTCAATTTTCCCTGTCAATTTCATTCCACCGATGCTCCGTTACTAGGAAAAGGACAAAAAAATAATCATAATTTTCATTACAGGGTTGCAGAAGAAAAATTCAGGCTGCGGTGCGCACGTAGCGTCTGCTGCGGGGCCTTTCTCCACTTAAAAAAAACTGCATGTCATAACTGATTCAATGTACTGTATAATACATGTCGTGTGATAAGTAAGTTTCGCTTCAAATGATTTGCATCGGCACTGAAAAAATGCGAAGGACAGTGAGGCAGGCTGTGTAAAATAGTGAGAATAACATCAACCTTTTAAAGCCTAGTGGTAACTTCACGTATCACCAGGTTTAACATTCAAAAATTCTACATGGTGCTGACCTTGCATTTGTCCCTTCTGTTTGGATCTCAGAACAAACAGCAAATTTTGCCTTATACAGCATTAAGAGATTAGTATTTAAAACCGACGTGGCGAGTGTTTACAGCGCGGTACGCACTGAGTCCTTATATAAAACAAATTAGCTTCCTTTTTAAGGGGTTAAGAAAAAATATTTTCTCATTCTGAAGGACATCTTCTATTCTTCTTTCTTTATGCGTTTGATAATAATTGATACCGTTACCTGGAGTCAATAACAGTGTCCCAAGAGAAAGGAAGACGAAATACCTTAAACACTACAGTGACTATGCTATTAGTTGGACGACCGGCAAGTAAGTTTCTAATTCCGACCCGTTTGGAGCGTCCAAACAGTCCCTGAGATCCAGCTCCATTTTCTACCTACTCGATGCTATGGGACCTTTCCGTGAGTAAAGTGACTGGGAGGATATCGGGTTTTGAATCCTGGCAGAGGCAAAGTGTCCAGACTGGCTGTGGAATCCACGTAGCTTCCTGTCCAGTTGGCAGCGGCATTCCTATGCCGGGA
Source organism: Coptotermes formosanus (assembly GCA_013340265.1). NCBI lineage: Eukaryota > Metazoa > Arthropoda > Insecta > Blattodea > Rhinotermitidae > Coptotermes > Coptotermes formosanus. Next base: position 278,352 of record BLKM01000742.1, on the reverse strand, counting down.
GCAAAGCGGCCGACAGGTAATGATGACAATTTGCATTCATCTAGAGCGGAGGTTAAAAATGCGTGGCGCTGTACTTTCATTGCCCTATACGTCTTCATAGTCTGGTACTCAGTTAACAGCGGGATCGACGTTCCTGTCCCACGACATCCGTTTATTTTGACTGCAAAACCGAGGAAAGGGTTTCCGATTTCTTGCAGGAGCAAAAGGTGTATGCGTTCCCCAAAGCGTCCAGACCGTCTCTGGGGCCCAACCAGTCTCCTATTCAGTGAGTATAGACGGCTTTTTCCTCGGGGATCAAGCGTCCAGATCATGAAGTTGAATTCCCACCATCTATTGTCAAGGTTAAAAATTAGTGGAGGTATAAGTCGTCTCCCCCATACGCCTTCATGGCTTGCAGGTGAAAGCTTTAGAAGTTTTCTCACAAGACTCGAGCAAGAAAAATTGCACGAATCAACGCTGGTAAACGGAGTTGTTTGGGTGTCAGTTACAACCATCACAGTATTAACCTTTTAAAACCTAGCTGTAACTTTACGTACCACTAGGTTTAAGATCAAAAAATTCTACGTGGTGCCCACATTGCATTTATGTGTTTTGTACGGATCTCAGAACAAACAGCAACTTTTGCCTTATAAAGCATTAAGAGACTGGTTTTTATAACCGAAGTGGAGAGTGTTTACAGCGCGGTACGCACTGAGTCCTTATATGAAACAGATACGCTTCGTCTTTAAAGGGTTAATTTTATGTAGAATGCAGTGATCGCTCGCCGTAGTGAGGCAGATCAGGCAGACTTACGGAAATGCGGATCAGAATTCTGATTCATCGTCCGATATGCAAAATAAGAATGAATGAAGAAGTCTAATAACAAAGTTTAACATTGGAAGAGACCGTCTATCGGGATACGTATTCTTTTCAAACATTCCGCAGTATCATTATTTTCGTGTTGCTATTGACAATGGTACTAACACTATGTACAGAATTCTCGCCATTCACATTAAACTTGCGTCAACGTAACGTATAATTTCATCCTAAAGACACATACGTGCTCTTAGTTTACTACGAGAAACAAATGTGCAGTCATCGTAGTTACTAAATTCAGGTTGCGTATAACAAAAGGTGTGTCGTAACATTCACCGCCTTAACATCGAATGTTGACAAGAGATATGAATGTCAAATAAATCGCTTTATGCATTACCTCCTATGTATTTGTCTGGTGACGAAACAGCAGTTGCCATAGATCGTTTTATACATTAAATCGTATATGGTCTGTTATCAACAATTGGGTGGACAAGTCTGGAGAATACAGGCAGACAGAATAATAATTTTAGTTTTCAGACATACAAAAGGAGGTACTGCGCCTCTCAGCATGCCAAAATGTTCATTCCCATCAATACTGGTTTCCGTCCTTAACCCTTTAAAGACGAAGCGTATCTGTTTCATATAAGGACTGAGGGCGTACCGCGCTGTAAACACTCTCCACTTCGGTTATAAAAACCAATCTCTTAATGTTTTATAAGGCAAAAGTTGCTGTTTGTTCTGAGATCCGTACAAAACACATAAACGCAATGTGGGCACCACGTAGAATTTTTTAATGTTAAACCTGGTGGTACGTAAAGTTACCGCTAGGCTTTAAAAGGTTAATTAATTAATTAATTGTACAGGTCCTAAAAACATAGATTGGAGATAGTTCCATATCTGCTTTTTTTTTGGCACGATGTGGAGGTGAGTGATTAGGTTTACATCCAGGCCGCTTTAACCCCGGGGGCGAAAGATCGCCCCGATACACGTTGTATACGAGGTTCAGTGGAGACCAGAGCCAGTCTGGACGCCGTGTAAAATTGGAAATGAATATATTTCAAGCTGCTGTAAATTTAAAGTGATACAAGTCCTATCTGCTTGACTTTCAGATACCCTAAGAACTGAGATACGACGCATTCCTATACGTATACTTTACACGTCGGACTCCCAGATTGACGCAATACGACGTGGCGGTTGAGTCCCATTTTTAAGTACAACCTCTGACCTGTGACGTCATAAGTGATATGAAATGGCTGCAGTGTTGGGTGACACGTGTACCGACATTGTTTTCAGTGATATTGCATTTCTGATCCAAGAGCTAAATTTTGTAGACATTTGATCGTTCTAATTCTGGAGCTGTGGATCTAGCTGCAAGTATCTAGACTCCCAATAATTGTGATATCTGTCCTTTTTCTGTACTCGTAGTTACGTCGCACTGTCGGTAAACCAACATGTCTGCCGCGAGGGACGCGGAAGGTAGATTTCTTGGCTCGGACGAGATGTCGCCGCATGTCTTGGAGATGAACTGGATAGATCCTACGGATATGTGGCTAAATATAAACACGTCTCCCCTACTCCCACCCTCTGGGACATCACGGGGCTCAGTTGTGACGAAGATATCAGCCATTCCTTCATATTCTTTTTGTGTTCCGTCCTGGTGTATTTGACAAAGTTGTGAAGCTGTATTTACTTTCGCTGCGTTTATACCACGACGCTGTCAGTTTCTGAAACAACGTAGCGTCGAATGGTAGGATGTTGTTACTGCTGATCGTATGAAATTAAAGATTAGGCCGATATGAATATGGATTCGTATCCAGCTTAAATTTTATATGAAGTTTAGTGGAAACAGATCAGCTCATTCAAAATTTGATATTCACATGCAAAAACATTCACGCACACACGCGCGCCACACTCAAACACACACGGTACAATACCCTCATGAATCATGTTCTCGGTATATTTAAGGGAGGAAAGTAGGCTAAAATGCTTATATTTGACATTCCAAATGTTATGTAACGAATGAATGGAACTGAACGTCTTTTTAAACACGTACTTACCTCCAAGCATATTCCAAATCAGCTTTTATCAAGGGGTAGATGGCGTCCCATCGGTTGGCTCTGGCGGTCGACTGATTGGGAGGTGAGGTCCTGATAACAGGACATGTCGTATCCTTTAGTGTATCATTAAAATGTACTGAAATGTGAAAACATATTTCTTGTGAAAAGTTTCGTTTTTACTGTGGTGGAACTGCGATTTTTTTTTTGTTGCGAAGTGACAGGTTGGAGGCACGGTACAAGGGGATGAGGAGCACTGCTCTCTACAACTGACGTGAGCGTCACTCTTATTCGTAGATCCTTTTATTTTTGTCATGTTTTAAATATTTAAAGCAGCGTGAGCCATATATTTATGTATGTGCCACGTGCTTTGGCATTAAAAATCCCTGTGTTTTATCCACAAAGAATATTGATGTTTTTGTTATAATTCTTACAGTGATCCGCAATTATTTACCTGCACAGCAATTTTCAGTTGGTGTTTTACAGATACTCGACGTTTTCTTTGAGTAGAGTGTCCGTTGTTAAATACGTGATATGGTGCCCCGATTTTCGTAGATTCACAGGGTCATACATCATATTCTTACTCCATCTTGTATATAAAGAAAGTAAGTCCCAATAATTTATTTGTTTATTTGAATATATGTATTTTTAAAGAGTACGAGGATCCTTAAGGAATAACATTCCTTCATATGCAGACAGGATAATTAACCTTTTAAAGCCTAGCGGTAGCTTTACGTAACACCCGGTTTAACATTAAAAAATTCTACGTGGTGCCCACATTGCGTTTATGTGTTTTGTATGGATCTCAGAACAAACAGCAACTTTTGCCTTATAAAACATTAAGAGACTGGTTTTTACAACCGAAGTGGAGAGTGTTTACAGCGCGGTACGCACTGAGTCCTTATATAAAACAGATACGCTTCGTCTTTAAAGGGTTAAATTTCAGCGCCCTGTTTGCAATATGTTTAATTTTTAACTGTAATATTGATGCTTGTGGTGTCCCATATTTTAATTTTATGTAGGGAATCATTTTGGAATTATTGATATGACCAGATATATACAGTATCAGTACATCCTGTTGTGCACAATTGGTGGAATGTAATTGGGCAGTGTTGTTTGTTTAACGACGCTGTCAGTAGCTTAAACTGTATAGCATCGAAAGGTAGGATGATTAGAAAATACTTGATTGGATATGGTGTGCTAAGAAGATGTGCCCTAATTTGAAGTGCCGTTCCAGCACTTTCCCTTTGAGACTGAGCGAAATGTCGGTCGGGACGGCTGTGGCCTTTCTACAGATAAAGATTTGAATCTAGGCTCTTTCGAATAAGAGGCACGAGTGGCAATCTGTTGGCAAAAACTTTCGTTAAATCACTGAAAATCATAATTTCAGACATCTCCTCTTAAGAACGGGAACCGGTAGGAAACTGGTTTACAGACAGCATGTCCAGAGTTCGATTACCGACAGGACAAACACGGTCAAACCGGTTCTGGGACTATTCAATGTCTCCCGTAAGAAACAGTGACCATTTTGGGGTTAAAGCAGGCGAAACTTAAAGTTACGTACCTAAGTGGTTAAGTTCAAATTTCAGCAGAAATTATCGTTCTCCTCAGCACATTTGTCTCATACAACCTCAACAAATGTGCTTCAGTTACGCTGGGAGACCAAGTTTCACGCCGCTTTGCGCCCATATATCTGGCTTAGAACTGAGACCAGTGACAAACTGAGACTGTTCGTCAGCACAGTAATGAATGTTTGATTTCCATGTAAGCCGCGGAATTTTTTGAGCAGATGAAAGACTAGATTCTCAATTAGACATTTGCTCCATGTGCGTTTGCATTTTAGCGTTCTCGATTACTAGGCCGCGTCGTCTGGTAGGCGATGTCCAACATTTCGGAACAGCATAGTGCCTCCTTCTTCAGTTTTGAAGAATTGAAGCTTCGGTGACAATTATGTGCGCTAAAACATTCAGGCATTCAGCCTGCTGTGTCTTCAAAACGTTGGGTTCTAACCCAGATTTGGCGCGGCTGATACACTGTGTACGAACAAATTTTTATATATGGAATCAGTGGGTTTCACCGAAACTGTAGTAATCTCCTGTCAGAATACACGGCATCATATTCCAGAACACTGCGAGTTTTTATCGCGGTGTAAATTTTATATTTTACGTAGCTAGTTAATTAGTTATTTAGTTAGTTACTTAAATGCAGGAAATAATTTCTGTCTTCTGAGATTTGGTAAAATTTGCTAGATATAATACATTTTAATATACGAAACCGGAAATCTCTTCGCATTTAATACTCTGATTCATGATGATGTCAAACCGGTATTTTTAATTTTAAGCAAGGGCGACCACTTGTTCAGGAAGCCAGAAGGGACTCTATATCACTCTGTCCATTTCTGGGGGCGGGGAAATGTCTCTCAAACAAAATTAACTGATGTCATCTTTTTCACAGTAAGATGTGCCTCACTTCCGAGATGAACCAATCATCGATTTGTTATATTTATTCATATTTTTAATATTTTTCACTTTAACTGCGTGTCTAGTTGATAAATAGGTTACGAACTTGTATACACAGACCACGAACATTTAAGTCGGTATAGCGACTAGGCTATGGGCTGGACGGTCCGGGGTTCGAATCCCGGCAGGGCAAGAGATTTTTTTTTCTTCTCCAGTACGTCCAGACTGCCCCTGGTGCCTACTGAGTCTCCTATTCAGTGGACACCATAGGTATGTTCCTGGGCTAAGCAATTAACCTCCATCTGGGATCGAGATTAAGAATGAGTGGCGCTACAATTATACCCCCCTGTTTGCCTTCATGGCTTTGACAGAGGTAAATTTTATCTTTAAACTTTTGTCATTTTGTCAAGATATTTCAAAGCCGCCCAAAGCTGATGCTGTGCATGATTGACTACTGTGGCACAGCGACTGCAATATTGATAAACTTGGGGGATTGGGGAGATGTGGTAATGAGTTCAGTAATGCTAAAGTTTGATGAGAGAATATTTGCTAGGACTGTAAAAGAGGTGGCGGTTGTCCATTTTAAGAGAGAGTCTACTGTCCCGGAATTTGTCGGTAGGAAACGAGACAAAACGCGACAACTGGACTGCTCGCCGAGAAACGAAGCCAGAAACTCCCTAGTGTGAAGCAGCATGGTAACCACTGTAGAGTGGCATTTGATCACTTGGTCACATCGCGGTGTGTTTACACTGGGGTAAGATTAAATGAAATGCAGTTGTAGTGAGATATTACTGCAGTCAAACGTAGCTACAGTGATGTGGTCACCCTAAGTTGTGGATACACTGAGTTGTGTTTACAACTGTGCTCCACAAACTTTCTGCAGATCTGGGAGCTACCTCAAGATTCTAGACATTAGAAGGGTGACACGAAGAAAGATGCATGCTGATGGTCCGCAAATATTACTAAGAAATTATTTTCCCTAGTGCCCTGACGCCCGGGATTGCGCATATCTAGGTTGCGATGAGATGTGGTTACACTGAGGTATGGTTACAGTGAGATGTGGTTACACTGAGGTATGGTTACAATGAGATGTGGTTACACTGAGGTATGGTTACAATGGGATGTGGTTACACTGATGTATGGTTACAATGAGATGTGGTTACACTGATGTATGGTTACAATGAGATGTGGTTATAGTGATGTATGGCTAAAATGAGATGTGGTTACACTGAAGTATGGTTACAATGAGATGTGGTTACACTAAGGTATGGTTGCAATGAGATGTCGTTACACTGAGGTATGATTACAATGAGATGCAATTACACTGATGTATGGTTACAATGAGGTGTGGTTACAGTGAGGTATGGCTACAATGACATGTGGTTACACTGAGGTATGGTTACAATGAGATGTGATTACACTGATGTACGGTTACAGTGAGATATGGCTGCAATGAAGTATGGTTACACTGAGGTGAGCTTACAATGAAATGTGGTTACACTGATGTATAGTTAAAATGAAATGTGTTTACACTGAGGTATGGTTACAATTAAATGTGTTTACACGGAGTTTTGGATACAATGAAATAGGTTTACATTGAGGCATGTTTAAGATGAAATGTGGTTATATTGATTATGGCTACAATGATAAGTGGTTACACTAAAGTATGGTGACAATTAAATGTGGTTACACTGAGGTATGGTTACTATGAAATATGGTTACAGTGAGGTGTGTTTACAACGAACATTGGTTACAATAGGTCAAGTGAGGTGTGGTGACAATGTTGTGCGACTACTCCGTCGTGTTGTTACACTGCCGCGTGGTTACATTGATCGGCATAGTAACTAGGACTAAGGGCTAGACCACCGAGATATCGTGGTTCAATCCCTGACAGGGCGAGAGGTATTTCTCTTTCCAAAGCGTCGATAACAGCTGCATGGCCCGTACCGTGTCTCATTCGACGTGTACCGAGAACGCTTTGCCCGGGCGTAAAGCGACCGCTTCTTGAAGTTCATGATTTACCTCCGTCTACGAATGAGTGGAGCTTTACCTCCACTCTCCGATATACATTCATAGTGCGCTTAAGGTCAAGTTCACCTTTACCAAGGACTTGAGTTTAAACAGTGTGAAAACTACAAATACACTTATGTTCTCTTATAATAAGCAAGGTAATGTGTTCTGTTTGTGAAGCATGTAAACTGTAACGCTGCTGTGGATAAATCATTTATATGACTTATGTGATTTATCCACAGCAGCGTTAAATTTTGCCAAGAAAAACAAAGTACTTTATCTTGCAAACCGTTGATGTATTGACAGACGAGATGTATGGACTGTTATTATAGTGTTGTTTATTTGAGCAACTTCAGGAGCACTGCCGTCAGGGTGATTTTGTTACGTCTGAGTAACGATGCACTTGTTCGGTAAAAGAATTAGAAATTCGCGTCTCTCTCTCTCTCTCTCTCTCTTTGTCTTGATGTAATGGAAGACCTTGAATAAACAGGCGGGCTTGAGGTACGAGCTACGCCACGCCAAATTATAATGAACCTCTTCACACATTATCTCTGGGCAGTCTCAGAGCGAGGGCAACTCGAACCTGAACCGGACAAGACACCAAACGTCGTGTGGGAGAACTCGGACAATATCCGATTAGCGATGTAGGTATGATGTATGATGACCGTTCTGAAGGAAACAATCGAAATATATTGCCGTGCTAACATAAGTCCTTGGTATCCGTAAAGCTTACTGTCCGGAAAAATTGCCTTAACATTAGCCTAACCATGGATCTATTCGGACAACTGAAAGGCATCTCGCTTAGATCTGTTAGGCACAAAGTACTGCATAGTGCCTTTTCTAATTTTTTAATTTTCTGAACAAAATGGGAGGCGGAAGAGTTAGTATACAAATTTTGATTTCCTTACCAGTAAGCCACAAGATGGAAACACTAATGTCAGCACTTTAATATATCGGCAATCCTGATATGTACTAGTGATGTTCGATTATAGACGTATAAATAACTGTAGAAGTACACTACATTTAAGCGAAATTCATCGTCGTTTGAATCACAGAATGTTGAACGTAATTTCTGAAAACATTAGCTGTAAAAGTTCTACCTGCGCCATCATACAACTTTGCAGTGAAAAGACCAGAGCTCCAGTCCAGTGCGCGTCTGTTTCTGCGTTCGGAGATCAAATTTTATTAAGGAAAAAGATTTCCCGCTGAAATTGTACGTTAAATGACTAACGATCTCCGACGTTGATATACTGTGTTCTTGTGCAGAAATATGCATGGAGCTGTGTTCCTTACTGAATGAGATTTTTAATTTAATTGTTAATATATTATTCACGCCGCTTGAAATTTTGGTTCTAGGAATAATTTGGTTCCATTCTATGTGGCAACATTGCGTCCTCCATCGCTTAAGGGGCTGGGATGGCGCGCAGAGGCTCGCCGACTAACATAAACAAAAAGTGTACAGCATTGCCAAGTCGTGTAGACTGATGGTTTGGCTACTGGATATTCGTTCTGGCGGGACAAACTGGTGGAAGAGAGAGAGAGAGAGAGAGAGACCGCGAGAGACGTGGAACGAGCAAGCGAGTAGGGGCGATCATGGGACTGGGTAAAGAAAGAGAAAGATGGTCGCGGGAATGCAGAGGAATGCCGAAGTTCCAGTCACCCACCCACCCCTTCTGTCTTACCGGCGGCAGCGGCGGCGGCGACGACGGCGAAGGCGGTAGAAGCCAAGTGAGCATCATATTCGCCTAGGCATAGCCCATTCAGATGACGGAGCGGGCAAACGTCTTAGCCGCTTCTTACTGCATACACACAAGGCGACACTCCTGTAGCAACGCGGAAGCAAGTGAGGTTCCCGAACATATCAGGGAATGAAAAAAATTGAGTTACATTAATTTATGAATTTTATTAGTTCACTATCATATAAATTTTAGTAGATTTAATATTGAGCTTCTTGTGTATAACAAACATTTCAGAGTGCAAGGCAACGAAATATAACTTCAATACCCCTATAGAAAGAGATTTCTTATATCTTGTATATAAAATACGTTTTAACTTTCTTAGGCCATCTCGCTACCCTTAATTTAATTCACAAGACTCAAAAGCATAAAATAGTTCTTTGTTCAGTTGCAGGCAGCTATAAAATTCACGCAACCGAAGAAAGTTGTTCGAAACCTCCTTCCCAGTGTCTCTTTATTTAATGCTGTTCGTTTCTGCTAGTGGGTCCGATGTATCTACTGCTCGGTTCTTAATAGTTACATCAAAATTCTGATCTAGAGCAGGCGTACTTTTTGTTTTAGCGACATGTGTGATATTGATTTAGGGGTCCCATCGTCTGTGTTTGATGGTGTAACCCGTGCATTTGGTTTCCCATGCACGTGAGACATCAATATGGCAACGTAGCGCCGTGGCGCGAGAGCGAGTCTATGCCGTTGAACATGAGGTCGGTTGTCTCCAAGTCGGGAGCTAGCTAGTGAGATCCCCGCCGCAGAGGCAGAGCAAAAACTTCAGCAAAAATTGTATGCAGTGGTACGCTGCGTAGCACCTCTATAGATGGCTCTTGCGTCAGCGGGTGCAGCCCCGTATGTCAGCCTATATTATTCAATAGTGCAACGAGCAGCATCTCGATATTTTAAGGAATATTGTAGGTCTGGTGAGTTATTTCTGTTTGTACAGTGAGATTCCTTTGGGTGTCTGCTTGCATCCGAAGGAGAGAGAAAGAGAGAGAGAGAGCCGTCTCGCATGGGCACACGCTCGGCTTTAAGGCACCGCATCCCAGCTTTGTTTTTTGAAGTTTCGCGTTTTGACAGTTCATTGGATTAAGTTATTCATTCATGTCGTGTAATCATTTGTTTCAGTGTCTCTGTTTAAGTTATTAATGCCCAGCTTTTTCTGTATGTTTTTTTCTGCTTGCGAGTGTTTGGTTCACCCCATGTTTTGAGTGGCTTGAGGTTCACTAATTTGTATCGTTAATAGACAACACGTAACAGGAAAAATATTACAAGTTACAAATAACAAAAATCAAAGTAGCATGAATGTTAATGTCTCCTGCTAGCTTTCTCAGTTGTAATTGAGAACGCTTTATGGGAAGAATACAGATTGCAAGCTTTAAACCAAAATTTGAAGTAGCATGAATTTTAAGTCTCCTAATTTATGAGTCATGAGGCATAGGTGCAAGAGAATGACTTGGGCAACATGAGATTTATTTTAAGGAACTGATAATGAAATTCTGTAGTGAAAATTGAGATTATGTGCTTTTGTTCTACAGGCTAACTAGATCTGTCTAAATGGGGATCAGTCCGTTTAGGCGTCGTGCTCTGGTGGCACGGTGAACCCATCCACGTTGTTTCAAACTCTTTGACACATTTAATGGTGATGAGGAGTGGACATGGCAATAAATTTTTCGGCATCATTTGCGGCATGCTTGGCCGCAGGCCTCAAGGTGCCCAGACAAATTATGTACTGCATTGCCCAGGGTAAGAACAAATTTTTTTGACAAGTGGCACTTGTATAGAGAATGTGAAGGTGTGAGATGTTTCTGGATGACAGATGAACTTGAGGACTGCATGTGTAGTGTTTCCCATGTTTCAGATTGTGGTCTGTCTGTAATTCAGTTGCTTATAATATTTTTTTGTTTTAAAATTCACCTTTTTTAATGCAACATTACCTTCTGTGCACCTTCTGTGAGAAATAATCTTATACTGCAACCAGCAGTATGTTTGAAGACATTCATGTAGTTGTAGTTCTGTATGTGTTGCTATAGGTGTTGCTTTTTAAGAGTTGATAAGCTTTAGTTGCGACATAAATTAGTAAAGCATTACATGTGATCCATTGCAGTGTCTTCAAAATGCAGTTTATGTTGTACATAGGATACCTAATCTTGCTGTGAAGCAAGGAGTGACCAATCTGTATTTATAAACTGCATCACTGTTTTGTACTGATATACACAGTACATATAGACATTTTGTACTTAAAAGTTGATTCTGTGTATTTCAAAATAATCACATGAAAAATTCATCTGGTGATTGTGACTTGGAGAGTACATTTTCTTAAAGTATTGGATACACTGTTGTACTAATTCAGCAAACCTTTACAGAGGGTAGGATTTTGAACTCATGTCATTGTCTGGCCTTGTTATTTAATCAGTGAAATTAAAAGTTATATTGGTGCTTCAGAGTAATCATGTTTGCATATAAATATTGTCAAACCCGGTTATAATAACTTCAGTTTATACGACACCTTGTATATAACGTCACATATTCTGTGGCAGCAATTAATTCCTCGCTGTTAACCATAACATTACACTCTTCAGTTAGAACAATACTCCTTTATAATGACACAAAATATTCGCTTCCTTTTATGACGTTATAACCGAATTCAACTGTATTACTGTATAGTTATCAAAAATGATGGTTTGTTTTTGTTTTATGTGTTCCTATTGGTAATATGGTGTGGAAAAGCACAGGAGTTTTATCAGATAGTGCGATGCTCTTGATTTTTTTTAGATTATTCTGTTCTTTGATGGTACACATTTGCTTTCCAACTAAGATTGAGGTAGCTACTGTTTGATGTCATGTGACACTTCAATTGCAGAAGTTAGAAGTATTCTGTTCTGCCTAATTGCATGCAGTGGATTTTATTGAGAGGTTTTTTTTTTTTGTTTTTCTAATAATTTTCTAAGAATGTTTCAAACAATGAAGTTGCATGATACTGACTGACCATGAAGCATATAAAACAGAAGAGGATGCAAGGAGTGTGTTCAAAGTTAAGTATGCATCCATGAACATTATAGAATTAATATTATCTGATCTCTAGTTTATCACAAGCCTGGGTCAGCAAGCAAGCTTCTTATGTGTGTGGGCTAGGACATAGTCCTGCGTGAAATGCCTGTACATTTTTTGTGTCTTTGCTCATTTGAACAGGCAAAGGTGTGTTATTGTTTCATCAGAAGTGAGTTTGCTCAATTTTTATTTTGTAAACACTAATTTGATACCACACTCTGACTCTAAAATTGTGTAAAGGCAATAGGCAATACATGTACAGCATGAGGATTGTCACTCAACCAGAATCTATTGCTTGGACAGTTTGTATATCTGCTTAATATAAATGACACTTTATCAAGTTCAGACATCAAATCTGTGCCAAGAAGAACATTAAACAAGATTTGTGAAATCATATGCAGCATCAGATTCTTGCTTCAACGTCTGGTGGAAAAGACAACAACTGTTGCTTTGTAGGGTTGTAACTTCAGCAGCTTTGTTGCAATATAGACTGCACTTCACAATACATGCAGAGCAGCAGGAGATATAATGGTATTTTTGGGCTTCAACTCAAACACAAATAGTCAATGTTTCTTCAGTTAATATGTGTTTCTTTGGGGTTTTCATTTACTCAGTGCTCATGCACATAACTTCACCACTGTTCTATAAATTGTTTTACTTGGGAAGACACTATGTGGAATTTTCTGTAAAATGTTTTCGCACATTACTTCCGCAACATAACCTTTCAAAAGTGCTGTAAATAAATATGTTTCTGTACAGTGCGATAGTTTGTGTTATTTCCCAAAACAATTTTTGGGTGTGTAATAAGTACTTTCCATTACAGATACAGGGGCCCCATACGTATTATATAAAGACGGAATGGATAGGCCTCAAGGGCAGCCTGGACATTGGGGCCCTGGAGCCCCTCAGGATGGGGGTTATCCCCCACAAGGATCGTCTTCATCTGGTAGTCCCCAGCAGGCATGTGGTGGTCCTGGTGGAGAAGCAGATGGACCTGGGTCTACGGGGGCCAGTGCACTGCCTCCCAGCAGGGACCAGCAGCAACAGGGAACAATGACGTCACCTGTTCCCTCACCTTATGCTCCACCACAGTCAGTACCACCTGATCCTGTGCAAGCACCTCCTCCCCAAGGACCACCACATGGCCCTGGAGAAGAGGATCCATCACAGCAGCAGCAGCAAATTCAGCAGCAGCATTCTCCTGGCACCCAGCCTCAACCTCCCCAGGCCCCACCACCCCCACCACCGCCACCACAACCACCTCAGCCTCAGCCACACAGTGATGTAGATCAACAACAGCAACATCAACAGCAGCAACAACAACCACCACCACCGCCTCCACCACCACCATCACAACCCCAGCAGCAACGACCCCCTCCACAGTGTTTCCCACCCACTGGTGGTCCAGGTCCAGGGCAGCCAGACATGCAACAACAGGCATATCCAGGCCAGCATTATTTTAAGGATTCTCGTGGTCATCATGCACCGGCCATGCCTCCACACATGCTGGCACCTGGTGGCTTCACAGCTTTGCACTATCTAAAGCAGCCTGGTGTCATGCTCACTTCACTTGGACCCATGGGGACTGGGGGTGGTGGTGAAAGTGGTGGACAGTTGGTGGATGGGAGTGCTAATGGACATCCATATGGTGTAGCTAGCACTAACATGCAGGACATGAGGGCTGCATCACTTCCTGACATCATTCAGCAGCAACAGCAGCAACAACATCAACAGCAGCAGAGCATGGTGGGGAAGGTGGGAAAAGGTGGAGCAAATGGAGAACTGAGGTTGTTCAAGTGCTTGACGTGCGGAAAGGACTTCAAGCAGAAGTCAACGTTACTTCAGCATGAACGAATTCACACGGATAGCCGTCCATATGGGTGCCCTGAATGTGGGAAACGGTTCCGGCAGCAGTCACACCTGACACAGCACCTGCGCATCCACGCGAATGAGAAGCCCTATGCATGCGTGTACTGCGAGCGTACGTTCCGGCAGCGCGCGATCCTGAACCAGCATCTGCGCATCCACTCTGGTGAGAAGCCCTATCAGTGCCCAGAGTGCGGGAAGCACTTCCGCCAGAAGGCCATCCTCAACCAGCACGTCCGCACACACCAAGGCGAGCGACCTTTCTCTCTGACTACCACCACGCTGCCGGTCGACCGATGCATCAGCGCTAAGTTGGCCGCGCTCTTAAAGATCTGTAGTAGTGCTGCTGCAAGTCAGACACGACTTTGAAGCGTCAACTGCACGATCGAGTAAATGCAATTTGCAAGCCAAGTATGGTTGTTACCAACATAACTTCTCTGGCTTAGTTGTGCCACTGTCAAAATTTGAAGTTTGCCTTGTGTGCGGTTGTCGTCATGCGTTTTGGCCTGGAGGATATAGCAAAGTCTAAATTACCACTTTTGTTATTTAAAACATTATTAGCATTATAGTGTCATTATGAAAAGTACTTAATAACTGTTGAAGTATGGCACCTGTTAATAGTTTCTTTGCTTTTGTGCTTTTAATTTCGATGATTAATTTAAGATGTTACTTATTTTACAAACTGACATGCCAGACAAATTGTAGGTATTACTGTGTAGTGTAGGGAACAGGTAGATATGTATACCATGCTCTGTGATGGGTTCTCAAATTTATGGTCTGTTTTTGGGGTTTTGTAGTGGGGAAGTTATGCTGGCACAATTATACTGTGTGTATTGCTTTCTGTCTCATCAGGTAAACTGCGTTGATCAGAGGTATGAAAGGGTTCGAAATTGTTTTTCCTCAGCTATTGAAAGTCAGGATAGAAGATTAAATGTGCCAGCAATCGGTGCCATGAAAAGACCCGGTAGTATTGACAAATTTGCTTTCTTGCTACTTGCTTTGTTTGTTTACTGCTAAGAACATGAAAATTTAACGTTGATGCACATAGTGTTGGCTCTACAAGGTTGGTTTGTGTGTCTTGTTGTGTCCTTACAGATGTGAGTCCCCATCTGGTGTTCAAGAATGGCATGACTCCAACGCTTTGGCCACAAGATGTGCCATATCCTCCCGACACAGAAAAGGATGATGCTGCATCGACGTTTGGAGGAGGTGAGGATGGGAGTTCACAGCAGGCAGATCAGCGGGGCAGTGGACAGTGTTTCTCCCCTGATGCTCTCCAGCAATACCCTGCATACTTCAAGGACTCTAAGGGGACAAACCATGCAGCATTTGGGGGTGGGAACTTTGGGGCACTTCAGTACCTGAAGCAGGGTCAGAGTGGAAAGGGTTGCTTGCCTGATGTGATACAGCATGGACGAAGTGCAGGTATGCCCTTGTATGTGCGCTGCCCAATCTGCCAAAAGGAATTCAAGCAGAAGTCAACGCTTTTGCAGCATGGCTGTATACATATAGAGTCTCGACCATATCCATGCCCAGAATGTGGAAAGCGGTTCCGGCAGCAGTCACACCTGACACAACACTTACGTATACACACCAATGAAAAGCCATATGGTTGTGTGTACTGTGGCCGCAACTTCCGTCAGCGCACCATATTGAACCAACATCTGCGCATTCATACGGGTGAGAAGCCGTACAAGTGTTCACAGTGTGGTAAGGACTTCCGGCAGAAGGCTATTCTAGATCAGCACACACGGACACACCAAGGTGATCGCCCATTCTGCTGTCCCATGCCTAATTGCCGACGTCGCTTTGCTACAGAACCAGAAGTAAAGAAGCACATTGAGAATCACATGAATCCTCACGCAGCTAAGTCTCGTCGTAGCAACAGTTTGACGGAAACTAAACATCACCCTGTGGGTGCCATGGGTGGTGCAGGGGATCGTGGACCCTCTCTGCTGTCACGAGGTATTCCCCCTACAGCAGTTGTGAAACCAGAACTGTACTTCCCCCAGTGTTATGCACCAGCATTCAACCATCAGGCAGCTGCGGGCCCTGGTCCCCAGTTTCCTGGTAACCCTAATCCTGCACCTGGAAATGGGGAGTTCAAGCCTCCTACAGGTCTGCCTGCACAATGACTAGCCGCTGCCTCGCTCCGGAACTGAAGTCATGCTTGGCCCGGTGGAGAGACATTGCCATGTGTCTCACGCGACTTAATGCCAGCCTTAGACTGGTTCAGTAGTATGTGATAGAAATAATTTGCCAAGATTTTAAATGCAGAAATAGGAGACATGTACATAATATTAATTAAAATATTATAGTGTCTTGAAATAAGGAGGAAGATGAAGCTGTGTTATGTATAGATATATAGGTAACTTTTATATTAATGCCGTAATAACGCTTCTGCTGAAACTTTTGAAGACAAACAAACATTGTAGATAATACGAAATATATATATATATTACGTGATTTTTGCGAGGTGCTGTTGCAGGCAATGAGCAGAGCAGATATTTGTCTGCAGTGTTCAGATTTTTCTGGTAGCAAGATATTGTTGCACATCGTGGCAATTGTGTATGGAGGAAATCTGTCGTTAGGTTTATATACAGAAGAGATTTTAAAATGGAAAATGGTGGCAATATACCGTCTTATCAAATGAATAATGTTACACGGTCCATGAAGATTATTACGTACATACATAAGATGATTAATTTCGTGCTGTTACTAGTTTGATCTCGTTTTGGCATCAGTTGCAGAATTTAAAGAGCATGGTATTGTAAAAGTCTTGTACGTAGTGCCTATAGCAGTATTGTGTTTTATTTACTCTTGTTTGGAAAATTAATGCTTCTTCTCTAAAATCAAATTTTTTACTATATTTGGTGTGGAATGAAACATTCCTCTCCATTGTTGCCATGTGAAGAGAAAAGAATATATATGCATTTAAAATACGTAAAATTTACACTTGGAATTGCTAAAATATTCATGACCAAAGCTGTTTTGTTGTGGGAAGATGTGTGGCCACTACATACAGGGTTCTGGCTTTAACAGAAGGAAAGTAGCAGAAACTTGTGTAGTTTACTTATTCGTAGATCTGCAGTGCATTGGAAATACTTGCCATTTAAACATATTTGAAGTGCACTGGAGTGTACAGTGTTTAGTTAAAATATTTAGAAATTTAGTTTTGCTTTAGTTGTTGAGGAGAAACCTCTGCAGCCACTGTTGAGATTTACACTTGTTGTATGTAAGTATGTGTGTTGCTCAGATGCACGGCATGTGTTTCAAGGTTGCATGATAAAACACCAGAGATCTCCAGCATATCATGCCAAAGATAAGGTTTTCTTCACATTGAGCATATATTTAAGTGGTTTCAGTGAATGAAGATAGGTCAGTGCCATTATTTCATATATCATCTATTTCCATTCATAATTTTTTTTCTGGTTATATTCAGTGATGAAAAAAGGAAGTACAATGAATTGTAGATCACCCTGCAGTGGCATGTTTAGTATTCAGTTTTGTGGTCTGTATTTTGTCATTTGTTTAACTTCATTGTACTTTCGACTGTCCAGAATAGAAAATGTGGGTGGTTTCATTTATTATAAAATTCCTTTCATGAACATTCTACATTTGTTGTGCGCAAATTGCATTTTGAAAGCTTGGACAGCCATATGTGTATTCTGTTCATCAGGCAAAATGAGTTGTTATTATGGATTATAATTTAGAAGTTGCTGACTGAAAGCAGCATTTGGTTAGAAGGGCATAATCAGCAGAAAACTTTTGATTCTTGGTATTCCCAAATTTCAATAACATATCCAGCTTTGATATGAATTTTAAATTATGCTAGTGACAATATAGACACTCTCCACGATCCATAGTAGTTATGTTCCAGGGGATCTGGCACTCATTGAGTATGCACATGGTCAACTATGTACATACAAGGCAGTCCTGTTGAAATCCAAACTGCCAACACACTGGAACCTGATTGGCCGCATCACGAGTGCCCCAGAATCTGTGTTATCACTGAGCAGTATTCTACTGCCACCTTCATGTCATGGCACTTTCATTCCTGCAAAGAAAAATTAGGCATGTGTTTAAAAAATATTCTGTTTTTTTACTTTTTTAAAATCATGTAAGTCTGAAATTGCAAAAATCAGGTAATGTGTGTTGATAACGAATTGAAGTAAAAATCACAGGCTGAATTATGAGGGACTACAGAGAGATGTGGGTGTGAAATAATTGTGATTAGTGCATTTGTAATGGAGATGGGTAGTGAGATCCGTGGTTGGTAGTAATTATATTCCTGTGAATATAAGTAGCTTTTAAATATAATTAGGGCACACATTCCCAACTTAACATATGAATACACTGTGACTGGCAGAAGAAATATGGGTGACCAAGGAAAAGATGGACAGACAAATGCCCAGGAAGTTGGAACAAGCCTGGATGGCTTATACCCTGTTTATATTGATGATTATCCCAACCTATTGGATGTGATTCATAGGTTGACATTGAATCCTATCAAATAGGATTGTGCAGACATAGTGTACTGTGACACTGAAATTGTTCTAAACGGTCCATGAATCAGTTCTTGTGTATGTGCCTCAGTTGTATGCCATTTTGGAATTGTCATGATGTTCTTACAGGGCTGTGCACTAAACCCCTTCCTTCATATTTGCGAGGTTTATATTTGAAAACACCTGGAATACTCAATTCATGAATATGAAATTAAGAGGAGGACCAATAGGGTTTGGTTTCTCAGGACTGGGACTGTCATGTTTCACCATATTTTTTTGGGTTAAAATGATGGATATTTCTGACATTTTAATATTTATATAGAGTATGGTTCTGTAATGCACATTAATGAATAGGGGTTGAAAAGTGTATCATTCAAATTTCAGTAGCCTGAGTACAGACAACAGCTAAGAGAAAAGTATGGGTAAACTATAGAGATTAAATGTACATAGTGAACTGTTTCATACATGTATAGTTTTACTGCTTTATACTTTAAGGAACATGGCAAATTTGCAAGAAGGGAAGAAATGCACATGATATTCCAGCCAGAGCAGATCATGAAAGCTGCACTGAAAAAATTCACAGTTTTACGCTACACGCTTAATAAGCTAGAGTGTTTGCCCAGAATGCAAGCCAAGAGGACATTAGCACAAAATGACTGCTTGTAGTTACTAAGCAGAACATATTGACGAATGTATCTTGTTCTTGGCATTGAGTGTGAATGCAAACAGCAGTGACAACTGAAGCATGGACATGAGTGTTTGCTGTACTTCATTTTGCTTGACCATAAAAATTATCTTGGTTGATAAACTGGAGATGGCTGGTTTATGTGTGTAAAAGAACTATTCTAGGTAGGGTACTAATGTGTGATTGTTTTCATATATCTGTTGCATTCCTGGGTGACTGTTAGGTTTATGTGTATGGATTGTACATGATTTTACCAGTATTATGTTGGATATTGTTTTTTGAGGTATATTTGATACGAAGGACATTTTGAGAGTTGATGGCTGTGATTGGTTATTTTATTGACAAATTTGTATTTGTTTTTAGGTACGCTCACAGAGTTGGAAAAAGTGACCCTTAGCTTTGTCATGTCTGTCCGTCTGTCCATCCATCCATTCATCCATATAGAATATATTGACTCCCACTGTATGGTTTTTCTTGAAATTATCTATCTGGGATGTTTAGTAAAATGTAAAGAAAATTCAACTTTGGTTAAAATAGGACAAAAACAGACATGTTACATGAACATCTACCTAAATTTATGATCTTCAACCATGACTGTACTTCATAATGGAGGCATACTCTGTCTCTGTGAGGTATGTGCTGACACCCAACAGAGCCAGACAGGCTGCCATGGCTACCTGGTCCTAATTGAGGAAATATAAACAATAATTTCCATGACAACAGGATGGGATGTCTGTAGTAATAACGCAAAGCAAAAATTGTGTTGTTTCTTCCATGACAATGTCTGTTTTCTTCACTTAGATGATTAGGAAGCATATATGTTGTAAGTTTGTCATGTGCTAAACCTTTACAGATTGTCTGAAAACAGTGTGTTGTTTTCAGTCTGTTGTGTGGTTAACAGCAATGAAATATTTGTGTGTTAATAGTCCTTATAAAGCAGTAAAATATTGCTTCATGAACGGATATGACCTAACAAGTCAGTATGCAGTTATGTTTGTAGACAGATGTTTAAACACTGAATCTATGCATGGGACCCAAAAAAATGTTAGGACATTAAGAACTGAGTGATCATGTAAGGATGCAAAGATATGCCTGCACCTCATTGCTACATTACACATACATTTCATGCCTTGTTATTAACCCTTTAAAGACGAAGCGTATCTGTTTCATACAAGGACTCAGCTCATACCGCGCTGTAAACACTCTCCACTTCGGTTATAAAAACCAATCTCTTAATGTTTTATAAGGCAAAAGTTGTTGTTTGTTCTGAGATCCATACAAAACACATAAACGCAATGTGGGCACCACGTAGAATTTTTTAATGTTAAACCTGGTAGTATGTAAAGTTACCGCTAGGCTTTAAAATGTTAATAAGATTAATGTTGGTAGGTACTTGGGTTGTTAGTGTTATAGCCTGGTATTAAAGGATGTGAGCTTCAGTTTGAAGTTGCCATTAATATTAAAAGTAGAGTGTTATAAAGAAATGTGTCACTGTAGTGGCAACCCATCTTCTGAAGACTGCAGCACAGGCGCTGTCATAAATGTCATCTACATGAAATATACCTCAGACATTGGGCAATGTCAGACATAATATAGATATAATAAATTAACCTTTGTCACAAAGTCTACTGGCTTCTGGGGTGTAATAACAAGTGGTCTGATAGATGTGATTTGGAGAAACCATGGTAGGTGCTTCTGCCATGAATATAGAGGCAGTGTGTTCCTCAGAAAGGTTAATAAATTTTTCGTCATATCGCAGCAGACAGTAGACTTCATAGTGACCATGTAAGAACTTCATCTTGTGTGTCACAAATGTTCAGAGAATCGTTCTACATTATTGGTCACAGACACAGTTCTCTCAATTGAAAGATGTGCCATACAGCTTCATACAGTTCCTTGGCAGACGTAGTCATGCTGAATGTACCAGTGATAGATATGATAGGTTTCAGTGGAACAGGTAGTAGGAACAGTGAGTGGATTACAGTACAGGATACACTGTAGAATTTAAGTGTGATTCAGTCTTTGTTCTTCATGACAGTGGATTGCATCCAACTTCCTTTGGTCATGCCACATAATTGTGAGTTCTAGTGAATGAAATAGTGTGTGCTAGTTCAGTTAGGCGTCTCAAGAACTGAAGTAGTCCCTAAATGTACATGGATGATGTTTTTTGAGGTTTAAATACCATTGCGTCTAAGTTGATAGTTTTGTCAGATCCACCATCTAGTTCTTACACGTACGAAGAATTGTGTATGCATCATGCTCAATCTAGACCTGGGATTGCCATCTGAGGGTTTCTGGGTGCCTGTGAGAGTTTTCACATTTTATAATAATTTTGTAATTGTCCTCTGATGATCAGCACATAGCACCTGACCATTTCTGCTCTGTGAACCAAATCTCTGTTGAACATTGAGATGTAGATGTTCAGGTTCTGTTCAGGTGTCACATTAGTTGGGGGTTTTGGGTGTAAATAATAGTAACATTTTCTTAAAAAATATGGCTTATTGTGTGAAGTAAGATAAAAATTATCCTGTTCTTAATGACGCACCATACCATGAAGGGGTGTGGGGCGTCTGGAGATACAGCTCCATGCATTCATAGCTTAAGCACCAGCTTCATGTCTCAGATTCTTTTCCCCCAAGGAAAGACCCCCTGCTATCCATTGGTTAGAAGGTGGACTGCTGTTATATAATTTCATTTCCTGACTTCAGTGTGACCGGTTTCAGAAAGTAGTGGCTAGAGACTGAAGCTTTTTGTTCAAATATGCATGGGTAACACCAGTAATACTGCTTACAATGCATAATCATATTGTTTGAAATTTTGTTTAAGAGTCAAGATTTCTTCCTCTCCCCATAATGGTTCAGCTTATTTCCTTGCCTGCTTTTGTCACTGAAACTATTCTTATCACAAAGGAGTACAGAATAAATGTAGGTAGTCTGCAGCCTTAATGAGTGTTTTCTATTTTGTACACACACTGAAGATTGCCGTCTTTCATTTTATTAAAACTATTCTCCAATTCTTTTCGAGCCATGCTGACGGTTGGCATGTCATTTTGTTCTGAGTTTGTTTAAGGTTACCATCAGTAGTCCAGGACATAGCTTTGGACAGCAGGATGAGTGATAAGTTTTGGATTAGGAAAGACATGGAATGAAGTGTTTGTGGGCTGATTTGCTTACTGTACTGTAGTGGTATTTGTCTTTTTTTACTAAGGGAAACCACAAAATTCCTCAGTCATGATAGCCAGTTCGTGGGTCAGAATTTGAGTTTGGGACCTTTTGAATCCTAGGCAGGGATGTTACCATGACATTGGTGTTTCTGTTTACAGCTTAATTTTAGATACTGCTGATGCCTAGCAACATGTAATTTAGAGCTTATATTTGGAAGTGGCTATTTTATGCAGTGTCTCCTATGTGTGAGTAGTTTGTTGTGAATAGTAGTAGCATAGTCTTTTTATATTGTTATGAGTTTTGCAAGGAAACTCCTAATTAACTGAGTATGCGTGCAGACTCCTTTTTTGTATTGTATTCTGTTGGTTGATGCAAGTTCTGCCATGGTGCGTTTCCCCTTCAGTGTTGTGATGCACTGCGGGGTGTATAAAATAGCTTACCTCTTGACTTCTGCCATGGCTTATTGTCCTTGTGATCTGAGTGTTTTCCCTCTTCAGCTTTAAAGTTGTGTAGTTGTGTAAGAAAAAGCAGACAAAACTTCATTAGTAATTAATTTTGTGCAATAAGAATGGAAAATGCTATGTTTGTTGAATTCATATTTACTTTTCTGCTGAAAGATTTTCATCATTTCAGAGTTTAGTTAGTTTATGTCATTTGTTGTTAAATTTGGTTATAGAATCTATGACAAGGTCATTCTACTTCCCAGTTTGGAATGCAGTTAAATAAGGGTGCACTGCAAATGAGAGCCATCTACCATTTTAATAGTATGTTACGCCATTTTAATTTTTATACAACTTCATACTAGATTGAGATGTACCTGTTTTTGTAATGCATATATTTACATTTCCTTATAAAATTAAATGTCAGAGCATCTCTGTGTGTGTGAGTGAGAGAGCGAGAGCATGTGTGATCATGTGTGTGCATGCTTCTGTTTGTTTGTTTGCTTTGTTTGTTTGTTTGTTTGTTTGTTTGTTTGTTTGTTTGTTATATGTGTATGAGTGTGATTTCAGAGCAAGAAAAAAACTTTTTGGGACTACTTGAATTAATAATTAACAATTCAGTCAGAAGTTTAGTAATTTTGGTCCCTGTGGGTAGCTGCATTTTGAATGTAATAAGTGATTATTCTGGTTGTAGAGTTTTATAGAAATAGGGATCCCATTTTCAGAGTGAATTTTCCAGAAGCGAGTTACAGAAAGAAGCTGTTAATCAGTTCATTTCAACCTTTGGTGACATACCGATGTATTGCTGGTCATATTAGTTGTGACTGATTTTGTGTTGTCTGTGTTTCACAGTCGAGTAAGTAATGTCACTTGCGTAGTTGACTTTGTACTAGGCATTCATACCAAATTCATGTAAAGCTCTTAGGCTGCTGGTGATTACTGTCAGTTATTGTTGGGACTGTACATGAAATTTTGTTTTTTGAGGCAGCTGTTGTTATGTTTTGTTATATATGCTGGAAACTGATACTTCCAATGTTTCAGATTTTGCAAGAAAATGTGCATAGTTTTCAAATATATTCATTTCTTTTAATTAAATGTGTATTGGTCAATACATAAACTGCTGGTATTATTCATTGAGTATTTTATCCATAATTAGTAATAGATATTCTGTGCCAAGTTTCATTTAAATCCATGAACTGATTCAGGAAGTATGAGCCAAAGTTGCCGAAGTTTCATTATTCAGGAAATTTGTCAGAAATAAGAAATGGCTTTAAATATAAAAAGCCCTCTTGGTGAATTAAACATTATTCATCAGAGTATGTTATTACCTGTACTATTTGATGGGCACGCAGGAGACATTTGGAGCCTTAATGTTAAAATTTGTTGGATTGACCTTCCGTTTGTCCATTTAATGATTTCAGAAGATACGTTAATTTATGCCATGCAGAGGTGCCACTGATTCAGGCACTGAATCTATTTGGTGCAAGTGTAACTCACAAAACTAATGTCTTCACAAATTTACTATTATGCCCCTATTCTGGAATTTTACCTGCCATGCCAGTTAATTTTCCATGAAAACTGAGTTTGAACTTCTACATTCAAAACATAAATGGAAGGGAACAAGTTAGAAACAGTCAAAAATGCGACCATATTTCCTCTGCTTTGAGATTTGAAAAGATCAACTTAAAGCTTCTTGGCCTATGAGTGACATCTGTAGGACGAAAATTATATGCATGTACACAGTAGTGAAAGCCAGTCACTTGAGAGCACTGGCTTTGCCATGCAGTAAACTTAAAGTAATCACTTTCGTGTTATGCATGTCATTGTGCTGGAATTCAATAATTAGAGGTACTGGTATTACCGTCGACACAACTTTGGTTATGTAGTTCGTGAGTATGTTTCAACTGACATGTGGTGATCTTCATTTGTAAGTATGTTTTGACTAACATGTGGTCATCATCATTTGTAAGTATGTTTTGACTAACATGTGGTCGTCATCATTTGTAAGTATGTTCCAACTGACGTGTGGTCATCTCCAGGCTTTTCAAATTGTACAAGATTGTGAATTGAATATAAGTTACATGAATATATGTAGCTTAAATTCAGTTCGTATTCTTGTAAATTCGAATAGCCTGAAGATGACAGCATGGCGTTCAAAACTGTAGCATAATGTGAATAGAATACAAAGTTGTGTAGATGGTAAGACCAATACTTCCAATTGTTAAACTAATCAGTTGACAAGACTGCCAGTGAATGTGTTAATATGCAGTGCTCTGAAGACCTTAGATGCTTAATTAGCTAATCACATGTCAGAAGTGCAGCTGTATTTAAATTTATTCGCATGAACAGCTTCCATGTATGTTGTATTGCTTTTATATTAATTTAGAAACATGATACATTTGCAAACACAATTGAGCAGCTCTGTATCCTGCCTTAAAGGATTGAAAGGTAGATGACTCTCTTTAATATGAACATGAATTGGAATTTGCCACTACAGTTGCCTGGAAACATATTGTCAAGATATGTAACAAAATAAATATTTATGTCCTGAAGTGTAATTGTTAACTATTTCAAAGAATAAGCCCCTGTATTATATATGCTCATTTTGTTTGAAACTGTATGGGCTTCCAGATTAAGAAGGAAAAGTGTGAGACACTTAACCCTTTGTGTTAAACATACATTAAAATATGGTTATTCTTCCCACCCTCTCATACTTCGAAATTATAATACATTGTTTGGATTTTTTCACTTCAACAAATATACGTATGGTCACAGGCAGTCTTTCACAAGAGACCTGTTTATTGGACAAATGTTTAATAGTTGTGTCCTGTATTTGACTTTGTTCTATAAGTTTTCGGCCCATTTCAGATAGTTTAGGATTACAGTTTTACATAACATTGCTAATTTGCAGTAGGCAAAACTGTCTGATATTGTAAAGAAATTAATGCTGTGGCTTCATACAAGTTCAGCCACAGGATTGTCTCAGCAGACCATATTCATCAGTAAGAGCTACAAGGTGGTGGAGGGGGGGGGGGTGGCGGTAAGAGTAAGACATAATTAACAGTAATTTGCTGAAACAGATTTGTCTGACAATACTGAGATTCTCTTACATAACATTCTTTAACATGATTATCTGACAAAGGGCTGCACAAGCAATCTATAACTGTCAAAGTGTGCTGGTCATTGGGGTGTCTAACCTTCCGTATTCTATTCTAACATGATCCTTTTCTTGAGAAAATTGTCATTACTTATGTCGGTCTGAAGTAAAACATTATTGCAGTAATGGTAATGCGTATTTCATGCAGTTGCAGCAAGTATATTTCTGTAAGCTCTGTTGTGATTAGTAATGTTTTCCATTTACTGTTGAAACTAAAATCTTGAAGCTGTTATTGAGACCAAAGTTTTATTTTCGAAATACGAATCCCTGTATGTCTGAGTTCATGATTAAGCCAGTGGAGTGCTGTGTGAATTAATCTAATCAGATGAACATAAAATGAATTTCTTAAAGACTTCAAAATAAATACCCCCAAATCACAAAATGTCATTGTTGGCAAACTGTTCTTTGGTCCATCAGATTACTTTAAATTTATCTGATCACATTTTACAGCCCAGAAGTATTTCTGGTATGTTAAATTATAATCCTTATTTATAGTGAAGTCATTTTTAGTTTCAGTAAGAAACAGTTATGAAACTTCCATGAAAGTTGGTGGGATTGAAACAAAGCACTCATGTCCCCTCTTACCCTAGTGAAGAAAGCGTGATGTTTATTGCATATGTGAGAATATGCAGTACGTAGGTTTGATGTGTAACAGGCTTCCAGAAGTCTTGTGATAATATGTAAATATATTGATGACAGTCTGGTACCATCATTTCATGAACATCTCAGTCTAAAATGAAACGCATTACAGATGCTCATGCGCCGTGGGAGCATGGGAGAAGCAGGACGAGCAGCAGAGAAATAATGGCATTACGTTGTTTTGCTGTGCCTTGGCTAGTTATGCTCTACAAACAACTGAATGACTGTACCACTTCTAGTTTCATAATTACAAAAAATTAAAAGACAGGATTGTTCCCAGGCACTCAAAAGATCATTTTGAAATGTGTGTTAATGTACTGCTTTATGTCGCAGATGCTCTTGCTGTTTGTATGTTTGTTATGTGTTGAACATAATTGAACAGTTTGTAGATGTGGTGTGCCATTATGTCTGCCAGCGCAGTTTCATAGCTTGAATTTTGTATAGTTGGTTCTAGTTGTATGCATGGGATGGTGAAAATGGTTTATGTAGTTTTTGTCGAGAGTTTATGTTGAGATTTCATAATAGCAGAGGTGGCTGTGGAGGATATTTCTGATAACTCCCAGAGTTTTTTTAATACTAGTAGGAGATTTTTTCATACAGTGTACATTAATTTTAATGTCACAAGTTGCTGTTTTTTAAACATGTATTTATTTTAACAGCCCTGACCATAGTGACAGTATAATTTGTCTTGAATTTTGTTTTCTGTATATAATAATGTTTTCCTGAAAGGATTTTTTAATTGTTTGGTTTATAAAAAGTGATAGCATATTTTTATTAATAGATGTGATTTAGAATTAAAAGTGGAATCTGTTGATTGTGCAATTAAAGAGTTTTTGGTTGTTCTCTGAACGTTGACATCATGTCAACCATGTCCAGCATATATTCCTCTGAGGCATGTCACAAAGACTTAATTGACTGCGCTCTTTTGCAGTCCAACATAGTGCACTGGGAAAAGCTGTATGCGGAAACAATTTTTTATACATCAATTTTCCAGTTGCTGCTGCTGCTGCTGCTGCTGCTGCTGCTGCTACTACTACTACTACTACTGCTACTACTGTTGCTGCTGAATTTTTTGAATTGCACTTTGGTGAACTGGAGTTTTCTGCTAGTTCATTGGAGAGCCTACACGTGACAATCCTTTGCAGCTCTCTACACTCTTGTCTGTGTTTCACTGTTTTAGTGTGTGTTTTTTAAAAGATACGTTTAATGATTAATTTTACTTACATAAATATAAATATATATACATATACATATATACATACAGAGTGATATGAAAGTGTGTGCATGCAGTTGTTGATGCAGTTCCCAAAAGTAATGAACTGATAGCTCTCTGTGATAGATAGTGCCTCCTTGAATATTGAGAGGAGGCCATAGTGTAACTTTAAATCTCTTACTGGTGCTGAAGGGTGTTGACCATGTACATACTGTGTATAGTAAATAATAGTCACATTTGACACCAACTTTTCTAAATTTGTGTGTAGCAAAATGTGAGACACTTGGGGAGAACAAAGTTTTGGAATGGAATCGTTGGATAATTCTGTTGGTTTTACTTGTACTGTGACTTTTGACTGAAAAATGTTTGGGTTTGCGCCTCTTAGTTTTTTTGTTTTGTTTGTGCAGGAGTTTATTTTCTGCAGTATGGAGGAGTATAATCCATGATTTCTAGACACGTTTTGATGTGTAAATGTAATGGTTACTCACTGCATGTTCTGTTGTAACCTGCTTGTTTGGGAACTGCTGGACTAACATGCATCACTGTCTGACCAGGCCAGGCCCTTCTTTACAATTTTGGTGGAATGTTTTAGTATCTGAGAGGCTGTACCACTGTTTGTCATGTTTCTGCTGTTGGCTTTTGCATATATATCATCTGATACCTCTGTTTTATGTCCATTAAGTTTGTGAAATATTTTAAACGTTAGGATGGGAAAATTCAGTAATCAAGGGCAGTCATTTTAAAAGGAAACCTAATGATTAATAATTGCATAATTAATAAGCGTCAGTAGTTGTTTGTTGTAATTTTTATGCATGGTGAAGATTACTGTATTACAGGATGTGATACTGTATAGTTTGTTATGTGGGTTACACTGTTTTGGAGGAGCCTCTAATTTGTTGTATCTCTACCGAACTGTGCAGCTTCAACATTACTCTTTGGTCACTATATTGAGAACCTCAAATTTTTCTGCATGTTCTGTCATACTTAAGATGTTAATGGTACTATTTAAAACAGTCCTTAATGCCAGTACCTCTTAATTGTTGTGACACCTAAAAATGGATGATACTTCATGGGGCTTGCATGTACCAGCTTTGATTCATTTTTGGTTTGTCAGTAATGCAAAGAAAGGTTCCTGGATACATGCTGTTTTGCCTGTAGCATTTCTCACATTTTTCTTATAGATTCCAACATTAAAACAATGAGACTGAATGTGATATATTTCAGTAGCTCAGTATTCATCACAACTTGTAAATTTTACTGTGTAGCAATTTTTAAACTGCATATGTTTGGGACACAAAGACTTTATAACTGTGGAGATAAATTAAATGACTTACTGATGATGGGGACCTCCCAGACAGTTTACACTGATATAGCAGCTGTTTCAGAATCCACTGTTACATGCATGGGATTTGCATGAAATGTGCCACAAATAGGAGATTTGAGGTTCTCACATCAGTGTTCCAGGAGATCCAAGTCTTCTGGGGCATTACGCTATGTCACTGGGTAATAATGACATAATATCCCAGAAGACCTGGATCTTCATGCCACAATAGCTAACAGTTTTTTTTCTAACCCCCCCCCCAGACAAATACTTATGAAAGCTACCCATTGTGAGACTGCTGTGTGTGGTTTCCTTTTAAAATTGTCTCTGCTCCTTTAAACATTCTCCCTTCTCTCTGTGAAATATTCTGTGGCACCATCTGCATCAGTTGCTACTGTTTTCAATTCATTAGAAATGTGGCTGTTTTCTCATCTTTGTCATTTTTCTATTATGTGTGTTGTTTAATGGCACTTGACTGCTAAGATCACGAAGCATCTGCATTCAGTGTCAAGTTCTGTAAACAAGTAATTTGATATTCTTCACGGCAAAAGCTTGATCTACAAGAAGCAATTTAATGTCTTCACATCCATTACTATAATTACAGCTCCCTACTTTAGTAATGTTCCTAACACACTTTTGAACTGTTACGGTGCAGTTCAGTGAAAGTTCCTGATGATGATGGTGACGATAAATTGTTTTAATAACAACCACATTAATATGCAGGCAACAAAACAATGTTTTCCATGATCATCAAGCAAGACTGGTAACAATAAAAATATAACAGATTTTTACTGGACTGTTGTAAATTCAGTAATGTATATGTTTTTTTTTTTTTGGGGGTATATGAAGGTACCTGCTATATTTGAGTTTAAGCAGCAGAGCATAGGGATAAGTAAGATTACATTCATGAAATAGTGGTTTATTTTCCTTTGCCCAGTTCTTTGATTTTCATACATTAATAGCTGATGTAATTTAGTAGTGTGATGATGGTACATGACATTTGGAATAATTTACATACAGACATTGCCCATCATCCCACGTTTGTTTAATTTTTATTTTAAACGTGGGACAGTGGACGGTGTCCAAAGACAGAATGTTTCCAAACTAATAGCTGATGCCAAACATAATTAATGAGATTCTGTACTTGTTAACGTAGATGAGCCAAATTTTTCGGCGGTTTGGAAGAGGACCGATCTGATGTTTTATGAGTCTCAGCAGTGTTATTACAATAAATGTTTGATTCATTTCCATTCTGTAGTGTTTTAACTATTAAAATTATCACCCTGATAAGTGGGGCAGAAGCTGATCAGTATTCTCTCATCTTGCCATCACATCATGAGGAATTTTTAGCAAATAAATTGTCATTTCATGTAACATACATGGTTATGGTTATTTCCATTTTAAAAAGTCACATGCAACTTTCTCATTGTTCAATCACATGCTGTAACATTCATTGCAGTTTTTAGCCAACATTGGCACTGTTGATTTTGAGCTCAAATTTTTAATATTTAACTCAGCATTGTAAGAAGGACTGTGTCTTTTTTTAATTTATCATAATTATAATTATTAGACTTTGTACATCACATTATGATAGAAAGTATTTGCTCAAACGTACAAATACTTAATTACGCAGTACATAGATATACATTAAAATTTGTTATTTGTACATACGTTTTTTCTTCCCCTCTGCAACCTTTCTATTGATTTAAGGGTGATGAATCTCTTTGTAACTTCGAAAAAAGAATGATTGTCAGTGTTCATAT
This sequence comes from Coptotermes formosanus, assembly GCA_013340265.1. Classification (NCBI taxonomy): domain Eukaryota; kingdom Metazoa; phylum Arthropoda; class Insecta; order Blattodea; family Rhinotermitidae; genus Coptotermes; species Coptotermes formosanus. The sequence continues at coordinate 247,503 of BLKM01000742.1, read as the reverse complement.
TCATTTCCATCGTGTATGGTGATGGGGTGTCTGAAGGACAGCATGACAGGCTTTGTGTACAGTTCAGAGTAACAATAAGTATACAACTGCTTGCTTGGAGCAGTCATGAGAATTTTTTAAGTCCAGTGAAGTGCTTATAAATTGTTCCTAATTCATCAAGTTTGTTTGGGGTGAATAAATGATATGAGTAATAGCAGCAGCAAGATTGTTGTCCTGGGTGAAAATAATCACCCTTTTTAGGTCCACCAATAAATGAGTTATGTGTAGATTTGTTCTTCCTGTTATTAGTGCAAACTATCTTCCCATATTTAACCTTTCTTTTTTACTGTCTAGTACAGGGGTGCACAAATTTTCCAAAAATATTGGGCCCACTTCAGAATTCTAGGTGTCAGATGGTGATATGAAACAATTTCTATACTGAGGACCCACAGATGTTACATGCGACTGTACACAATTTAGTTGCCCGCGCAGCACCTGTAATTTGTGCACCTCTGGTGTAGTATATGAATTTCCTTGGAATAATTAATCAAGGTCCAGATTCTAGTTTCTTGTTCAGCAGCTTTCACTTTCAAGCAAATTCAGTATTGCAGATTGGACATCACATTGTTGATCTGGATCTGGTACTTTCAGAAGGTAAAGGGATGGGAGATGTCCAGAAAGTTGTGGCTTCCAAGACAGAAAGTAATGCAGTCAGGTGTTGTTAAGATCATGGATCTCTGGGAAATGTTTGAGAATGTGGGAGAGTACAGGACAACAGGACAATAGACGTAGCAAAAGAAGTTGCTGGTTGCAGCATAAACTTCTGGCACATGGTTGTAAAAATATAACATACATTTACTCTAACAACATTTCAATGAGACAGGATGGAGTAAACACCCTAGATTATATTGGGATTTTACACATCATCTGAGGTGTCTTTTTATATGCCCTATACATACATACATACATACATACATTCCATGGATCCAAGTTTGCCAAAATGAAGTAGGATGTGGAATAAATCATAAACATGGTGGCTTTAAATCAACTGTGTACACTGTGTGACACACATACATGCCATATTTCTTAGCCATGCATGTGCTGGTGCATAGTAGAGTAGAAATATATACATTAACCACTTGAGACTAGGCGCAAAACAGCTTCGAACCGTGCATCACTGTGAGAGGAACAGAATATGGTTGTTAGAATTGACCTGACCTCTGTTCCAGGATTTGCAGCTGTTAAAATCCTTACAAGTCTTGGGCAGTGCTTTTTTGCTCATTGAACTGACTGAAACTTTACAAAGAGGGACAGTAGCTCAGAGAATATCCAGGAAAGAGAACAGTGGCTCAGAAAATATGCAGAAAAGAGAGCACAGTTGCTCAGAAAATATGCAGGAACTTTGCCAAAGCCAACAAAAAATATGTTTAATGAATTGCATTCTTCTAGTTGTAATTATTTCCTATTGAGATTGCGGTTAGACTGGGATATTAGCTGATAAATGATTCGTAATAATTCAAGAGCAGTTTGTAGGGAGATACATAAGTATATAGGGTGTCATAGTATATACCACAGCTGATAAGATATTCTGCTTAGCAGCAATAACACAATATTAAAATTAGCATTAAAGAAATAAGGGGACAGTAATGTATGAACTCGATTCATTTGACTTGGTTCCATAAAAGACTGAATCTCATAACTAGATGAATGACTGCTTCTCAGGACAGCCTCTGCGACATGATGTTTGTTAGAAAAGATAACAGTATGATTTGAACCTTGATCAATTGCCCATACGGATATTCATTTGGACTAAGAAATATATTCTTGTATAAAGTGAATACACTATGTAACACTGCCAAACTTATGTAAGTTCTGAAAGTTGTTTCAGAAGTCTATACTGCAAGCTTTTATCAATATTAACATACAAAAGGAGAGAGAGATTGTGTCACCCATACCTCATTGTAGCCATATGTTACTGGAATTCATCTCCAAAAATGTACCTCATATTTTATCGTGTGTGTTGAGTGAAAGTATCCCCTATGTTTGTGTTCTCCATATGGTGTGGTTTGTAAGTATTCCTTTCAAATTGTTGTAAAGTGAATTCATTACATTTTGTGAACATATTGGAGAGCATGCTGGTACATTGTTCATTAATATTGGTACAGTTCCTTTAATCCTGTAACATTTATCAACAGTCAGTATAAAAGCTTTTTTCTTTCTCTGCCATAAGTTTTTTCTTTCATTCAAAAAGTTAAAAGTAAGCATAAAAGAAAGGTGCTTGGCCGAGCTAGGTGACATGAGATCTGTGGATTGAAGCCTCTTTTATCTTCAAAACCAACCGAGACCAACCAAAAAATAAGTTAAAACTATTCAACATAAAATAAGACCACTTTCAGGTAAATAAATCTGAACATTGTTATGAACTGGACATGTGCAGTTCATTCCCAAATGGATGTTTGGGGGAGTTTTCTCTTCATCCGTTATGTTACTGCCTTCTGCAGTCTCCCCAACCCTATATTCAGTGTGTGCTTGAAGCATTTTCGTATGACATGTTTATCAGGTATGAATGTACCATTCACTTTCATCTGGTGCTGAGGCCTAAGAATGCATGAAATCTTGGGTCCATGTTATTTACCTTGCTAGAATGGCTTGGGTACCTATTATTTTACAGCTTGCACAGTCACACTGCCCAAATATATTCCTTATGATGTGCATCAGCTCCAAACCACCACTAACCTATTCATTTGACAAATGAGGGAGATTGTACTGTGTTATGACACCTCTTGATCACATGTGAATGGTAGCCAAGATGCTCTGAAAGAACAGCTCTATCATATCTCTAAAAAAAAATTCATATGTGGCACAAATGTTTTAAGACCTACGTCAAACTGTTTTCTGAGTTCAGTAACGGTAATCTGAATGAAAATACAAATGCAAAATAACTAACTCTGAGCAGAGGGTGGATGAATCATACAGAGTTCTGTTGACAGCAACATGAGATTTCAGTAATTTACTAACAAATGTGAAAGAGTGACTTTACTTCCACATAATTGACTAATGTGCTGCAATTGGTACAGTTCCATTAAGTACCCACAAACCAACTTATTATTTTAATAAGGAATCTACTTATTTGTTTGAATTACTGAATAAGGATTGTTTACGTATGCACCTACTGCTGTCTTAGTTATCACTGGTATCATTTGCTTCCAGAGCCTGACATGGAACTCTGGAAGATCAAAAATCATATTATTGTTATGAGATGGATAAAAAAAATAATTTCAGCAATTCAATCTTTTAACTCCTAATGTCTGTAACATTTTTCAAGATTGTGTGTTTTTGCAAAATTCAGACTGTCACATCACGTAATACCTTAGCGTACAATATGTTTATCTCAAATGTCAGTGTAGCCATTAGAATCAATTCGGATGATGATTGCTGTTCAAAATCTTGGGCTGGTGACTGTCTGTCCTACTGAAGTTTTTGTCAGAGTCTCACCCAGTGCCTTCATATAACAAAATGGGGTGGCCTATGGTGATATGACTGTCATACAAAGTTTAATGGAAGTTACATTTGGTCCTGCAGTTATTAGATGGGACATAAATGTTGTCTACCACTCTGCTGTGTAGCCAGAACATAATGTTCATTCCATATTTTGGGTAATACATTTCGTTTTACAGGTGTAGTTACCTTTTGCTGCAATGTCCATTCATGCAATGTAATAATTAACTCTTGAATGAATATTAAATATACTTCGAGTCACACCAGAGGCACAGAATAGTGTAGTTGGTGTGACTAGGTTATGGGCTCAATACCACCAGGATTTGATTCCTGCCAGGGGCAGGAGATCTCTTCTTGTATAGAAATACAAACCCCAGCCTCCTATCTAGTGTGTATCTGGACCTTTTTGCACACAGCGTGAAGCTGACCATTCAACTCGATCTAGTGCCAAGGTTAAGAATGAGTGGAGTGACACCTCTACTCTGCTTATATCCCTTCACAGTGCAAGAGATGGCATTATTTTATTAGCTGTACCTTTAAGTTACAAAACTTTAATTATGTAAACTAATAGGCTATCGTGAATTTAATTCAGTAACAGAAAATGAATACAGGTAGCGACTTAAATTGCATTGCAGATACAAATGTTTTCTTCTATGATGCATCAGCCTCTTTTTGGGCCATAGTCTCCCCGGTGCCAGGGTTTTGAGACAATCGAGATTTTATAAGGTGAGAATATAGCCCCACACCCAACCCCTAAACCTGAGGGCCAGAGTTACTCTGTCTAGCATCTTGCTCAAAACCTGTCCAGGATGAGTGGCCCTACCAGCAGCTAGGCAGCTGCCAGCACAGTTTTCGAGATCACTGGTGCATGCAGACTCTCTGACCCAACTAAATGCACCTTCAGCAAGGTGGAGATACCATCAAGGACAAGACACAAATTTAGTGTTTTGTATACTGACAATGCCTAAGGTCAAAATTATTGGCCTTGGTTTTATTAAATGTTCATATATATGAGACAAATTTTTGGGCATATTTCTTAAGAAGAAGATGGATAACATAGACATTCTACAGTTCTGTTCACGTCAACATCTGCTTTTTTTTAAGTGAAATGAAAAAATTTGCAAAATGACCCTTTGCCATGTTCAAATACTCGAAACATGTGTATCAAAAATAAAGCAGCAGCTCTTGCGCAGTTACATATTTTCAGTATCAAAATTTTAATTGAACTTCGCTTAGGTAATTCAGTGTGAGATACAGTGAAATGCCCTGTGTTACCGTGAGTAAAGCAGTAAAATACAAGTAGATGTGCAGTCCTGCGCAAGCCATGATGGCATGTGGGCTAGTGGAGGTATAGCTCCACTCACTCTTAACCTAGGAACTGGTCGGATGTGAGTGGTCAGCTTCACACTCCAGCCACTTTACTGCTGGTGCGCATCAAATAAAAGGTTGGGTATGCCCCACAGCCAGACCGGACATTTAAATCTCATGTCCCTGCTGGGAATCAAACCACATTTCCTCAGTCATCCAGCCCACAGTCTAGTCACTATACTGACTGATGGACAAGACTCTAATTAAATATTTCTTAGAGCGAACTGAGATTTTGCATTATGAACAAAGGAATGTCTGTTACATCCATCTGCTGTCATTTGGAAAGCAACACAGTAGCAAACCATGGCCCACAGACCACATGCAGTCTTCCAGATTAAATCATCTAAAAAAAATACATAAAGTACCACACAAAATTCTTTGCACTTTATTTGGGATATTTACAGCAGTGGTGTCAAACCCTTTCTGGCAAAGGGCAAGAACTGTTTATTGTGGGCTAGTTTGCAGGTTGCATATGTAAAATCACAATAAATGGTATACCCAGTTGCCTAAATTACTGTCTGATTTTTATATTATACACATATATATTTATGTGTAATTTACAAATCTGTCTGTGGGCTGCGTAACACAACCTGGTCAGATACACGTCGCTCACAGGCCACTCCTTGGAACCCCCGATTTACAGCATTACATTGCTTTAATTATTTTATTGTGTATCAATACACCTCAAAACCATAACGTACAATGTTTCAGTGGCAGTCTATTCTAGGTACCATTTGAAAAAGATCTATCCAACAGTTGAGGCAGTAATATCATGTCACAGAGGTACATACTCTCTCTCTCTCTCTCACACACACACACACACACACACAAAACCTGGACATATAACTAACCCTCTGATTTCAACTTGTGTAAGACTGACACTTCTCACTCTGCTGTGGTTCATGATAATGTTCAAATCATCAAAACAGAGGGCATAATTTTTGAGATGCTTAAATGACACACACACACACACACACACACACACACACACACACACACACACACACACACGCACGCGCACACACACACACACACACACACACACACACACACACACACACACACACACACACACACACACACACACACACACACAGAGCTAAATATTCTTCACACCTTAGCTATGCTACTGCGTTATAATGACTTCCTAATATTAATGATTTTCAGACTATGAGGGTTTTGATGCATAACAAGATCCATGAATGCTATGGTCAGTAGCAGACCCGAGCATAAGCTCTCTTTCTCTATGCTTGTCCTCTTGAGATAACTGTCCATCAAATTTTGACTGACATTAATACGAGTGTACACATTAGCAGTTTGGTTTCTCCTTGCTGATTCTGTTGTTGAATATTTCTGAGCTTCGGAGAGGATGTCCAGTACCACTGTTTGTGCAGATACCCTCTCTGCACCAACCAGAATTCCAAATAATCGTGCCGGTAGTTGCGAGCGTAAGAAAAACACACGGTGCTGATGTTCAAGTGGTGACTCATCACCAGGCAATGGGGAATCTGCAATGGTTAAATGTCTAAAATGTACATATTTACATTGCTTGTATTTTGACTACTCTGAGGATTCACATAGGATAATAACTTCTTCAAAATGAACTATTCATTTTGCACACAAAAGACAGCATGCTCTAATGACATTGCCTTACTTGCTTTAAAAAAAATTTTAACCTCAAGACACGCATCTTTTAATATAGTAAAGTGCATGACACAGAGTACAGGTTACCACTTAAATCTACATAGCAATGAGACTGTTAAACAAACATTATATGAGATGGCTGCTCCACTGCAATCAAAAGCAAAGACTGTGAAATGTTGCTGTGTTGGTGGCATCTGAGTGAATAGCAAATTAAAAAATTGTGAATAAATTCTACAACAGCATGATAAGTATACAAGATTTACTATGAAGTTGAATATGAATTTATAGTAGTAGTGAAGAATCTTCTGGCAGTGGTAGAATTATTCACTGCAAGCAAGCACTTCTGTATATAAAATACTGTTTATTAATAGGTGTCATCTTTAAAACTGTGCAGTGTATTCAAATTTTAATACCAGAACTTGAAAAACAGCAGGTTGTGTTTGAGAATGGTGCCATAGGGTCACCTTAATAAAACAAAAATTTTTGATCCTCATATGAGCCACAAGCATTACATATTATATGCTAGAAAATGAAAATGAAATTAATATGCTTACTGTTGAGTAAAGCTACCAACAAGGCAGTCAGTTGGGAAGTCTGAAAGTTGATGGCCGCTGATGCCAGCTGTTGCTGCAATGAATGCGTTGAGCCACCATTATCTTCCATGATGAACAAATCTGCCTTAGGAAGGGTCTCACATATGCCCTGAGCCTGTTTCAACAAATATAACCATTACAACATAACTGCCATTTAACTTATGAATGAATGCAGAACAGACTTTAAACTTCTTTTACATTGCTGTCATTATATCATGTTTACATGAAATAAGTGCCTAATGGGGAGGCCATTTTAGGGATTGGGTGAAAGACACCTACAGGATGATCCAGATCAAGATGGTTCAGACATATACTGGAAGACATGATGAAGACAGGAAACAGCTGGAAAGAAATTTAAGCAAAAGATTAGGTAGAAGGAAGGGACGGCAGATTTTTTGTTATTTGATCTGTATAAAATTGAAAGAAGAACAGAACAGTAGAGAAAAAGTATGTCACTCTGACAAATGAGACTTACAACTTCAAACAAAGATGTGATATGCAGTCTCTTGGAACCAAATTCAAAATGGTACAGATCCCAATCATGTAACGTCCCGCCAACATCAATGTGGGCCCACGTCAAGGCACTGACACCAACATGTATTCCCACAGCACTCTGCACTGCCTGCATAAAAGAACAAAAGACCCTGAATCAAAAATATAGAGCAATGGACAAATTTATATTTTTAGATCTTTAACTGTTAGAACAGTAGCACATAGATTCTGTGAATTTTCAGTCAACATTTTTGGTAGCTGTCTATCTTATCAACCACAGAATTTTTGGTTAGAAATACCTTTATTTAATATTAGGAACAGTTTCTGGTGATTTTTTAACACCTAAGTCTATTTACGAAGTGCAAGTTTAAATTTTTCTTCAGTTCACCAATGCTGACAAAGAAATTACTGAAACCTGTGAGTTACAGGTGTCAATTTTTCTGCAGCAGTGTAAAGGTAAAGTTAAGCTGTCCCTCTGCATGCCATGAAGCGATATGGCGGAATGGAGGCATACCTCCATTCAGAGAGGTGAGGGGTCAATTTTATGACCTGGCTGCTTTACACCAAGGGAAGAACCCCCCACTATGCACTGAATAGGAGGATGGGTGCATCCCAGATTCAGCCTGGATACTCTTTTGCCCCATCTGCAATCACATCACAATTCTTCAACTGTCAAGTCTGTAGCCTACCAAGTGTCAGTTCTTATGTCACTTAAACACTCTGAGTTGCATTTTTCGAAAGACAAGTGACTTTTAACAGCCACTACAGGAATTTATATTTGTCTCTTGGGTTACAAAAAAATATATGTTGTTTTTACATCTAAAACGAAGTTAGCAATAGGAAATAGTTGGCCAATTGCAAGTTAAAAAGATGCTGAAGTATTTACAACTTCAAGTTCTTGCAGCAACTATATGCAATGAAATCCTCTCACATAATAAGCCTGAGAGCATAACTGGAATGCTTCAGACAATGTCCCTGCATTCATAATCAGGTAAAATGATGTAGCTGAATACCTGAGAGGTAATTAACCCTTTAAAGACGAAGCGTATCTGTTTTATATAAGGACTCAGTGCGTACTGCGCAGTAAACACTCTCCACTTCGGTTATGAAAACCAATCTCTTAATGTTTTATAAGGCAAAAGTTGCTGTTTGTTCTGAGATACACACAAAACACACAAACACACTGTGGGCACCATGTAGAATTTTTTAATGTGAAACCTGGTGGTATGTAAAGTTACTGCTTGGCTTTAAAAGGTGAAGATGCTGTATGGTATCCAACAGACTGAAAAAGTTCATACAAAATGCTCTAATCACATTAAAGATGGTACTATCTATTGATATCTAACAGTCTTCACTATTCTACAATGATTAAAGGTACTGAACAAACCCATTAAATCCCTCACTCCATAACACAGGATTCTGTCTCTTTAAGGCCTATCACACAACAATCACGTTAGTATGATTCAAGTCAATTCCTGTTACTCCATTTTGCAGCACAGGACCTCGCCAGCAAACTCCGTTTCCAGCTACTACCCTGACCTCTCTCCACGTCTTTCCCACTGTTCCAGTCCCTCCACCTACCATTCTCTTACAGGTCACAAAGAACAGCACTATACTATGCCCCGTCAATCACTGTTACTAGGAAATTAAGTGTCACTGATGTGTTACGGGTGAAACACCATAAGGTGTTGCTTGTAAGGCAACCCCTACTTTTCTGTGGTTATTTCTGGGGTGGGGGACCTTGCCTTATATTCTGGCCTATCTTCTATGTTGAACAGGTTCAAAGTAATTGCATTAAAGCAGCTGTATGTATGAGATCTATAACACTGAGTCAAAGAATCTACACTGATATCTGGAATATTAAATATATGAGTTATTAAAATGGAATGTAACATTCTTTTGCCATTCTATTTTCTCACAGTGAGTGTACAGTTCATTTCATAACCTACAGATGCCCACAACATGGTGCATTCATAATGCAACTTGCTCTGTAAACTATATTGCACTCTCACTTTTTTCTGGTTGAAGTGAAGTGCTGGGGTCAGTATTTGACTTCTGTAGCTCTTGGTTGGTTTTGCCCATTTCTGTACTTGAGACATCTCTATAGATGTTTCCATTTCAGAGCCAGAAATCTGGTGCAATATACTGTCACAAAGCCTTTCCAACACCTTCACCCCCAAACCATCCACCTCAAGAACTTCATCTAATGTGCAAAACTGGCCACGTTTACGCCGAAACTGTTGCAGGCTATTTATGCGACCTTTGCTGACATCAAACCTAAAACAGTAAATTCAGCTGTGTGTTATAATATTGACTTAAAACGTTAGAGTCAATCACATTCACCAACAAATGCACACACTAGGATTACAAATTATACATGAGTTTTAAAAACTTCTACATGTTTAGGTGCCGAGGTGCCATCTTCAGGGAGTCTCAAATACAAAGGAGTACAAATCAATCTGGGAAGTATTGGTGCTTGCACTCCCTTGTACTTGAGACTCCCTGAAGATGGCACCTCAGTGCCAAAACATGTAGGAGTTTTTGAAACTTACATACAGTTTGTGATCCTATTGTGTGCATGTGCTGGCGAGTGTGACTGATTGCAAGAATAATGCATGGAGTGAATAACGTCAAATTTAAAGAGTTACAGTGCTGTAAAACATCTGAAGAATGCAAGTTATGGAAATTTTCATCTGTTATTTTTAAGGTTATAAATTATGCAGTTACATTTGAAACATCTCATAAAACTTCTGCTGGTTCTCGTCTCATAGCTACAAATTCTGCCTATAGCACAAAATATACTTACAAAACTCTTCATGGTTGTGGAAGTGCAGCTTTCTTTCAGCATGTGTCACAGAGTAGTATGTACATAGGTTTCCTATATTATAACTCAAGTATGGCTCTTTTTAGACAAGTCATGTACATATTTTTTATTTTAGCACTGCTATTACTTAGAGCACACACTTCATTATTAAAATTTGTGTCTTTTTGTTAGGCAAGAAATTGTATAATTGTTAAATATTCAAAAAAACTACAGATTTAACATGACTAAAAACATTTCTACATCTAAAAATGCTCAGTGACTGCCAAATTTTGCGTATAAGCCCTCAAAGCTCTATACAAACTACAAACTACATACATAGCTAGACAAGTCTATTCTTAATCACTCATTCAATCCTCTTCTTTTCTGATATTCATCACTGGCAAGTACTTCAAACACCATGTTTGTGTATTACTGTACTGTGAAGTTCCCTGTAAGGGGATTTGTGACCTCTTCAGCCATGTCAAATTCTGGTTTGATCTGTGTGTGTACAATAATAACATCAGTTCTGGTCACATTACCTGAGAAGGTAACCAAGATATAAATTCTTATCTCACCAATATGAAAGGCTCCATATTAAAAACTACAATGAATTCTAGTCTAAAATAATTTCTCATACCTGCAGAACATAAATGTAGGCAAACTTTTCATACTGACATAAATAAATTTGTCATTTCTAAAAGGCAAATAATTAATCTGACTCCAAAGTGTTAGCAGTTACCTGGACATTTCTTCTGCACTGGATTCATTAAGTATTTGTAAGATTTGCTTCACCTCTTTACTGTTATATCGAGACTGGTAGAGGCTAGAGAACTTCCTGATTTGGCTGTTATGAATTCTGTACAACACAGCTTGGGAACAAGCCTGGAATAAAATACAGTATAACTCCAATCATCTGAAGGTGTTCCCAAATTAGACAAGGAATTCCCAATTGTCAAATACATGTAAGGAATTATGTACTAATGTTTTATTTGTATGTAAATAAATATGTAGCCTAAAAATAGCCATTTGTAGAAATTTTTTTCCACTTTAAACTGCCGATGTAGCCTCTTTGCAAAGCAAAATCCAATTATCTGGATTTTCTGCATATCTGGACAGCTCGCAGTCCCAATTATTCCAGATAATTGGAGTTATATCGTAAATAAATACAATGAGAAGATTTTTAGAACACCTTGAAATGGATAGGCCTCCCATGCACCTTATCACAAGTCTTGAATCCAAACTATTCGACATGGAATTTATGATGGGTAAAGTTGTGCTCGAGCAGATTTTCTGAGATTTATCTATTTCCCCTGCTCATTATCGATTCTATCAAATTCTCAATTCTACATCAATATTTTTTCTCTTCTCCTTCTTTGGTGGGGACTGGGGATGCGATACTAGGAGGTGAGATGGTAAAATCTGGTCTCTCACACTGAAGGTAGAACACTGAATGAGTGTGTTTGAGAAAAGCGTGTTGAGGACAGTGTATCATATGGAGTTTCACCACTTGCACTCCTCGTCAAATACTACAAGTCAGAGTAACAGGTATTGTTGCCAAATTTACAATTCTGAATATACAGGGCTGTTATTATATCCGGCAACTATTGGCTGCCACTTCCCGTCATCTCATTTAGTGTATCAACATAATCACTCAGTCAACTGCCCACATGGCAGCACACTAGCAGCAGGAAGTGAAAAATGATAGTTGTCATATAAAATAAGGACAAGGTATTACCACAGAAACAATATACACATTCTGGCCATTGAATTGATTGCGCCCCAGTGGCAAGGCAGAAACCAAACACTTACAGGTATGTACTTGATGTTACAAAGCAGGAGCTAAAACTTGCAGTAGAGCCAGTGTTATAAAGGAGAAAACTAAAATGTAATATGTAACAAAATTCTTTCATATGGACTGAAACTTCCCAAATTGTTTCTTAGGCACTATGTTGGGCCAAATTTAAAAAGTGGGCTCAGAGACATGGTACCATATGTTCACTTTGGTTATAGTCTCAAAATTCCATTAAGTAAAAATTTATTTTATGTCCTTCATCTCCTTCCTTATCCTTTTTAGTGCCTCATTTCTCCAGTTATCCCATTACATACAAATCAGCCTTGACCATGTAAGTTTAAATTACCGAAAATCTAAGTGAAATGTACCACTTACACGATATTCCAGGTGGTTCTCAATGTCACAGATTTGGTTTCGTTAAGTTAGCTTAACTTGGGGGATCCAAACTGCATTAGGACCTTCTACCAAAAATTTTTACAATTTCTACCTGCAGAACCTGACAGACGCTTACCTTCACTGGAAAAGCATGACAATCTGACAACTCAGACCACCAGCAAATACAAAGGTCTCCAAACTCAGCCCATTTTAAAACAATTACCAATGGGTGTATAAATATCAAAGTACCTTCCACCTTAAAATGTTTATGATATTTGGTGATGTTCAACCTTAATGTTTTACACAAGTCCCTGATTTAAAGAAAAGTTCACCTAGAAAAGTATCTGAAAGAACTGACACAATCAACTTTCCTCATATCAAAACAGACATTCCAAATATAGCAGATAACCACAGCCAACAACATAACTTCACCATAAGCAATAGCATTTACACACGTTAATACATACATTCTTGGACTAAATTATTAAGAAAAGCAGTTCAAAGCAGAACTCATAAAACATACTTTCTCACTCCATTCATTTACAGCCCTACAGATCTATTATCATAATTGTTGTTTTTGTTATTTAATTATTTATTTATTTCTGTGAACAGCTTAACATTACATACAGATTTTGTACACATCAGTGACTTTTCATATGTAACTTCAAAGTTTCGGATCACTGCAACGTTTGTAATTTTTTATTTATAATTCGTACATAATATGCAAATATGTTCCTCACATATCTTCATGTCAAACTGAACGTGTCAGTATTCCCACGAGCATCCTGTTATTTCATACTCTACAACAAATTTACCAACAACAGTTACGTATTTTGCCACGGTCTGTTCACATATACTATTTCGGGACCCAAAATTAAGTGATTCTAGGGTCCCACCACATACGTAGCCAGTCCACTTTGTTACGAACTGAAACACATGGAAATACACAATCACACAAATATGTTGATGTCATAACCCTACTTTCTTTAAGAATGGAAAGGACGCTTGAAAAATAAGTGTCCGTCTTTCCGAAAGCGTAGAACTACCAAAACTCCATATTTAATGCAACAAAATTGCTTACTTTGCAAATCTTAAGTGCACGTAAAACATTATGTACTGTATTCATGTGAACTGTACAAACGTATTCACACGTTCTCACCGCTTACTAACCGCCGCAACAACCACACAAAATTCAGCATCAGCTGATCGAGTACCATCACGGACTGCCTCTTAAATCGATTCTGAATGAATCACAATCAGTGAAACAAGTATCGATATGAGAACCGTCGACATTCTACTGCAGAGGTCTTGCAAAATGACTCCACACTGATTATTGGCTTGGTAATATATGCTTTGAAAACAAGAAAGCGTTGCACAGTATGACAACACTAAAGCTTATTTTGGTGTAATTGTAACTTGCAGTGTTAGCTTGCATAAATGCATTACGTTTCGAGTAACGAAAAACAATGTTTGCAGCTTCTCGCCAGACCACCACCTTTCGGCAGCCATTCTGAATGATTCTACGTCACAAGAAAGAGGGCTACAAAGACGTGCGACGATTTCTATCGCAATCATTGACTGCTGTTCGGCACATGAACAGTAATCAGTAGCTGTTACTCGTTACTAAGTAACTATTCATGGAATATGCAGATGTGGCAAATTATACCAACTGTAGTACCAGAGATCAAAGTTTAAGGCGCATTGTTTTGTGAAGGAATTTATGCGCTTCCGAATATTGATTTTACAATTGTGAAATTATGTTATTGATATTGGCAATAATTTTATGGTATAGTTATTTATAATGTATAAATAATACACGAAAACTTGCAGTATGTGTTTCTTTCGCAAAACTTCATAATACCAGACCAAACAATTCGCATGCTCACATTTCCTGCTTCTGACAGCAGAGCCAGGATATCGCATTACAGGTTACTTCTTACTGGTGATGCCACACACTACAAATCTATGGAAGGACCAGTTTCAGAACTCGTGTGTATCTCGATCGAGGCGTGGGCGTTGTTAAAAGTGTCCCTGAAATATTTTGAAATTCAGCGGTGAAAAGTAGTTTGAGATACCGAGTTCTGTGTCGAGGAAAAGGGATAATTAACTAGTTTTGACAGTGATACAGGTGACGAATATTGAAATTTTATGGCGGAGACGAACTGCTGGTACCGGGCATTGACGCCCATCAGTGTTCACGTACGTCGCTCTTCTCTAATTAAAACCCAACGCACATACCAGATTGACAAGTGTGATTAGGTTAGTAGCGTGAGCGACTCCCACCAGACGCGTAGGTGCCGGGGGGGGGGGGGGTTGGCGAATGGTGCGGTCGACATGGGCGGCAGAATCCAAGGGACGGCAACATGGATATTTTATATAAAAAATAGATTTTCTGCTGTCAACACATTTTAGATTATTGAGCCAAACAAAAGGAAATTCAACAAATAGATTGTGATTATTTTAAAGATTGTAAGTTCTTTGAGATGTATGTAGAATATAAAGTTGATATTTATGGTCGTTCGAAAAGTCCAAATTTGAGAACTGGAAACCGTACCTAGTTTGGACAAGTACTACAGAAGTTCTAATTTCATCCGTGGCGGCGCTGCTAGTTCCCACTAGCTGCACTCATTGGCTGCGTTCGTGCGCATGCGCAGCGACACAAATACGTCATTCGGGGCATAATAGCACAGATGTGTGGACCGCCGAAACGCCGCTAGAATTGGTGAGTAATGTGAAAGATTCACTTACAGTTGAATGTATAATTGTATGTGTATACATTGATGTGTACTTTGTACACTCGTTCGGATGATGGTGCACAGAAATAGGGCCCTATATAAAAGCAGCAACTTTGAGACATGACATGGAATAAGGGGTTTGTTTTTCACATATTTCAACTTCATTGCATGCCGTGATGGTTCGTTACATTGATTCAGTGTTAGTTGTCGACACGGTGCATGTGGTTATGTAACAGATTGGTGATGTCTAGGTGATGTCTGGAATTTAAACAAGAGCATTGTTGCTCATCATTTCAACAATCGTGTAACAAAGTCGCTGGCTTTACGTTTGCAAAATGGCTATCTAGTAGAGGCTCCTTGGAAGGGGGTCACTGCTCCTGGATTTCCAGGAGCAACTAGCCGATCAACCCTCGCCTATTTGAACATGATCCGTTCGATTTTGCAATGTAATAAAGGATCGAACAGGTGGAAGTTTCGGGTTTCGAATGTGGCCGAACACGAAATAGGGACAAGTGTTATAAAATATTTTCAGGATGGATTGAAGTGGCTGTATTTAACACGATTTTTGAGCAGACGATGCGTTTTTTATTGTAGGTAGTACGTAATGATTAGAGTATGTGTGCCATTTCGTTTGGGGCAGTACGGATTTCGTTTTTCCGAAGGTACGGGACGGAGTTTACGTTCAGTAACACTGGTTATAATTTCGTACTTGCACTTCAGTGAGTTTTCCGAAATGGATATTCGCCCCCCGATGTTTGCAGTGTGACTTTTGCTGTTCATACCCCTATTTTAGTTTGTTACGACTTTTGTTGAGACATACCAAGGTGTTGGGTAAAACATCGTTTCGGAACGTAATAAACGACTTCATGCAGATGGCTAATAGGATGCACTGAAGCTGTAAGCAGAAGTTGGCCAAAAAGGGAGATTCTCGGGGCAGAGTGTATGTGAAAAGGGAAATACGCGCAGCATATTGATTTCGGGAACCCAGAACTAAGATGAACCACAAGGAGTAATAGTATGTGCATACCGAAGGGCCAAATACTGCACCGTGTACAGTAAATTGTAGGCAAGTTCACGATGTGTTTCGATAATAGTGTTTTGATCTCTGGAGCCTGCTCTCGAAATAAAGCGCACAGTACACGTTTTTTGTATAGAGACTGTACAGTTTCTGTAACCAATTCTGTCCGCATTATTTTCGCGACCGTTTCGTTGCAGGGCGTTCAAAGATGGCGTACTGTTACAGAAGTTGGATTTTTGGGTAATGCAATTCGGTAGGACGTGGCGACACTTCCAGCAGTTTTGACAGCTGCGTTTTGTAGTGGGCTGTGTAAATGGCTTCAACAATGGCTTTAGGCATTGTTTACTAACTGAATGTAGAGCTGAAACTGGTCGGTATTCTGAAAACAATTTGTGAATGTCGGGACCCTTGCGCGAGGCTATTGAATGGGACTGCCGAAGCTTCCGATTAGACACGAAGTGTACCCGAACCATTACCGAAGTGGATGACGTTAAATGTTTTTCGCATTTTGTTTGGTTTATTGAAGAGCATGTGATAGGCCACGGCCCGTGTGCTCGTACTTTGCCCATATGCAATTATATATATATATACACACTATAATGTTACAGTATTAAATAATAATTGTGTGATGCTTGTATGAAGATTTTTGCCGTTTAAGGATTATCACGAAAACCGAATTTTGATTTAAAAGATACTCTGTACTGTTATAATAATCGGCCCAGGTCACATTTGAGAAATGTTTATGATAAGAATACCAGAACTCAGATACTAGTGAATAAAACTGACGTGATGTAATGAATTATGTGAAAGTAAATACATCGCAGCAAAACAACTGAGCCTGTGAATTCTGCACCACGCAACGGACATAGTGAAGTTTTTTTTTTATATTCAAGGCAAAGTGCTGACAACCGTTGGAAAAGACTTGCACATGAACCGAATATTTTTAGGTCTGTGTGCATGTCCTATTGATTTTATGTTACAGCGGTAGCGAGAGGTTACCAATTTACATTCAAAATATTCAGTGACAGCAGTTAGGTCACAAGGTTCGAAATTTATGTGACGAGTTTTAGACAAAAATATTTCCACTTGGAAGCTGAGTCAGCGGTATCGCTTGAGCACTGGGGTCGGCTCAACATGATTGTGTAATCATTGTAAAATACGGGCACGTCTAGAAAAGGGGATTGCATTTTTTAGAAGGAGAGAAAGAAGATTTTAATAATTACAGAGGTACAATTTCGTCTACCGTTGGTCGTGCGTCTGTTTTTCCAGGCGTTTTGTATCAGTTTATGTAAGGACTTTTTTGCCATGCTGGGATTGGAGCTGAGATTTCGAGAACTGAACGTCTGTAATACTTTTTTTTTTTCACTGTCGCTTATGTTCTATTCAAGACAGTCAATATTCGGATTCATGTGCCGAAACATGTAGGAGTTATATAATAGCTTATGAATGTATTTTATTTAATGCACGAGTTGTTTTATGTAATAATTGTCAGAATATGTATGGTATGAATAACATAAAATTGACATTTAAACGTTCACGCTGATATTGTAGAAACGCACACATAGCCGATGAGGTGTGAGAAATAGATGTGGGTGTGATCAATTCCGACTTTCGGTTTACGTACAAGTTTCAGGAACGTGACCGTTACGTAAGTTGAAAACCGTGTGTACTTCAGCCTTTTCGTCCCGGATTTGATTGATGATATATTGTTCCATTGAAAGTAGTTTTATGTTACAGTTTGTAATGTCACTTTTCACAGCAGTGCGTCTGTGTTAAAAACACGGTGTCCCGAGAATAATGTACTGAAGCACGAATAAGTAATATTTAGTGACATACAGTCTAAACAGAAGTAGGAGTTTTAATTCAGTGCCTTGCCGATTTGAGGCACATATAGTTTGTCGAAGCGACAGCTCTTACTGCTGTATTTTGGTTTGGACAAACTCCCTTATGCTGTATAAAAAGCACGCGCCCCTTCCATGACTGGCCATCAAAAATAACTTCTATAGTTGCTCTAACTTCTGGAAATACACCAGTAAAACGTCTGGGTGTTTGTTTGAATTATTAGAATCTGGATGAAGAATATTGGGAACTAGTCATCCTATTTAAAGCAGTTTTATGTAATACTAAAAAGTAGCAAACAGTATACTATTAAAATGTATTTAAGTAAAAGATCCAACAAGTTTCGGCGGGCCGCCATCATCAGGGATCAAATGAGTGCTAATGGGAAGACTTTCACACCATATAATGTGGACTAATATCAAAGTAAATAAGATAAAATAAGATAAAAACCGTAAAACACTATATACACGCAGAGTGTGCCAAAAGTTAGGTAGTAACCGTTGGCATCCTTTATGTATATATAGCAGTTCACACTTAACAGTTTTAATCTTTTATCTAGCCGTTGGCATACTTTTTGTCTATATAGTATGCAAGGAACACTTCATGGTTTTCATGTTTTATTTTTTTAGGTTTATATTCGTGTTATATGGTCAGAAAGTCTTGACATTTGTACTGATTTTGTCCTTGATGATGGCGGCCTGCCGAAACATGTTGCGTATTTAATAAATTTTTGGTAGTGTACTCTGTTGGTGTTTTATAGTATTATATTTTCTTGCACGGTCAAAAGGTGTTAGAGTTTTGTTTACTTTGGCCTCTCTTGAGCGTTGCATATTACAGTGTATTTGTTTTTTAAATCACAGAAATAAAAACAAACAAAATACCTAGGTATTTTAATTAATTATTGGCTGTTTACTTTTTTAATATTTTTAACTTTCTGTATTTTTGTTTGTATATGCATAAGCAGTTTGTTGATATATGCAGTATTGTGCCTTCATACATTTCTCTTTGTGATTATTCGAAGCTTTTTTTATAATGGTCCAAGACCTGTAAGACCTGTAATAGAGTGTTAGGGGTTTGTCCCTAAATACAGTGTTCTTTGTTGGTTTTAATTTCTGTGATTTACATTTGCCTCTTTAGTGACACATTGTTATCTTTGTTCGCACTCTTTGCTTTTTCCAACCGTGTTGGCGCCTGCGGACTCTCATTCCCAGTCTTCCAAGAGGCATCACCACCAAAATTATGTTTTTTCTCCGTTCTCAGACGTATGCCGTTTTGGTTGCACTACGAACGGAGGCCAGAGCCAACCTATGCGTATCGATATGCACGGAGACATTCAAAATGTGTAGGTGTGTGTTACTGAATTAACAGTTATACCGTGCGTAATTGTAGTCAATAAAATGTGATCGTGTGTGTTATTTTTAGTTAGCAGACGTTTTATAAACCTGTGGTAGCTAACTCCAAATCGCATCTTGTAGCCCTGGCATGCGCCATACTAATTCTGAACCGTCCCGGCATTTCTGGGCACTTGTTTCTGCAGTATATACCCAGCTTTTATATGCAGC
This sequence comes from Coptotermes formosanus, assembly GCA_013340265.1. Taxonomy (NCBI): domain Eukaryota; kingdom Metazoa; phylum Arthropoda; class Insecta; order Blattodea; family Rhinotermitidae; genus Coptotermes; species Coptotermes formosanus. Next base: position 227,805 of record BLKM01000742.1, on the reverse strand, counting down.
TGAATGACGTGTGTTCATTTAGGTTGGGTGATGACGACTGTTCATTGAATCCTTTCGAAACCGGCAATTGAGATGATTGCACACCGTTTCGTTCAACGTTTGGCTGTTTTTACATTGTTTTGATTTTTAATTTCGCAGATTTTTTAAAGTGCACACTTTATGGCCAGGTTTCTATTCCCCGTAAGGGTGTTAGGTTTTTTTCTCATGAAGGTTTCGGGTCGCACCAACCTTTTTTTATGTCCGGTGGGTACCGATAAACCCTGTGCCCCGAGATGGCACTCACACATTTTTATACAGCTTCGCGTCCAGTTCCAGGTCGTACTGGCATGGGGCTAAGCCCAGGTATTTTACTTTTAGTAACTTGAAAACAGTACGGATGGAGAACGAATAGATAAGTCGGGATTTAAATTCGAACTTCACGGCTGAACACATGGATCAACAGGGACAATTTTTGAAAGTATTCTTGGCGTGCCCCATTCACCATGGGGAAATGTGTGTTGGTATTATAAAATTTACAGCCAATAACAAAGGCGTGATAGTAAGTCATCTGTATACTGTAATTTGTTGGCTGGCACACCGAAGCTATCCTCGCACAAGGTACAATGCAAAGCAACTGTGTGCTAGAAACAGCTGCTCATGTGTAAAACTGGTTTATCAAGTAGTAGCGCCAGGCGGGAGCTGAACGGACAGTGTGTCGTTTGTGGGTTGTTCGTAAGGTAATATTCCCGGCAGTTATGTACAGTTTTTACCCAAATTTGGCACAGTCAGCCTTAGAAAACCTTACATTGCATTAAAATGTAAAGGCTGCTGATTACTAGAACATTATTATATTAAAAGGTGCCACATTCGTAGCACCATTTGAGATATAAATACGTTTAGCCCGAAGTCAATTCATGCAAAATATAACAAACGAGAAACATCTAATCATAATTTGTAAAGTTAATGGTGTGATATTTTTGCTGAATGAGGTGACAATTATATATATGACAGGGAAGTTGCATCCATTGGCGCATGCGTAGGGGGTTATGTCTTTTGTTTTTCGTTGCCGCCAAAGGCAGTGCCATATTTTCGCCAGTATGTGGTTCGATTGGACGTGCTCAGATGTAAACGTATGGAAATAAAAGAAGCAGGAAATAGTGGGATATATTTTGAGGTATTTTTAAACGTTTTCTTGCACATGTTAGGATAGTGCCACTGTATGCAGGGTTCGGAACTGCATTCGAAATGGCCAACTGCCGTTGCCTGTTTGCCAGACGTTGCACACTGGTGTGCGACGTGGCAACGGTGGGCAACGTCATTCTGTGTTGGATCAGTAGAAGGGTATATTCCTGCGCGGTTCGCCGTCAAGGAGTTAGCGAAACGGTGTAGACGTACAACGTTAGGTCGACTTTTGGGATTTTTGTCGTCAGCAGGCGTACATCGAATGGTTTCAGTAAGTATACCGTTAGTTAGTATTGTGATGCAGTTTGGGACAAATGCGTTAACCATTCATGCTGTCATTCCTATTGGTTCTCTCCGTCACTTGCGCGGGAAGAGGTTGCGCATTGGCGCAGTGCACTTGCCTAGCATCGAAATAGGCCGAGTTTTAGTGGGCGCTTAGGGAATTAAACGGACGTGCGATGATTGCACATGTGAAACGTCGGTGTATTTCGGGGAACGTGTGCATGTGTTAATGTAAAACTCTAGCGACGAATAGTCAGTAGATGTAAACCACTGCGCCCGTGAGGCCCCGTTATCTGAATACCCACATCTGCATTAAACGGCTGCGTCCCTGTGTTCTAGACCGTAATCGCGGGCCCTTCGATCGCCGATACGCCGAATCGCACCGTAGTGCAAGCCTTTGTCCCGTCGATCGATGGAGTTCTTTTTTTTAATGGTGTTCGGCAAAACACGTCCGTTTGGGATGTGCATATTTGAATCCTAGCACATGAAGTTTCGCCCACGTAATCTTTTGCTGGGCTTTGTATGTGGCTGCGCAGAATGCATATGGTGCCTGCGTCCAATTTGTTGTAGCAAATAGGTCGTATTTGCATGTTGTTATGATAATACGTAAGACATGTTGTGTTACCGAAGTGAAGTCTGCAAGTATGTGAGTTTGTGCTAATTGGTCAGTAATTACCGACGTTTCAGAGGAGGTTGCTTCCGCCATGTTCAGATCCAACTAGCCCACGCTACTTGAACCCAGAGGATGGTTGAAGCAAGATCCATTGAAACGTCCGTAACTATCGGTCGACACGACATAATCCCAGAATACTTCAGTCTCTAACACCGCTGGGGGAGGAACCCATATTCTTGTTATAGCTTGTATTCAGTAAGATTTTTGAAGCTGCAGGCATTGTGTTTTGACCATACCTCACTGACACCCAACTTGCAGTCGTTTTTTCTAAAATATGATTTGCCAGGTAGTTCACAATTTGCATTGATTTTATATTATAGCAGCTGTGTTAGTTTTTATTGTAACATTTATTGCTGTTTGTGACAAGGTTGTCGGTATTTTATTATTAATTATTGATTTTGTACTACGTTTTCGGCTTGTAGTCAGGCAACTAGGAACCAGCCGTCGCGACCCTGAAGAAGTAGGTTCGTTTGAAACGTTAATACTTTTGTATCAGACTACACGGCCTCACATCCTAAATTTAATCTTCAAAAAATAGTTACTGGCTGCAGCATGGCAGGACACGCACACAATACGCTGTGAACAGTTGTGTCGACTTGTGGACAAAGGGATCGTTTTAAATGTTATGTAACTGCTATGCATTAGGAAATAAGACACACCGAGCACCATGCCACACGCAGTGCGTGCTGTTAATGATGTTCGAATTGGTTTGCTGGAAGTGTAGTTACAAACGGCAAACTTGGCTGAAATAGTGCGATGTTGTTTAGCTAAATCATGTTTGGGGGAAACTCGAGAAGAAGCAATTTAAATTTGGTTTCAGACGCCATGTTGGTTTATTTGTGTAATATTGTCATGTTCAGTTACGGGTGGGAGTAATCGAGGGCGAACTCTAAACGTATTTCTGGCGCCATGTTGGTTTATTTGATCCTGCTTAGAACATTCTGTTCGTTACACCAGGCGCAACTACTGCATTGACTTGGTAGTGGGAACGTAGGCAACGTTGTCATGTTGTGTGGGAAGCTCCCTTGATCGGTGATGCACGCGTTGTGTTGTGGAATTGTGGGTAGTTCTGTAATGTGTATTTTGTTGGGTGCTTCATTTGTTTTGAGAATAGTAGACACCCTGTATCTATGTCTGTATTATGTCAAAATTGAGTTCTGAACATACTTAGTTTGAAGGACGTGGGACAAATTGTGCATCCTGATGTGTAATATTACCTCAGTTTTGCAATATCGATTGTTTGTAAAGCATCGGTTGCTGTGTGGTTTCTGTGGTCTTTGTTTCTGTTCGTTACATCGTAAGGTATTTCAATTTCTCGTATGACTCGAGCTGTTCTGGAGAACTGGGGTGACCAAGGGAGACTACGTATTGTGAGTTCGGCCGCCATCTTGGACACTTAACAGGAAGGATGGTGGGGGAGGTTGGTCAAATACGCGTTCGCAGAATCACGGATGGGATGTTTCCGAATGTTTGAAATTTGCCGGTTGAATGGTATTGACGACGACGACGACGACGACGACGATGATGGTGATGCGAACTAGTTGGGTCAAGCGGTTCTGACTTGAATTTGGGACGTTCCCGCCTGGAATCATGGCAGTGGCTCCTGTCCTGGTAGTTATTTTCGTGCTTTTCCACAGTCTTCCAGGCAGATTCGGACAGTGTCAAGAGTGGTTATAACTACTTCCATTTGAGTCCCATTCATCATTAATTTTTCTAGCATTGGGCGTTGTAGTGTGTAATACAAGCAACAGCGTCTTAAGTAAATCACCACCACCAACAGTAGTAACATACTGTTTTATGTTTTAGGAATTGTATAGTGTTGTGTTGTACTGAAAATATAAACTGGACATCTATGTTTATAATATTCATATTTGCATTATTGTTTTCAGATATGTGAGTTGATCAAGCCATACAACATGAGATGTTACCAGTTGACACTGGAATAACATGAAATCAATAGATTCTGTAGATTTAGTTGAGTCCCCAGTAGAGAGTATTCTTATTAAAGAGCTTCCACATGAAGTGTCCCACATAAACACTTCTCAACACATGTCTAAGATAAAAGGAGACAGCATGATGAAGGAAACTAAAGACAGCAAAACTGTGCTTCCTTTTCAATCAAATGATTATCCAAACGGACAGATAAGAAAACCTGAAACCTTAAATGGTGCATCACAAAAGTCTGTTCCGGTTAAAAAAGTACTTGAAGTAACTAAATCTGTGTCATTCGACATGACTGTAAAGAAAGTGACTATACCACCTCAGTGGGAGAAACTGAGTTTGAATTCGTCTGATGAGAATATTGAATTGAAGAGCGTAGGATCTACAAATGGAATTTCACATGAGTTAGGGTGTGAAGAAAAGAATAATGTTCAGTCTGTGAGTATGGATTTTGTTGATGACTGCGAACAGTTTGGTTTGAGTGATTCTGAAGTTGATAAACTGTTAAAAGATGTGGATGAAAAAGAAAAACTAGAACCATCAAGTACTCAGTCAGATACAAAAGTGAAAAATGGAGTTGAACGTCCAGACAGAGGTAAGTCTAGTTAAACATTTAATGTTAACTGTAAGATGTAGAATGTTATTGTAACAGTTGTTGGTAACATCGTATTTTATAACACAGGATTTTTTTTCCTGCGTAGTACAGGGATTTCCTTTTTGTGTCTGTTTTGTTAGTTATAATCTGTTATAATAGCATGTTTTCAAGATCAGTATGTGTGTGTTTTTCAGAGGAGTATTTTTATTGTTTGTATGCAGACATCTGGAAGTTCTAAAGTTTTTGCTCTCTCCAAAGGATATTTACTATTTCAAATTTTAATTTTAAGCGAAGAATGGAGTAGAAAGTCACTGGGTCTGCAGTGTGTCGGCGCTGCCAATCAGTGTCACTTGAACGAAATAGCATTCCAAATACTCATGGTAGGAACAGAGTCTCATATTAGTTGTACCCCAGTTTTAAGTATTAAGTGATCAGTTAATATGTAGCCGCAAAGAGGAGCATGCTGAAATAAATTTTCACGAAAACTTAATTTTGGTTGCTATTGCCGCCTCGGCCATTCGGTATGTATAATTTCATCGCGCATTTTGTAATTACGCGATTGGGAAATTGTATTGTTGATTGTATTCTCTTGTTTCCAGTAAGTACTAATGTAGAATTGCTCTGCAGTGGCTGACGAATTGGATTTACGAATTGTGGATCAAAAAAGAGGTTAATGAAAAGTTTTTTGAATGGCATCCGCATTCGGCTGTCGATGACGAATACCAGAGTTCTATGAAAAAGTTTCGGTTGAGTTTCGTGAACTTTTCGTGTGTTTGTATACGTGCCCATTTTGGTTCGTACGTGCAAGGGAGAACGGATGGGTTTACCTACAGCTTCGTAGTATGAACACGTCAAGTTAATTTCGAGAAGCCAAACGCTGGTTGCTGTAATTTGCTTTTGAATCACGAACCGCGAAATACCATTCCTAAAGGTGTAGAAGACATCGCATGCAGCGGGACGAAACAGCCGTCGCTTTACCAGGGACAGTGTATGTGGAAATATCGTTTTGATATGTGAGTTCCAAATTATTGAAAGTAAGGGCAGCTTAAAAATGAGTTACAGGTACACCTTGCCCCAACGTCGTTCTGACTACGCTGTTGAAAATGATTTAGTATGCGGAGGGAAAAGTAGTCGAACGCCGTAGAGTTGAAATGGACACGGATAAAGGCGATCGGTTTGCTCGTTCAACCGCCACGGAAGCCGGCGGCGTGAGCAATCCAAGTACTGTAAATGTTTACTGTCCAAAAATGTGTTTATTTTAAGCGTTGGGGGGAGGGTTTCATTAAACGTCCGCGTTCACGTAACCCTGTTTTTTCCATTCCAACGCGCCGTGATAACTGCCCTTAACCCCCGCGTTGGACGAGGGATTCTTTTTTTGGGAGGTGTTGTCCGGCCGTTACTCAGCGCTTTTGTACAACCGGTAGGTAGGTTTACCGTAAACAGTTCTGTATTCTATTGTATTGTCACGTGGCACATGTGTCTCTGCGATATATGCTTCGACCTTTGACGTTTTCTTTCGTGGGTTACCGGCAAACGCATTTTTAGAAGGTGTTTCGTCGTAATTGTTATTTCAAATTTGCGATTCTGAAGTTTATTGAGGGACAAATGCTGTAAGTCGCAAATGAATCGTGAAAATCAGTCGACTGAAATTTTGAGGTGTGTTCTACAAATGAAAAACAACGCCGTATGGGGAGGTATGCATTTTAATGTCCCAGTATCGGCTTATAAACTGTAGGATGGACATCGTCAACTCACGGAAAGTTATCCAAAGTGAGACGTGTACCTCTATTGATTCATCATAAACAGTTTATGGAAGGCCATAATTGGAATCCCCAGTGTATACCGTTAATTGTTTCAGAGAATTTGCTGGAATTCAGTATGGGAGTATCAACCAAAATTTGTTGGCTAGTTTGATTTTCAGGTACAGCTGAACCATAAGGAGGCCAAATTGTACGTATCGCAAGAACAGTGTAATATATTTTTTGAACGTCAGTACGGGAGACGTCCAATAATTCGGCTGTTCGAGATATGATGTTCTGACAACGGTGTTGCCAAACATTCAAGACTTGGATCCTGATCATTTTTATTTTCAGCGTTACGAATAAGTTGAACGGTGCGTAAATACGTCACACTTGTGTATCCGCCATGTGTGCAGGCAGTTAAATTGAAATGGGGTCCACACCAAAGGGGGAACTTGCTAACTCTTTAAAACCCAGTGGTAACATGCTGAAACTCTACATTCAACTCACAGAGTGTATGTCTGTGTTTTATATGCGTCGCAAAAGAGCGATTATCCTATGTAGCATTCACTGGTTGGTTTTTGTAACCTACACGGAGAGTGTTTACAGTGCGGTACGAACTGAATCTTTTAAGTATAGCTCAGGTCAACTTTTCGTCTGAAATCAGTTTTCCCTAGGCAGTATCATTCTACCAATGCTCCGCACTTATCTTCAACTACATGCTGCTGTTACCAGGATAAACGGGCGAAGCCTGGGAACCTTCTAAAAAGCAGTGCTCTTTGGGAAATCAGGGAGCATTGGAAAGGGCTAGCGATGATAACACGTCTGCTTTTCTGAAAAACTTCGGTAACTTTGCCACCGTACCTTATTGACCATTATACTCGTATCAGTTCTTCTTTTGTGTTGGCTGATGGATGCCTGTAGTTCCATGCATGTGAGGAAAGTACCGTACATGGATGGGTTCACACTTTCCTTGAACAACTGCGAATGCACTTCATATTGTTTGTGGTAAACTTCGGGATTCAGTACGTACGAATTCCGTCTGTGGCGCACTATTACCTGGGTACCGCCTGTTTGATATAATAGACACATTTTCACGGCCGATTTTCAAAACTGAGTGGTCTTAACGCTACTAAATTGCAGTAAATGATGTGCCCGAAACGGGATGTGTGGAGAGTTTGGGGGGCCTACCAATTTCAAGATAATGCCACCGTTTGTTATTCAAAAGTGTGCTTCAGTCCGGCATAAAGATTTTTAAAATATGTATTCTGATTCTCGAAGTAGTACGTACCTAGCTGTGTTACCTAGGTTCTGTTGCGTTCACATTGAGGTGAAGGAATTCTGTAGTGCTTCCTTTGGCAGCAACAGTGATGCAGCACATGGCGACATACATTTGCATTTTTAATCATACAAATTGAAGACATGTCAGTGTGATTTGATGTTTTATGAAGTATAGAATCTGTATGCACTAAACTTGGTGTAACCTCCGTTTCGAACAATTTGCGTGCTTACAAATAGGGACTTGAAGCAGTATTTTATATGTAATGAGTGGCTTTGTCGCAAATTTCACATGCATAGCTTCATTCCTTCCTCAGTTACGGACATAAGGGGGAAAGTCTGAAAAATTTCGCACGGCTGCAGCGTTGTTTTACCTTCTACAAAAATATTACCGCAAGAGAGTTTATATATCCTTGCCAGATAAATTTGCCGTACGTCAGTTCCGGGTTGTGAAGTAAGATGTCACTTCCGTCGGAGATTTTAATGTATCTGCCACTTTGTTACTACTGATTGTAGGAAATCAGTGTTCGGTTGGTGTATATCAATGTCAGTACCGAATTTAGTGAAAATCGGCAAAATGGTTTCAGTAGTTGAAACGGGGGACACGCAGGCATAATGATCTTGTGATTGTCCTCCTCCTCCCCCCCCCCCCCCGTCCCCTACGAAAGACGAAAGTGGGCGAGAAAAGATACCTTACTGTGGACGAGAGCAGAATTTTCAGCCACAGAATTTTTTGTACAGGAGAAAGTATGCGGAGCTTGGTGTCAGTACGCAAAACGGAAACCAGGGCTGTGAAGTCAGTACACAGAACCTCCGACTCCTTCATAAAACCTCAGTATGTATTAACCTTTTAAAGCCTAGCGGTAACTTTACGTACCACCAGGTTTAACATTAAAAAATTCTACGTGGTGCCCACATTGCGTTTATGTGTTTTGTACGGATCTCAGAACAAACAGCAACTTTTGTCTTATAAAACATTAAGAGACTGGTTTTTATAACCGAAGTGGAGAGTGTTTACAGCGCGGTACGCACTGAATCCTTATATAAAGCAGATACGCTTCGTCTTTAAAGGGTTAATAATGGTAAACCTATAGGACATTTCATCATCACCACGTAAATTATCAGGCTACATTTTTAGATTTATAACCTATATTTAAGCCTAATGGTTATTGTAGCTATCAGGGCTCGAGTTGGAGTATCTACTTAAGATTTTAGATTGAGGTCGGAGTCGGAGACGGTACATTTTTACCGACTCCGACTCCACAGCCCTGACGGAAACATTGACTATTGCAGTAACATCATAAGGGCTGCACACGATTGTGCAGATTCAAGAGCGGAGTCTGCTGTGTTACGTGCCTCGTTCATAAATTAGGATTTAGTCTATTCCTGGCGAACCTCTGGATGGTTCTGTAGCTTTTAAATTCTTTCGTTCGTTAATGGCAGTGGCACGTTGCCCCTGTGCCCACGCAGCACGCTGTGAATGCCTGTATTGAGGGAAAGTTCCGCTCGTATGTAGGCGCCTTCGCTTTCTTGCGCGGAGCGCTAGTTTAACCTTTTAAAGCCTAGCGGTAACTTTACGTACCACCAGGTTTAACATTAAAAAATTCTACGTGGTGCCCACATTGCGTTTATGTGTTTTGTACGGATCTCAGAACAAACAGCAACTTTTGCCTTATAAAACATAAGAGACTGGTTTTTATAACCGAAGTGGAGAGTGTTTACAGCGCGGTACGCACTGAGTCCTTATATAAAGCAGATACGCCCAGCGCGCGAAATTGAACCTTGGAACAGGTTTTCATAAAATATAATATTGGGCTAATTTTACGAAAAATTTGAGCGTTTGAATTTTAGTGAAGTTGGATTACAATAAGCAGTTTGTGTGAGGACCCATATGATTCTCTGCGCTCACCCGACCGTAAGTTGCGAATTATTTGTCGGAGCAAGGGAATGTACCGGAAAAAAACTTATGTAGAAGAACAGTTTGTATACAGTTTGCTTTCGACGGTAAACCTTACGGCTTTTCGAGAACTCCTCAGAATTGTTACACTATGCGTACGTCTCCAGAGCTGCCTGACTTTTGGAGGCAGTCGTCGAAACGTCGGCATCTGTTTACCGGTCTATGCGACCTAACCTCTAAGAAGACTTGACTCGCCATCCCATGTGTCGGAATCGTACTTTACTAAAGTGTCCGACAGAAGAATTGAGACAACAGAGATGAAACTTTTTCATTTGCAGAAGCGTATGAGCATGCAACAAATGAAGAAATATGAGATATAAATATGTAGAATTTAAATAAAATTAGTTTTTTATTACAGATGCAAAGTGGATATAACATTTATTAAGAGTGCACTATTTACGTTTTTGCAAATTGATGAATAAATACAATCAGCACGCAGAAGAAACGTACGTTGACCAAGGAAAATATGGACAGTGCAACACCCGCGAAGATGAAATAAGCGTGGAATGGCTTATACTCTCTTACCGCTTGCAGAAGAAACATAGGTTGACCTATGAAAATATGGACAGTGCATCACCCACAAAGATGAAATAAGTATGGAATGGTTCATGCCCTCTTACTGCTCGCAGAAGAAACGTAGGTTGACCAAGGAAAATATGGACAGCGCAACACCCACGAAGATGAAATAAGTGTGGAATGGTTTATACCCTCTTACTGGTGATGATAACTGCTTTAGGTATCCTAGGAACTGTTTTAATTTTTTTTTGGCTTTGTTGGTGATAAAGTAAATGGCCTTGGCAGAGAGAACTGCTCAGAATCCAGTGGTGTATGGGACTCTCGACCAGGAACGGAGATCATTGGGTTTGATATTGGGAGTCTCAGGTACTTGCGCGTTCATCGAGATACATGGCAGAACTTGGAGTTTTAAGGAAGTCAGATTTGTTTACCATAACCACTCTTCAAAAGCTGTACATCAGACATTGCAGCACTTTTCTGTGTAGCAGACTGAATGTTGTCATGGCGTTCCTCTTTCATATTTGGTAGCTGCTGTGTTCCAGTCTCAGCCAGGAGACTGACTTGAATGTGGTGTGTTGTCCACATTCTGTCCGTAGACGTGAAGTACATGAATTTAGACAACGATGACTTCATTCTTTGCAGTTCGCTATGTGCATATCCTGTTGTAATTTGATGTCATGCGAACCATAAATAAGTAAATTGTTGTAAGAATATTTTCACATCGACATCAGAATGCTTGCCTACTTATCCCTCATTGGACCAGCAGGAAGAAAAACTGGTGCTGTGTGTACAATAATGAATTCTACCCAAAACTAAAGTGAATTACTCTTCAGACACTCCCTACTTACGTGGTAGTTACATTCTGGAAGAACTTACATTTGGCCTGGAGGGACACATTTTTCAGCATATATTGTAGTACTGGTGAGTTTTTATTAGACTTTCTAAAGATCACTGCAATACTTCGTGTAGCTGCCTTCACTGACTGTTGCCCTCCTGACATGTGGTGTATGATGCAATGCTGGCAGAAGCGTTGGGCCGCTGTGTCTTCGTCACGTAGGAGGTGGTCTACCTTGTATTGTAACTGTACACTGTTTATAAAATATTAGTGTACGCTGTGAATGCTATTTATCAGAACATATGGCAGGAAACGACACTTTTTATATGAATTGATAATTGAGACTGGAGTAGTTGATAAGACATATTGTGAACATAATGCAAGTAAGAAATGAGTTACAATATAGGCCTATTTATGTGGCATATGTGCAGTAGTTTGGTGTTAGAATGTACAATTTATGGCTTCAGAAACTTGTGTAAAAAGTGAAACTGAGAGCGTAAAATGTAACAACTTGTCAGTTCATGTTACGCATTAAATGTGCTTAGTTAAGAAGTCTTATTGGTTATTTTTACGCTTGTCATCTCATTGTGTGAGATGTAATAACAAGAGAAACAAAATGCCTGTTGACAGCATATTATTTCACTTGTTATTGAAGACTAATATAATGCATGGATGTTGTGATACCCTTGTCTTGTCCTGTGTATACATACACATGCACATATATGTATATAGTGTAGGCATATTTGAGTTCTCTTCTTTGAGCTCAATTTAAAACCAGTGCATATGATCAGCATAGTTGCAGTATTATGTATAGTTTTGAGATTGGGGATAGTAAATTAACAACTGAAGCTCTGATTCTTTTGGTTGGGAGTGTACTTCCATTGCTTTTATTTTGCTAAATGTTTGTCCAGCATTTTTTTTTAATTTGCATGTGTAATAATGTAGGTACATTGGGATCCACTTCATTCTCTTGTTCTTGTTGCCACCTAGTTCAATCATAAATCAGTACTAGTTAAAGAAAACGTTCTTGAACACTGTGACTTTAATGCACTGAATGTAGAAATTCAATTACAGCATTGAAATACATCTGTGCCCTGTTCAGAGTAGTTTTTTGAGGGATGCTTGAATTGCTTTCTCGTTGGTCACAAATATGTACGTTTGTTGAATGTTTATGTTCTTATGTGTGTTGTCAGGCATATGAGTGGCTGTGTCTGTACTTGGATTTTTATCTTACAGACACTTGCAGTGAAACCGTTACCACAGTAGATGACAATATGCATGGAAATTGCAACAAATCGAGCAGTGTAACAGATGTTGTTTTGTCCTGTAATGCTTTGTCTGAGACTATTCAGTCCAGCATTCCACTACGTAATGGAGAAGATTCTTATAATTCAGAACAGTTGCTAAATGCTGAAATTTCAGAAGAAATGAGTGATTCCAAAGTGTTTGATGTAACTGATAAAGGCATTGACAAAGCTGGTGAAAACAGTGCTAGAAATGCTGCTAATCCTGTTGGTTCTGAGAGAGAAATTACCGTATTATTGCACGATAGTTCTGCTGAATTAGAAAGTAATACAGAAACTTCAGTTAATCCCGACAAGGCTTCTGGACATACAGGGAACCGTGATCTTGCACGTGATGAACTTGTTAAAGAATGTAAACAGTATGACACTGGATTATTTAGTGACGCTAAATCTAGTTACAACCTTACTGCTGTAGAGCATGAGAATGGGAAAGGAGGTGTAGTGTCTTCCAGGACAGGTGAGGTGCCTGAGTCACATCACTGCAATCAGGCATCAGAAGGAAATGAGGCTGATGTTCATCTGTTCCAAGAGTTGGATGGTGACTTCCAAGGGTTGGATGGTGGTACAGATGACAGTGAGGCTGATAAGTCAGTTGATTTGGAATTACAGTGTGATGAGAGTGAACCGAGCAGAATCGTATGTGATGTACACGTGCAACAAGATGATTTAAAGGAGCCAAGCGGAAAGTCAGCTGATGTGGAGATGGGGAGTGATCAGACTGATCTAAGTAAAAAGTCAGCTGATGTAGGCATGCAGAATGATGAAAACCAAGTAAATGAAGTGTCATCTGATTTGAAAGGTCAGGTGGGCTCAAATGACCCAGATGATCACACTGAGCATGTTAGTAAGGATCATGAGGATGATGTCAGTGGGCCAAGTATGAAACCAGGTGACCTGAAAGAAAAAAACACTGAAACAGAACAGGGTGATAAATTACATGACACTGAAGCAGAACAAAGTGATAAATTTGATAAAGACACTGAAGCAGAACATAGTGCTAAATTAGGCAAAGACATTGAAGCTGAACAGAGCGATAAATTAGATAAAGATTCTGGAGTGGGACAGGATGGTAAATTATGTTATGTGGCGAACGGATATGCTGGAGCAGGTGTATGGCAAGCAATTTCCAATGATAAGAAGATAACTAATGTCAGAGTAGTAGACGATGGCAGTGTACTCAGAACCAAAGCTAGCAGTGAGAACAGTGGCACTGTTTCTCCTGAACAAGAAACGCCCTTCATTGAACTAGAACACACTATGGAAAATGGAAAAGGTAATAAAATCTTGACTTTTCTATATGGGAACTAACCAGCATGTTTTTGGAATTAAGTTTAGCATGTAAGACAGGGAGTACCTCTAAACGTGTCCCTGAGCACAGGAAAATACAATTTCTGCCTGCTAAGGCAACTAAACTGACAAGATTCTTGTATGTAAGATCATGCTGTTGTCACCACTGGCATGGGAGATGAGCTTTTTAAGTCGTCTAACAAGTGAGAGGGCACGTGGTCACTGCATGGGAGGAATGTATGTTGTTGGACAAAGAGTGTTCATTTGCAATAATGCTGCAAGGCCACTTGACTTAATATTAAATAGCAATATAAAGAGCCAGAATAACCAATATTGGTGTTCTGAAAATCCCCGTGCAGTTGATGAAGTTTCTTGGCACGTCCTGAAGTTGGCATCTGTTGTGCTGCGAGTACACACAGAATCACAGGGCCCGTGTGTTTTAAAGGAACAGTAAATTCATACCACTGTTCAGTTAATTCTGACACACTTGAGAGAATCAACATATAGTAAAATGTATGTTACATCATGTATCATGATGCCATGGCTCACAGAGCAAACCCACCTAATGGCTGCCATAGAAGAGATGTTTAGTGAACGGTTGATAATTCACAGGCTTTGGTCTCCTAGATAACCAGATTCAAATCTTTGCCATTATTATTTGTGGGAGACACTGAAAGATAGAATGTATGTAAAGTGTCCACATTCTTTGCAAGAATTGGAAGACCATATTCAAAGGGAAATTGTTGATATTTCAAGACAAGCTCTGTCATGTGTTGAGAACTATTTTCAGAGGGTGCAAGGCCTAAGATGCTGGAGGTTGGCATTTTGACTCCTGTGTGGAATAAGGTAAGTTGAACTGGAGGGAGAAAACAGACTTTTAAAATACCAAGCAGTTGCAGTTTTCCTGTGCAGTACTGCTTCCTTGACAGTTGTTGTGCTCAAACATGATTAGAGGTACGCTCTTGCTTGTAACACTGTTTCTTGTGCTTACTTTGTAGCTTGCGATTTTTGTGTAATTGACGTTGTGTAATGTGACTGGCATCCCTCACACAAGTATGTTTAACATGATCAATCAGATGATCTTCTTAGGTGGTGGTTATGTTACAGTTTGTGGTTTGTTGTATGGATACCCTTTTTCACTTAAGTAGTGTCAGGTTTAGCTTTCTGTCCTGCCTCTGCATGTATGTATCACCCTGACCAGAACTTGACGTAGTTGATAGTTACTTCTGTGACCTGAAGAACATGAAGGTGCTATTCTTTGATATAAAAAATAGATAATGCGCTGATTTTGTATTGAAAGGGGTGGATTTTATAATTTAAATGTCTGGTTGCAGAGTATTTGGTGGGCAAGGTTTTGGGTTCTTTATGAAGAATTGAGAGGGGGACTGGGAATGTATGCTTATGCCAATCTGCATAGATCTAAATTCCAGTGTTAGTTGAAAGCATGTGTCTGCAGCATGTGGCACTGAACTTTGAGAGCTGTAGCCATTCACATTTGTGTTCCTGTGTTGATCACCATGAGCGTGATGGCTGGCTGGTTGTTGAAATCTGTCCCACGTAAGGTAAGCATGATAGGTGGCGTGCTCATTCGTGCTAAAGCATGTAATACCAAAGGATGTTGAGGTGTCTTGAAGGGATTTGTTGGTGAGTGAGTAGAGGAAGGATTGCCAATACCATAATTGCCACAATGCAGTGACTGGTGGAGGTTATATTGCCACTGAACATGGTACTAAGTTTCACTACGTTGTTTTCACCATGCATTTTGTTGAATTATTAACTAAAAAGTAGCAACAATAATGCCCAAATTTAAACTGTGTGACCCAAAGTCCTTAGATGGCCACCTTCATCCCGACATGTTTCAGTGGCATACATGCCACCATCATCAGGGAGATAGAGAGTTCACACCGAAAGCTGGGATGCCACTGGTGAGTCACAGTCCTTATTAAGTGGCTCTGACGATGTGTGCTTAACAAGGACTGTATCTCACTGGTGGTGTCACAGCTTTCGGTGTGAACTCTCTCTCTCTCCCTGATGATGGTGGTATGTATACCACCGATACATGTCGGAGTGAAGGTGGCCCTCTTAGGACTTCGGGTCACACAGTTCAAATTTGTGCATTATTATTGGTACTTTTTAGTTAATAATTCAGTTAATAATGGTACCAGACATTGACTGATATGGTGTCTTTTGTTTAAAAGTTGTACTTTTCTCTGTATTTCAGACAGTGAAGTATGTAACATGTTTTTTTTTTACTGAACAAATGTGTCTGCTTCTTTCATTGAAAGGCAGTCTCTTATTGACGATAATTCGCATTAATATTGTGTTAATATTGAAGTGACAGCTACATTCAAGTAGCCTGTACATATGAAATTGTATTAGGAAGTGCACTGGTGGGGCCTTCCCATATGAATTTGTTTAAACCGGAAGTGTTCTCTCTCCTTTCAAACTGCGTATTGGTTACTGAGTATGTGGAACACCAGATCTGAGTTTAGAATGGTGATTGGCCTTATCCTCTGCTCATGCACAGCCATTCGATAAGGAATCTGATGTATTTTTATAAAAGCTTTCCCATGGGTCTCCAAAATGTGCAGCACCAGTTTTTTGGGGTCTCAAACCCACCTTCATATAACTGGTGGTCATTGAACTGCCAAATTACAAGTTCCCCAGCTTCCATCTTTGAATATGGCCTGCTGAAATCTACATCTCAGAAACTGCCACTGGCCTGGCCATAATATGACACGAGTTCGTGGCTTGCGTTGTAGGGTACTAGGGCAGTTAGGACCATTGTGTGTCTACCTGAAAGATCTGAACTTTCAGATGTTCCAGTTTGAGAAGTTTAAATAATTTTTAATAAATATAAGTTGAAACCTGGACAACACAGAAGTAAGTTTTCAGTGTGTAACTGAAAGTACAGCAAAATTCTGTTAATGCAAGCTATGGGACCAGACAGGTATCAAATTATTGAATACTGCAGATTAGCAGATGGTGCCTATACTGACATAAGTTCTTACAGGTACTTTTTTGTTACTGTTCCTGTACGTGGCGTGTGCAACTAATCAGAGTAGTATTCCATTTGGATATCTCTTTCACGTGGTGGTTCAAGGTTCAGGGTCCTCTTGTGTGTTTTCTGGAGTCTTTATAGCTGAGGAAATTGTTGGAGTAGGAGACAAGGGGTCGGGAGACCACAGCGGTTGATGTACAGATACTCTTGGAGAGGCCTTTTTGACCGATTCCCTGAGGTCTTCCTGTTTCATTGATGGAGCTGTTTTCTGGTAAAAAGCAGACCTTCATCTTGGGACTGCTCTCCTCAAGTGCTGGATTAGCAGGATTTCTGGCTTACTGGATGTCAGATTAAAGGAACTTTGCTGTCAGGTTTATTCTTCCGTTTGATGCTTATGTTTGTTTGCGTGAAATTGTATTGCTGCAATACTACTACTGTTCACTAAATCATTTAATTTTAAATCATGATTTGAGTGGAACTGAGCGTCATCTGTTTGCGTTATTCAGATGTCATTTTTTGAACCGCCCGTCTTAGTTGAATTTGGATTAACACAAATTTTCTGACTCCATGTCAGTCACTGTCCAAATTACATCATGCAGCTGCAGTTGAACGGATTAACATACTCTTCATATTGTGCATGCCGATGCGAGACAGGTTATAACAATGTGAAATGAGACAACAGTCTTCGCAACTAATAGAATATATTATAAATTTATTGTAAATTAGGCTACATGTTTCAGTCCTATAGGACCATCATCAGGCCTATGTACAAGAATGGATGTATGGATAAACAAAGCCTTAGAGATCCTGACGGCATCTGTTGTATTCAGGTCTATATTCTGGTTGTTAGGTACTAGTAGGGTGTAACACACTATAATTACTATAAAATGGTGGGTACTATTGTTAGACAATATGCTACAGTATAATAGTTGAACTTATTATTATGTGGTAGTAATCAGGGTGTATCTAGGTTTTTGTGTATGACCTTTTTGACTTTTGGTTATAAGTTGTATTATTCAGTTTTCTTTTTGAGTTAAGGTAGTGGTTGACCATATGTTGTAATAATATCATATAACTAATTATTGAATAATATGGGAACTTCATAGGCTGAAAATGAATATCTACTGGAACAGTATTAGGTATTTAGTACAAAGTGTATCTTTGTTTTGTTGATGGCTTAAATGTTGGTAGTTGAATGTTGGAGTCCTTGTAGTAATTAATTGTTGTTATTAGATCTTGGGTATTACGAGTGGCGGTCTGCTATGGAGGTGCAGATCGGTAACGTAAGATTGGTTGATATATGGTTAGTTCAGGTTGTTCTGGGAAAATTGTTCTTAGTGTTATTAACATACTGCTTAATAGCTGCAGAGTTGTATGCAGCATTTTGTACTAGTGTTTGTTCATCTGTTGTACATGTCATAGCTTCCATGGAAAGTAAGTCAGTAGTTAATTTATGATAGACACGTATAAATGTCAGTAATGGAGCTGTTGCATATATGTGTACATCCATCAACAGGAAGAATTTTGTGCATCTGTAAACTCTGTGCATGTCACCAAGTAGCATGTTGACTCATAACATTTGTGACTTGTATTTTGGAGGTGCAAGGTTTGAATCTTAAACAGGCCACCAACTCTCTGGAGCACCAATTTTTCCGTGGTTTTCGTTAAGCCCCCCCCCAAGCAGGTGGCAGAACAGTACCTTAAGCTAGGCCATGATAACTTGTTTTGACAGCTTCTTCAAGTTGTTCACTTCCATCCTGTCTTTTGAGATAACTGTGTATCATCTGAGGTACTGACAGTGTAATGAAATGAACTAGAAGTGCAAATGAACTACATGGGCAAATAAAAGAACTGCATGTGTCATATAACTGACTCAGCCAGGCACTTGTGTTTGAATAACAAAACATTGTTCTTTTGGATACCTCCATATTTTCTGGGCACATTTCTGTGCCGAAGTAATATATAGGCAGTTTTGCAAATTAACTGTCCCAAAAGTGTTGATTATGTTTTGTGATGTTGATGTGACTAAAGGATTTGCTTGAGTAACCTCGCTCGACACCTTGATTCGTAATGTAAATGTGTTTGTTTTTTAATTCAGCAGCAACGCTATAGCAGTATACTTAATGCGATATTCAATGTATTTTCTGGTCAGGTTGTTCATACTGAAATTCTTAAATGTGGAAAGAAGCTACTATCACAGATTCCACATACACCACTAAATTCCATGGTTGTGAATAAATACTGTTCTGCATTGTTGAAACCTTGAGTTCATTATCCAGTTGTTCTTTGCTTCGTGGCTCTTATTTTACAGTAGTAGCTACTTGCGTTGTTCGGATGATGATGGCCTTCTGGTGAGAGGCACGTAATTTTATGGGTGGATAGCAATATTTAGGAGTAACACGCTGCCCCTGTGTTCAGAGCTGAATTCGCTTCTGTCTCTAGCAGCCAAAATGGCTTTTATGAGATAGGGATTTCTGGTAATTGGAGACCAGCCAGCCATCCACTATTGGATTCTAAGTCGCAGAGTTTACTTAGTTGATGGAATTATTTACAGTTACTTCAGACTGGACGTTTACCATAGTGAAGTCGATGAAGGAAGAAATTTCAGACTTGCTGACTTTCAGGGCCGAGGCTCATTACTACATCATTTTCCCACATTATTATTATTATTATTATTATTATTATTATTATTATTATTATTATTATTATTATTANATTATTATTATTATTATTATTATTATTATTATTATTATTATTATTATTATTATTATTTACAGCGTGTGGCAGAAAGGATGCAGTTTTCTATCTGAAAACAGCTCCGGCAACTCCTTATAGTAAGCAGGTCTGAGGCTATAAAGTGCTTGTTCCGGATAATCAAAATAGGTTACAAAAATACACGATGCATAACAATGTAGTGTTGGCTGTATCTTTGCATGTCCTTAAAAAGAACTGCATGGGTGCAAGAAATGCATCCACCAAGAAATTTGTTTCGTGCTATTTGAAACTTTGAAATGCCTATTCCTTCTGATTATCATTTAGTGAATTGTATGTGAACAGTGCTGATGTTGGTTCAAGTTTTCTTATGTGTCTTTTCATTTGTCAACAAATTTCTCATGAAGGTCTGCAACATAAAGTGTTATGAAAGTCGGTATGTTGGAAGCTGTAGTGTTTATGTGTACAGACAGACTGTCAACAGTACAAGATCATTTTTGTGATATTTGGCAGCACTTTAAGCCAAAGACTCTGTGTAAAAAAGCAGACAGATTAAGAATAAATTGAAGAGGTCAGCACACACTGGTGTTATAGGCTGCAAATTGCAAAATGCTATCACACCCCCACAAGAAAAGTGAAACAACTCCAAAATTTTCAATTTTCAGGTTATGTGGTCATTTTGTAGAAAATATTTTTTTCCGTTTTCTACAAAAATGACCACATAATGTGAAAACTGAAAATTTTTAGAGTTGTGTCACTTTTCTTGCAGGGGTGCGATGTAAGAAGATGAGAGATTTATGATAACCATTTGCCTTGACTGTCTCTCATATGATGTAAAGAATTAATCTGCTTTGTTTTCTCCTCTGACACCATGTTAACTTGCTTCTTCATTACCATATAATGAAACGGTATTGTTCCTGCATCAGACAGTGTCTTGTAGACAAACTGTGCCTGCTCATGTCCTGCAAAATGTTTGATTACTTTGGTGTTGTTTCTGGGTTGGAATGAGTTAATATTCTCTTAATAACGCAGAGGGGATATTGAATGCATCTGTTAAAAAATTAAGTTTTCAGGAAGATGTGGACCAAAATAATTGGTTCAAGTGTGCTGTTGAATGAAGTTTATTCCATAACAAGAAAATCCATCTTATTCATTATAAAAAGAAAGGCCAGGGCCTTCTGAATCACACACAAAACAAGATGCTTCACTGTTAGAGGGACTCGCATTTCACAAAAGGAACTAACCCGGAAAACTTGCACGTGAATGACCAGCAACTGTTCGACCTGAAATTCCAAGGTCCGGCAGTGTCTTTTATCCAGGCAAATTGAATATTTCGGAGTACCTGAAAGTGCAGTGAAACCTCTGTACGTCATTTGCCCGCCGGTATCGTTCCTTTTTTACTGGGTCTCCGGTCACTGATATGAACGTATAATTACATCAGATTCATCGTTCCGCGAAGTGCGGTTTTCACAGCGTCAGCCGTTCGGAATTCTTGGTAGTGACCGACAGCATTCCCCGAATGATCGTTTCTGATTTAAAAATCAGCGGAAGTAATATGATCTTTTGGAACGTTGAGTAGCGGTAATTAGCTGGTACTGGCGAGTCCTTTGTCTGCCCATGCGAAGGTACGTCGCCACGCCACATGCAAGTCGACAATTTTAAGTTCCGAGGGGGCGGGTGTCAGAAGTTCGAACGTGTCGAACGTTCCTTCCCAGTTCGCTTCGCCTTGTTGAGTTAGGCATTAAAGTTGTGTGATTTTAGTGTTATTCATGTCGCCCTGTTATTATGTCGTGTACTTAAAGGCCTACACATCGAAGCGTTCCATGTAACGCCCCACAGAGCATGTTGGGATGCTTCACAAAAGATGGAGGAGCGTTGAAGAAGTGGAGGAAAATCCCACTGACAAAAGGATCGACATAGGTAAACGCCTCGGATTAGCACCATCCATGGTCAACTCGATTGTTGCGAGGGAAAGGGAAATCCAAGAACAAATTGTCAATTGCGGGTAGTTGTATAAGAAGAGGAAGACGGGGGAGGAGAACTTTCCGCGAGCTTGAGAGCGTTTATTTTGCCTGGTACCAGACCGCCCGGGCATTAGGCATTCTTATTGATGGCAATACATTACGTGACAAAGCCAGGAAGATAGCTACTGAACTGCAATTTGACAATTTTTTCCACGTCAAATGGATGGATCTGCAGATTCCAAGATCGTCATGGCCTAGTCTGTAAACGCTAGCTGGAAATCTGCAGATTTGTTTTGAAAACGATTTACACACAGGTATTAAAAGTAGCCTTTTACTTAGTTTTTTGTGGGCCTAAGTGGAAAATGGATAATTTTTATTTTTGTTGTTTTCCTTTGTTTCTGACATTTAGTGCTTTCTGCAGCTGCAGTTTTCCCGCGTTTATTCGTTTATAGGCGCGTTCACATAAGTCGCTAAAAGTTGCCGTCTGTCTGCCGAAATGTATTGGTGCAGCTCTGACTGGGTGGATTTTCGTGAAGTTTGGTGTTGGGCAGGCTTTGATGAAAATATGTCGAAATATCGAAATTTGGTTAAAATAGGACCAACATTTTGGGCAGTTTACGTAAAGACGTAAGTATGTTTATATTGTTGACACCAGTACGAAGTGTTCTGTATCTCAAGCAACAGTACAAAGGAAACCCATCGTTGCATTCCCATATCAAAACGGAACAGTTTTACATGGTTGACAGCTACCTGTAGTGCAGCAGCAATACAAAGGGAATGTGTTGTGTTTTGATGGCAACAACGGTTATGTGAATATGTAATGTTACATTATTCGTACATTGCATGTGTTTCGCTCACCCTTCGGCAATGATGGGCAGAAGTTTCACTGTATGGCAGGTACCCCACCCAGACAACATCTTTACATTACAGACTAGTGGACTGAAGGACTGAACATTCTACAGTTTGGCGGAATTCTTAAGTATGTTTGCAATGATAAATTAGGTCAAGTTAGGGGAAAGTTGTTGATAGGTTGTCCCCCTACATGCCATGAAGGTGTATGGGGAGTGGAGGTATACTGGACACACTCAACCTTGGCGCAAGGTTTGGTGAGTGGTCAGCTTCATGCCCTGGCTGTTTTTATCATCAGGGAACGCATGAGTGATAGATTAGGAAGCATAAAAATATTGACAGAACAACCAGAAGATCGTCTGATGTATTGGATGTCATGCTGCTGCAGACTTCATGGCCGTTTTGTACTACTGATTGCTCTGAATTTTTTTGTGTTTGCAGTTGAAAGTTGCAAAAGTATGCCTCTTAGCTTTGCCATCTGTCTCTGGCCATCTGTCATGCTTAATATTTATTGGAGTGAAAAATGCTTTGGAGAAGTCATGAAGAAAAATGAAACTTGTATTTCTTGCCCATTGCACTTTCTCTTACATCTTAATGGTTTTCAGTTCACATGGAAGTGAGCAAATACATTAGAATTTGTATGCTCTGCATGTTTTCAAGCTGTTTTATTGTAGTAAACTGCTTTTAGTATGTGTTAGTAAGTTTCTAAGTCTAAGGTGCAAGTTGTGTGGGACTGTAGATATATGTTTGTTGGCTAGTTCTAGGGGTTGCAAGAATGTCCATGCTAGTATCTGAAAGTTGTCACACAAGTTCAAAGTTTTATACAAAACCAAGAAACAGTTCATATGTAAAGTTTGGTAGAATATACCATCAAATCAAATACAGTAAAATTCCTTTGGTCTGGCACCTGACAGGTGTGGAATTTTCACATATTCAGATATGTGATACCTGTGCTGACCTAACTTCTCACTGGTGATTTGTTGTTACTGCTTCTCTATTTGGGCTAATTGGAGGCGTATTCTAGTTTAGATTTTTAAATAACCATAGGCCCAGTCAGGGATTGTTTGATGGAACATGTTTCTGTAAACCACTTACACAACACCTTGTCCAGTTGTGCAAATTTAGGCTAACTATGCATGTCTCTTCAGAAGGACCTTCAGAGTTTCACTTGATTCTGTAAAGGATTGTTATTGGTCCTCCTGTTTCCTTTAGAGCATTGACAGTTGACAGTCCAACATATATTGTGGTAATCACACTGCAGCTTTGGCCGCTTTCAAGCCTCCAAATTATTTCAAGTTTCTGAGGAATCATTGATGTTGCATGCTTCCTCTTGCTTGCAGCTCCTTGGGTACTCATCTTGGGATTTTGGAAGCCATTATTATAAATCAATGGGCTCAGTAAGTCCGCATAACACAAAATAAAACATAGAATTGTGCATAGTGGACGTTACAGATGCTGAAACATTCAGACTTGGAACGGTTTTCCTCAAGTGTTTAAGTACCAGAATTTCTGGAGTATCACCATACAGATTAAAGGGATTCTACTGTATGGCATGTGGTTTCTGTGTTCCATCACATTGTGGCCATGTTTTGTACATTTTTTACACAAGTAACCAATTGTGAAGTTGCATATTATTAATTGTGTCTTGTGGGAGGTTTGCGTGGTTTTTGGAGATGGATTGAAACGTATGAAGGTGGGGTGACTTACAGTGGCATGATGTGTGTTGAAAGTTCACATACGGAAAGAACAATGTGGACTTATTTCACTCGATGTCACACTTTGTCGTACATGCAGCCATGAGTAATGAAGTGGGATGAAAAAGTGAAACAGGTCTCAGCAAAGCTCAGTTGTAATTTTAATGGGTTCTAATTGTAAGCAAAAGTTGATTTATTAAATCTTGCTACAGTAGAGTGTCAACATTTGTTATTAATTGGCACTGATAAAACCATGGTGAAGATGGAACCCATTATTAGTTTAAAATGCCTGTTTGGTTCCAAGAACTTAAAAAATACAAGTAATAAAAATAAAATTGTTGCAAAAGTTATCAAAGGCATGAACATTTATTTTTATGAAATACAGACTTTCATGGACCATAAAATACATAACATGATTGAAGGAGAACCTCATTCCATAAAACACCAGAGCAGTCAGCCTTGCTTAATGAACGGCAGAACTTGACTGAAATTAGAGTGGTCCATGTGCATGCACGCAGACTTATACATACAGACAAGTGCACACGCACAATATGTATGTAAACTGTACAGGATTATTCTGCCTCATTTGGGTGGACATAAAAGTGTGGAACTTAACCATCATAAAAACCGAAGGCTTCTTGAAATGATACATATTAAAACAAAAACTGCTAGTCTAACCTTAGCAAAACAACACATATGTTTGTGGAAGAGGGATATACATGAATTACAATAAACAAGCACCCATCAAACCATACCAAAACAGATGTGTTCTTGGAAGAGGGATATGTAAATTAAAACACAGAACATTAATGTAGCCTAGACAAAACCGGCAATGCTTTTGAAGAGGTATATGTGACACCCAGGGCATCCACTGAGAGGGTTTGGGTTGTGTGTGTGCGTGCGCGCGCATGCGTCCCTATTCCAAGAACAATAGGACTGTTTTGTTAAGGTCACACTGGTGCCTTGTGTTCTATCCTTGAGTCAGACATCCTGTTGTGGTGTAGATATGTTAAGTGTAGGGATAAGGACCATCAGTGAAAACTGTGTCTTACAGTGTTGTGTGGCTTTATGGCGACATGTTTTGGCCAACATTAAAGAGCCGTCATCCAGCAAATTAAATATATTAAAAAAAATGATCATATAGGGTAATCATTCTTTGGTGTCTTTGATTTGCCTGATGATGACTTTTAATGTAAGCTGAAACATGTCACAATAAAGCGATAGGATACTAAACCTGAAAGCGCTGTTGTGATGAACGGTTTCTATTTCTACAACTAGCCGTGTGTTTTATGTCTTTCCAAGAACCCTTTGGTTTTTACAGTGGTGTGGTGGCACAGTTTTTTTTGTCGACTCAGAAGAGGCAGAAGAGTCCTGTACAGTTTGCAGAAATGATATTCGAGAGAATGGCTTCCCAATTGCTGCATGATTCTGAGGTCTTTATATTGCTCTGTGCATGCTGTAAATTTGAGTTTGTGTATGATTTAAGGGTTCTTAAATGTCATCATCCTTTTCATAGATCTTTTTAGAATTATATGAAATTGTTGATGACAAATTTTGGTTTTGGAGCTTACTCTTCAGCGAATGAAACAGTTGGCTAGATTCAGAACCATTATTTAATATGATTCTTGTTGTGTTGAAATTTTGTTTTTATTGTTTGAATTGAGAAGCAGTTTGTATGTTAACAATTTATGGTTTTGGAAATATTAAATGTTGTAGTACGTGATACAGGGAATTACAGAGAAATTAAAGTAGTATTTCATGTTTGACCTCAGTAGTGATAATAAGGTTTCGCTAATCTGCTTTTGGTTTGGTTAGTTGCTTGTCTAGGGTATATGGAGTGTAGTATGTGTTACAAGTAAGTGTTTTAAAAATAATTTCATGATGATACCACCATGCTTTTATAATGCTTTGACTTGTTATGATCCATGTACTCATTAGAAAGGCATACCCAAAAGTTTCCAAACTCAGTGCTAGAACTGAGAACAGCAAGAAATTACTGCTTTCTGCCACTAGGTCCCATAGTTTTGAAGCTATAACCCTCTGTGTTGCTTCTCAGTGTTTATTGTTATGCATCATAAGTATGAGCTGTGATTTTTTGGATGGCTTACTTGGAGGTGCAGCACATTTCCATTAAGTTTTGCTTAAGACTAAGGCAAAAATGCATCAGAAATTCATGAACTGCTCAAAGCAACTTTGAGTGGTTTTCTTGGTTCATACATGGAAACTTTGGTTGATTGTGAGCAGTCAGGCATTTTTCCACAAGTTGTACAGATGAAAGTGTGGAGGTAGTTCACCAAATTGTCAATAAAGACCATCGAAGTACTGTTTTGGAGATACCTGGCAGGTTAGACCTCTCGTGTGGAAAGTGCCAGTGGATTCTATAGAGGACTTTAACATGTGGGAGATGTCTGTGATGTTATTGCCTTGGATGGCCACCAAAAAGCAGTGGCAGCAGCAATATCTGGCTGCTAATAAACGTGACTGTTGTCCCCTGTTCTTCTTACGTACATGTGTTTTAGCTGCTTGCTACTTTCCTCTTGTTTGCAAGAATTAAATTGTAGGGATGAGGGTGTAACTTGCATGATGGTCCTGAAATTCAGGAATGGTTAGTGAATATCCTAGACTCGATTCCAAAAAGTCATAGTTGTGCATGCATTAGTGGCATAATCTTGAACCTCTTGAAGAAACTCAGAAGGGGACAGCAGTGGCCTGTACCAAAAGTAAAGAATATAGTTCATTAACTGATTTGGTTCAGCGCCTTTTGGATATGCCTCCTTGTGTACCAGAATTGACAACATGCATTTGTCACTATGTGTAAGTCGTATATTAAAGAAGCCTAAAGTTTTATCATTTGCAGCTGGTAAGGTTGTGCAGAAACGGACTTCGGATTCAAATAGTGCTGATGATGCAAGAGGTACCAAAAGGGCGAGGGTTGAAAGTTTGCAAAGTGCTTCAGAGTGTGATGAAGAAAGTGGTGATGTATTTGCAAACGTAGAAACAGATAACAGCATAAAAGTTCAAACACAGGAGGAGGCTGAAAGTAAGACATGTAGTGAAAATGGAGAAAATATTAGTGCCATGGATATGCATAGTGAAACACAAAAAGAGTGTGAAGAGAGCAGCAAAGAACGTGGTGAGAGGGACCAAGAAGGTTGTGAGGACGAGGAAGGGTGTAGTGGTGACAATGAGGAGATAAATAGACATGCATCAAACGATAGTGAACTAGCAAGTGTTTGTTCCAAACGTGTTCATGAACCTGTGGGTTTAATTGAAGTAAAAAAAGTCCGTATCTCTCCAGAGGTGGAGAAACAGCTGAAGCTGGTGGAGTGTAAAAACAGTGGTATTGAGAAGGCACAGAATGACGGTGAAGAAAATCAAGAGCCTGTAAAATCTGTACCTCTTAAGGAACCTAAGTCAAATCTGGACCTAGCAATTGAACGTGTTGCCACTGGGGTAACAGATGAAACCGAAGACACTAACCTATCGAATTCTTCTCGGAAATTAAATCCTATGCCTTTCATGCAAGGTCTCCATCAGAACTTGCTAAAGAAGCTTTCTAGAAATGTAAGTTCACAGCACATTTTGTTTTTGTAGTTCTTTAAACTCTTGAGTTTTAGGCACATTTTGCATTGTTCTTAAAGTGTGTATTCACACATTGTGTGTTTATTTATTTTTTTTTGGCATTGAAGCGTTCAGATGCTTGTCATTGTGAAATTTACCTTAATGTCATGTATGTTCAAAATGCCCATCAGCAGCATTATCTCACTGTTGATTGCGTACAGCAGATTGATGCACTCATGAGTACAGTCAGTCTTTGCTTGAGGTAGGTTTGGTTATGGAATTTTGTGTCACTTCTTGTTACCAAGTGTGTGCACTTCATTTGGCATATCATCCAAAAACGAACACGTCCAAGATCCTGGAAACAAAGTGAGTGTCCTTAAGTGATTTAGGCCAAGAGAAAAGAAGGCGAAAGTAATAAAAATGTTGATTTGCACACTATTTATAGGATATGTTTGTAATTAAGAACTTTAAAAGATATCTTTGTAACGTGTTTATAATGGTATTTTTCCATTAGTTGTATGCTCCATTTCAGGCAGTAAAGTTGTCAGTATCTAATTTTCTGTGGTCATTTTTTAGTTGTTTGTGAACTGAACTCTAAAGCTGTTAACATTGTGCATATGGGGAATAGCAACTCGCTCCATGAAGTCTTTCCAGGAATGTAACTATTCATAACAGCAGGAACTGCCTGTGCGTTGCTAATGAAATCACGACACAGACAGTGTTAGGCCACATGAGCTGCTCCTGTGCAGTGGGCTTCCATGTATGTAGTACTGCTTTGAATATCTGAGAAGTAAAAATCTAGTGGTGTTGGTTTAAGGGATCAGCATACATTCTGTGTAGTCCACCATGTCTTGCTCAGTTTCAAGTTGAAGTATCCCTTGCTCTTGTGTAAGTGAGGTGCATACAGAAGAAAAGTTGCTTGATTGATTATGGGTAATGCTTACAGGAATTAGAGGAATTTGTGGTGCAGAAGTTGTGTGAGGTTGTAACTGAACGTTGCGAGTTGGGTGATGTGCGACAGAGGTGTCAGGTACTGGAACAAATGCTTTATCAGTGGCGCAGGAGGGCACAGCAGCTACAAAAGCAGGTAATTGATTTGTTAACAGCATTGTCCCATGTATAAATATGTCACTGTGAAAATCACTACGTAGATTGAGTTGCAACTGAAGAGGAGTTCGGAAGAACACATGAACTTACTCTAACACAAATAGTTGTGATAGAGTTACATGTCTTCTGTAAGATGGCTGTTAAAATAGTTATTAGTTTGTACTTGTGGGAGCAAGTGTTTTAAATTTGCTTTAGCGCGCGCGCACACACACACGCACACACACACACACACACCATTCATTCATCATTCATTCATTCATTCGTCCATTCCTTTGATCCCTAAGTGTGTCACAAACACAACAGGACGTGAACAAGTCATAAACAAACAAATATACACAATTTTTACAGTGTGAAATGCTAATAAACATTTTATAAAACAGTATTATGGAAAATCATCTACAGAGTAACAAGATTATCAGCCATACATGTTAAAACAGAGTGTCCTGATTTTGTTTCTTAACCTTTTAAAGCCTAGCGGTAACTTTACGTACCACCAGGTTTAACATTAAAAAATTCTACGTGGTGCCCACATTGCATTTATGTGTTTTGTACGGATCTCAGAACAAACAGCAACTTTTGCCCTATAAAACATTAAGAGATTGGTTTTTATAACCGAAGTGGAGAGTGTTTACAGCGCGGTACACACTGAGTCCTTATATAAAACAGATACACTTCATCTTTAAAGGGTTAACACACGTGATCAGTCTAGTGCAATGTACAACATGCAAGTGCTGTTAATTTTTTCTGCTATCAGTGTAAAGTGTAGTCTATGCTTGTAAGTAATGGCTAATGCTGCTTTTGTAAAGCATATATGGGAACAAGTGCCTAGACTTACTGTTCTTCTCTACAGTGCATCGCTGTTGCTGTAAGAGCACTACTGTAGGGTCATTATTTTGTCTGATCCATATCATTGGTCACTTCCTGCCCCTAGTTCAGTGTGCTGTGAGTTCAGGTCAACATGTTTTAGTTCACTGTCCTGCAGTTGGTATTAGGTTTTTAATTATTATTTTTAAACAAGGTGCTGGAAATGATTTCACGTGGCTCACAGATACACATTCCATCTGACAAACACATTGTTCACTTTATGTCTAAGTTCTGCTGGTGCAAGTGAAGACAGTACATCATGAATGCTTTTTTCAGATTGCCTTCAGGGCAGTACTTTTAATGTATGCCTTTTTTTTTTTGTGCTTCACAAGTAAAAGTCGCACACGTTTGGATCTGGCGCATGAGAAGCCCACAATCCACTACTTACCTGTCAACAGAAACGCTATGCAATGCATTGATCTGTTTTCTATGTGAGGTTTTGCACTTTCGTGGTGAAAAATGGTAGATATATTCTCTTTTAATCAGACAAGTGTTCACAATGGTGTCAGAATCTGTGTAACATGTCTGTGTGAATATGTGGTTTTAAAAAAGTATGAGCCCAGTAATCATAGTTACACGTGTAGCATGTCACACACCAGACTTTAATGTCATGTGATGGCACTTCGTAGGTGACCATGGGATTTTCTGTAGACCAGCACCTGTTACTTTGAGAGTTTGCATATCCACTGAAATAAAACCAAGAGTGATTACTGAATGGAACCAGTGTGGGATCTGTTTCTCCAGAGTGTGCTGCATGATGCTACATGTTCACAAAATTTATTGTCTGTAGGAACTGTGTTCAGTGTGTTTATATTGCAGAAATGTGTGAATTTTTGCTGGGTTACATATTGTGAACAGGAGGTGACCAACAATATGAGTCAGAAAAATTGAGTCAGTCCCTTCTTGAAGAGGTTAATTCCATGTCTGTTGTGTGATGTTGCTTAATTTTAAAATTTGGAATCACGAATACCCCCAAAACACTGTCAAGGTGTGTATATTACATTGCATTTATTGTATTTGTAGGTGTCAGATATATTGGTGTCACATTCCTTGAACCTGTGTAAAATGTCTTTAATAATATTATTTTGTGTGCTCGAATCTTATTATTTTTATGTGTTTTATAAAGTTACTCCAAAATGATTGAAGTAAATATACAGTGAAGCAAAGTGTGGAATTATTTTTCAACAGCTAAGGTAAATAAAAATTGAGTATCCTTCATACTACATGGCATGTGACCAGCAGTTACATGGTTCATAAACTCTGTGGTTAATCATGCTTGTTTGCTTCAGGTGAGGGATATGGAAACAGTCATGAAGAAGTATATTGGTGAAGCTCGTGTGGGGAAGGAGCGGCCTGTTCCAGTTAAAATAACTCGGTCTGTTGCACTTCAGGTGCAATTGGGACCTGTGGTAAGTTCCAGAACATTGTTCTGCAGTTAAGAGGACTGATTCTGTTTCTGCTGTGTGGTGTGCATGATGATTGTGAACTGTTCCATATTTGCAAGCAATAAGGATAAGGATAATGTGATGTGAATAGGATGCTTTGTATGGTCATCTTTCCACAAATCCAGTACTCAAACCCATAAAGTAAATTGTATGTCATTGACAAATTGTGAATTCAGTATATGTAAATATGACATTTACCTCATGCAGCTCATAGAAGTGTGAGTCTGTGGAGTGGGACAGTAGGCTTACGGGTTCTGCTAGAACACCGTATTATACAGGATGTGCCAGGAGAATCAGTTGTGCTTTCCGTAGGTAAAATTACATCAGTACAACGAAACATACCTCTACTCAAAGTTGAACGGTTATGGAGGTAATGACAAGGTAACTTTTTTTTAAAGGATGGTATACACCTTTATGGGGCACATGGTGGCGCACTTGGTTGAGGCACTGGAGTACAAACCAGAAGGGTGCGGGTTTGATTCCTCTTGGTGTCACTGGAATTTTTCATTGACATAATCCTTCCGGTTGCACTATGGCTGTGGGGTAGACTCAGGCTCGAACAGAAATTGGTACCAGGAATACTTCTTGGACGGTGAAGGTGACCAGTGTGTAGGGCTGACAACCTTGCCACCTTCATGTGCCGATTATCTAAGAATCCAGGAGCCTCAACCTCCTGGAACCTGAAGGGCCCGTCCAGGCCTGTAATGGGTTTGCTTTACACACCTTTATGTGATTACCAGATGCATATTAAAACAAGGAGGAATTTGTAGTTTATGTAATTTTAATACCTGTACTTAACATCAAATGAACATTTGAATGACATGAAGACATTAAGGAAGATGGAAGATCTTTTACTTTTTCATAAAAGTCTGCCTTCTGGTTCCAAGTGCTGCCTGTAGTTTGGTTTGGCTGTTGGCTCAAGGACAGATTTGCATAGTATGCAGATAACATATCATTTTAAAGAGATACACTATATAGAACCACAAGAAACCCCCATTTTTGTCACATCATTATTTCTATACCCATCCAGCTTCAGATATAGGTATGTGGGTTATATCATTGTTTCCCTTTATTGTCCTTAGCAACCATATGCTGGTCTCTAAAAAATTTATTGGCAAATGGTCTAGCATGCAATATGCTGGTGGTCTCTTGTGTGTTGCCTTGGTAGCAGTGTACATGTCCATGCTAAGCCTGAAAAAGTCAGGCCATCAGAAGACACATCTGGCATTTAAATGTCTCTTTAAAGGTTTAACCCATAGAGGATACAGTATATCCTGGTGTGATGCATAATGACACACCACTGGCATTGGATCCGCTTGGATCACGCAAGGTGGGCTGTGACGTTTGCGTGCCTGCACTGCATATAATGTAAACAGACATTAGACTTCGGGCTGGAAGTCATCAGAGTTATGATAAATATGTCAATAATGCTATAATTCTATCCTTACCATTTTATATTTTCTAATTTTAATATTTTTAAATATCATAATACTTGGCATTATACTTTCCAGATTTGTGTATTGGTGCTTCTATTCCTTTGTATTTGAAATTCGCTGAGGATGGCACTTTGGTGCCGAAACATGTAGGAGTTTTTAAACTTATGTACAGTTTGTAATCTTGTTGTGCGCATTTGTTGGTGAATCTGATTGATTGGAAGAATAATGCATCGAGTGAGTAGTACCAAATAACCTAAAGAACATTCTCCTGAAGGATGGCATATTGTCCTGGAACACTCTGTATACATTTTTTAAATCCACATCCTGATGTGTACTTACTAGACTGTGGCTCCAGGTTCTAGCATCCAGATTTAGTTCGTATCAAAATAAAGTAATACTACCCTTTGTATGAAAAACATGTAGCTGTTGGCCCATTTAAAGTCTGTTAAGTTTTTCTTAAACATTTTTGTGGGCATACATATTGGAATTAACTCATCACGTCATTTTGCGGTTAGGCTGTGACCTGTTACCTTGGAGGCCTGTTCTGTATTCCAGGCAAGTCTGTGTGGGATTTGTGGTGGACAGAGTGGCACAGGGACAGGTTTTTCTTTAAGTACTATGGGTTGACTCTGATCATATAATTCCACCAGTCCCCCATACTACTGCTTTGTTCGTCCGTCCGTCCATCCATCCATCCATCCATCCATCCATCCATCCATTATTCATTTATTCCTAACACTATATAAACTTACAAATTGGTGTGGATGGTAAGTAATATACTTAGAACATGTTATTTAAGGTACAAATTTTGGAAGCTCCCTTCATCATCAAGTTGAAAAATAAAAATTTTAAACGTGTTTTGGACCCATTAGACTGAAGGGATCTCCAGGTTAGAAATTAGCTCAGATTGACCCATTACACTTTCAGATTTTTCTCATGAGCCAGCTTTTGAAACATGTTTTATTTAAAAAAATAAGATGATGGAAGAAGTCCAGTTTAATGGAAGTTTCTGTGGACGTGTTGGTGTTTATAGTGTTACTATTATTGCTCCTTTAAATGTGTGTAGGGTTCAGGTATGCTGAGAAACCACATGTTGGGCAGTGCCAATCTAAGGTCTACAGGTCAAGTCAGGCGGAGAGTCAGTAGAATGTCTGCTGCGACATTACCAGCGGTATGTATGGGATTATTCTATGACATTACCAGTAGTACGTATGGCATTCTGTGATGTTACCTGTGGTATGTGTGATATTATTGTTCTTGTGCTGTGCTTGGATTGTTTGTTTCAATGTGATAGTGATGCCATTTTCATTTTATTCTGATTGTGTTCATTGATATATTTATTAATTCCAAATATTTATTTGACAATGCATGTTGTGACTTTTTTTTTTCGCTTGGACCAATTCTATATCCAGTGGTTTTATTGTGAACCTTGTATGGAATGGGAATTAACAGAATGTGAATAAAAACAGTAAAGTAAAGTAATAAGTTACATTATCCATATGACAGTTGCTGAAAAATTCAGAGGGGTGACATTCTCCTGCCCATGTGGTATGTTGTGATTACTTGAAATATAAAGGCTAAGGCATGCCTGTTTCAGTGCAAGGGGTTTATTTCATGGTCTTCTTGTATTTAGCTGCTTCATTGGTTTCCCATCAACTTTTATGTCACTTAACTGTATTCCTGCATGCTCTATGCCAAAAACCTTTATGGCTTCGTGCATTGCTGTCCTTGTGATATCCTTTGTATGTTTTATTAGGCGACGTGACAAGTCATTGCATGTAGTTCTTGTGTGTTCTAGAAGATGGCAGCATGTCATTTTGGATGTAAGAATTGTATATATCATATTTCAGAGAACATGTTGGATGTTAAGTAACCATTGGTGACGAGGAGGTTAACTTCACAGGTACTGGCAACATAAGATGAAAAGCATGGTGGTTTACTCTCAGCATGATGTTGATATGACCAAAGGATTTGAAGGTGACATTGTCCTGGACTGCTTTTGACACTCGCAGGCATGCACATACACCCACCCACACATAATGTGCACGTGCACTGTGTGTGTGCATGTGCGTGGGCACACCTTTGCCCGCTAACATATACATACACTGAATCACACTTGCTTACACACAGAATGATTGAGAAGTCCCACAACTCATGCTGTGGGCCGTTTTTAAAGATATAAAGAAATTATTCATGGCAGTATCACAGTTCTTGAAGTTTTTAGGCAGGCAGATGCATGCGCACAGTCAGATGGACGGATCTTTGGTCAACCACAGTGTCTTGCCCCTGTTTTGAATTTACATAACCTGCACAAGAATTTTGTGCTGTAGCTGGTGTAACATTGTAATGTTAATTCCGTGTCATATTTGACCAACAGAACAACCACAAGTAAACTGAATCCCAATGACTTTTTGATACAGTACTGCTCACTCTTGTATTCATTTGCTGCAACAAGCACCAGCTGATTACTGTTGCCAGTTTCTGCACAAATGTGCTAGTCCAATTATTTGTCAGGCCTTGCATCTCTTGTGATGCAGTAAACTAACAGTGAAGGTCAGTTTGTTGCTGTGCATAGTTAACTGCCACTTCAAGAGGATGTGTTGGGAGTGGAGATGTAGCTTTAAGCGTTCTTAATGTTGGTGCTAGACGAGGCTAGTGTTCAGCTGTGTACTCTGGGCACTTTGTCTGTGCTACCCATTGGATAGGATCCTGTGTGGGACCCAGCCAGAGCCAGTCTGCATGCTGCAGAGATGGAGTAAGTCTCGTCACTGTGAGGAATGGAACCATGAATTCTCAGTCATGTAGCCCATAGCCTAGTCGCTGTACTGAGTGTTGTACCCAGGTTCCCTAGTAAAATGATGAATATTCAGGTATTAAATTAAATTAAATATGTGGGTTGTTTGTAGCAGCGACAGCCACAGACACAACAGCAGCAGCAGCAGCAGCAACAACAACAGCAGCAGCAGCAGCAGCAGCAACAGCAGCAGCCACAACAACAACAACAACAACAACAGCAGCAGCAGCAACAACAACGGCAACCACATCCAGTTGTGCAAACCCCAACAAATACACTGACAGTACAAAAAGTTGTAACGTCAGGCTTTACAAAGATTGCCTCAGCACCTGCAGTAGCTGTCCAGTCTGTTGCTTCTCGTGCACCAATCACGACACTCGTTGGCCCAGTGCCAGCATCACTTAAGGTGGGACCATCGTTAGCGTCTGTCCACTTTGAATAGCTTATAGTTCTACAGTATAGCATGCTTGTACACAAAAGGTCATGAATTGCTTGTGTGTCATTAGATATGTTTGGCATTTATGTTAGCATGTGTGTGCTCCTGGAAAGTGGCTGTCCTGACAGGTTTTTTGTGGTTTCTGAGTTCGTACAGGTAGATGTTGTGATTGTACCTCAGATTGGGTCATAGTTGCTTCCTGTGCTAATTATCCCATCATTTGGTGTTTTGTAGTTGAGCTTCTGATAACATTTAATAAACTGTAAATCAGGCTGGCAGGTAGTTGTGAATAGAAGCAGTGACTGTGGGAGGTATTTTAGTTGGTTTGTTATGTGTTGTTTCAGTAATAAGAGACAGAGTTCTGAAGAAGGTGTGCACCAGTGGAGAAGAGTTGCATAGCACATACATACCTGATTTCAGTCTTAAGTGCAGTCACAGCCAGGCATTAGACCACAGTGGCCGTTATGGATTTTGGTCATGGCATTTAACATTTAGTAAATGGCACATAAAATTTTTGTTTTATTTATCAGCTTTAAATTGGGTGGTATGGTAGACATAGTTTGGGTGATACAGTACATCTGTTAGTAACTTTTACAGAATATTTTATATTGTATGTACCATGGTTTTGACTATAACTTCTGTTACAGAATAATTCATTTCAGCAGTTGCCACATATTGGCTGTTCAGTATTTGGAGCAATTTAAACATATAAACATTCTGGATTACCTATGATGGGTATTCCTTATAGCAGCACTTCTCAATCTGTTACACATTTTTTATTATAGTGGACTTAACAGGATTTTGAAGATAACTTTTCTCTGATGTGACGCAGTGTAGTCTGGCAGGTGTGTACGGATGTTTCTGAGAAACTGGCTGCCTCCATTATCAAGCTAGGTATAGTGATTTGTTAGATTTGGGTGACTTTACAGATCAGTGTTCCTTCTAAGCTGTGCGGGTGCATGGCCGCACTGTAACTGAAATGTTCCTGCACACACTGAATTGTTGCCGTGCAGCTGAAATTTTTCAGTTTTCATTGTAAGTATTCTTATTGTGCATATTACAGAAAACTGTCAAAGTGCCATGCAGTCATCAGGTTGTGTAAAAATTTTCTGCTCAGAGCAGTAGCAGGTTTGCGCAGCTGTAAAAAAAAATTAGAGGGAACATTGTTACAGATTTATTTTCTGTTTGTTACAGAATATTATAGCAAGACCTGCAGCCACAACTACCACAACTGTAGCTGTCAGTACTGGTCCAACAACCAGCACTGTCAGCACCATTAACACTACTGTCATAAGTAACAACCTGAGGGTTGCTCAAACATCTCAGCTGAGCAGCAGGCTGCAGTCAAAACTGCCCACTGTATATTCTCCCAACAAATCTAATGTTGACCTTAAGGTCATTGATTTAACAGATGAAGAGGACAGGGCCAAGTCCAGTAAGTATTTAACAATGTTTTGTTTACCTACGTACAGCTTAGTAGCAGACATGTGTACCACAGATTTAAAGCCCAGTAGTAACTGTACCATGCTGTTTTGCATGTGCAGTGCATTGATATGTTCTGTATGATGCAAAGTAAAACAATACAGGTAATGATGTATAAATATAAATATTGAGGCACTTTTGGGTAAGCATTATTGCCATGGAAAAGCAGTAAGTAGTACATATTTTTTGTGTGTGTGTGTGCGTGCGTGCGTGCATGCGTGCACGCACACAGGTGTGTGTGTGCGTGTGTGTGTGGGGGGGGGGGAGGTGGGGCCTTCTTATCCAGCATGCAATGCATATGCATTGTATTATATTGTCATTTGTGGCCTATCTCTCTCTACCATATTTTTCCACATTGTGTCATAAGCAGCCCAATTTTCAGAAAGAAGTTATTGAACATGAAAGGTGTGTATTGATTTTCTCTACAATTTTTGTTTGAAACATATCTCGTTCTAGGACAAATGAGTGAGATATTATCATGAATGTACATAGGTCTTCACGTAAAGTACCTGTTATTCTTACCGGATTTTAATGGAACTTGAACTTTCATGAGATCTTTGAAATATAGTGAGATATCAGATTTTATAAAAATCCATCCAGATGGAGCTCAGTTGTTCCAAATGGACGGGCAGACAGACATGACAAAGCTAATAGTCTCTTTTTGCAATTTTGCAAACGCGCCTGAAGAAATGTAAAGTTTTTTGTGTCCACCCCATGAAAGCATGTAAGAGGAGCTCCACTCCTTAACCTTGGCACTAGACAGAGGCGAGTGATTAATTTTGTGCCCTGGTCTCTTGACCTCTGGGTTGGAACTCCTGTGCCCACTGAATAGGAGGCTTTATAGGCCTTAGAGCTGGTCTGGACATTTTGGAGAAGAGAAGAATCTCTTGCGCCTGTCGTCATTTGAACCTTGGACCATCCAGCCCATAGCCCAATCACTATACTGGATATGTTATGCCAGTTCATGGGTTTTGCATGATTTTCGTAATAAAATCTGATGATCTTTCAAAACACCATTTACCTACCGGTTCTTATTATGAACACAGACTGCTTTCTGAAATGTCTGTACTTAACCTGTCAGCCTGTGTGACCGAGTTTTCCTAAAATACGGCACCTTCAATAGTCACCGCTGTGTGAAGCTGAAATCTCATAAGTGAAAGCATGTTTTTATTATGTGTGACCATAATAGAAACAACTGTTTTGACTGTTTTAGTAGTGAAAATTGTAATTACAGTGTTAGTGGTCATGATGTGATTGAGACCAAAGTGAAGCATAAAAAGGTGGCTTGTGTATCTAGGGATGATCAGTTTGAAGTGTAGGATGAACAAACAGGCAAGTGTATTTGGGACTTACTATTACAATGAATTTTATGACCGAGGAAGTGGTGTGGGCATAATTCCATTTGAGAAGGACAGTTCAAGTGAGAGTGAAAGTCCATTGTTTATAAGAAAAGTAATTATACAGGGTTTTATTAAATGGGGATGTTGCTGTGGTCATTTACATTGGTGGGCTCTGTTATTTAGCTGTTTGCTACCATTCTTCTCATTTTCTTCACTTTTTCCTCTCAAAATATATTTGCTTTTTCCGTATACTGACATGTGGATATATTTTCTGCAGCCGGAATTGTGCGTACAGTGAGTGCTACGCCAGCTGCAGTTACTACCAACCTAATTTCATCCAGTAGTGTTACAACAGCAGTTTCTGCCACCACTAATCCAGGGATTCAGACAGGCAGTATACGGGTTGTGCAACCACACCAACTCACAGGCACAACTGCCACTACTATCCTTGCCCCTGTAAGTATGCCTGTAGCAGTGAATTGCTTGGGGGCGGGGGGATTTCATACTTGTAAACCTGCCAGTTGTGGGTGAAATGAGACTGTGACAGCAGGTTGAATTTGAAAATGGCATGTCTAAAACAGAACCAGACTTAAGTTGGAAACCAGTTTTGTTAGAATATTTCTCCCCAAAAATACAGAGCAGAACTGCGTAAAACTATGTGCCCTGGTTATAGGTGCAACATACCCAACATAGAATGGAAATTAAGAACAAGGCTGATGAGATAAATAATGTGGTCAAATACATCCTGTTTCTTTTTGTGGAATTGTTCTGTATTGTGCTTGCTGGAACTGAACTTAAAAAGGGGTACACCTATGACAGATGGGGAAAGAGTTAAGCCTGACTCCCAACAGAGATATAAGCAGAATATTGAGCCTACTGAAAAGGTGGAAAAAGGGAGAAGACTGACACTGTATGCTGTAAAGTACTGTGTTTACCAGAATGTAGGACAACCCATTTTCTATTTTTTTTTTCAGGAAAATGCATATGTAGAATGAGTTTATAACTTTGTGCGTGATTATAAGGTGATCTGCTTTTTTTCAGGTGATGAATTATGGAAAAGTATGACCTATATTTAGGTGAAAATAATAACATTGTTGCACCTACGGTGGTGTTCAGTCCTTGTGGCATGTGCTTGTTCTTAGAAAGACAGAAAGGGATGATGGTCAGTGGGCAGCATCTGTACATGTGCATGCAGGCGCCCGTACGCGCACGAGTGCGCACGCACGCACGCGCGCGCGCGCACACACACACACACACACACACACACACATTTTCTTGCCCATTCTGTGGAGCAGAGGTCCTGCATTTTGTATAACTGTCGTCAGTAGTAGATCCTGGTGGCCATGCGGTCTAAGGCGTAGGTCTGCAGCCGCTCAGTTGCTGGGATGATGGGTTTGATTCCTGCTGAAGACGTGTATGTCTGTCTCCTGTGTTTGTTATGTGTTGTGTAGGTAGTGGCCTCTGCAACAAGCTGGTCACTCGTTTGAAGGAATCCTGCCAGGTGTGTGTGATGTAGAGATGTCAACAGTGAGGGGTCGTAGGTCTGACCTGGGCTGTTGTGCCACACAAAAATCATCAGTACTTAGGGGCCCATTAATTCCAGACCCCAATATGACATTTGGTAATGTGCTGGTTTGTTGCAGTGACAGTATAGTTTCTACGCAACCCTGAAGCTACAGTTCCAGCCCTTGTTGACTGTTTGTGACTGCTTATTCATTGTGCTTTCAGCTGCCTCCCCTGTATGGAGGCTGTCTGCTCATCAGTGGGTGACCTGAGAATGCACAAAATACTGGTCATGACATACCCACTTAACAGTGTGTCACATGATGTAATAGAAGGTTCTGCAAATGCCAGAAATGTTTCAGTAAAAATGTGCTACTTGCTGCTGAAAGTTGTGTCTGACTTCCAAGCACACCGTACACTGAAGTCCACTGTTTGTGTTGTGTAGAATAACATTCTGGATTTTGATTTGTGAATCTTCCGTTGTGTGCCAATTATTGCTGTGGAACTGCTGTTTTAAATTCTCATGGTTAGAAATGACAGACATAGATCTTGAGAATGTGGCTGTTTTATGCATTGTGTGTGGGTCATTTGTTGTGCAGGAATTACTTGCAGCACTGAGTCTGCAACAAGAAATAAGCATTGGTTGTTTTATGTGTCACGATGGTCAGACACGTACACAGAATTATTCCCATAATAGACTGTTCATCTTCTATCGTGTTGATGGACTTGTAACAGTCTCTTAATGTTAACACATGAGTAGTCGTGTGCTGCACAAATAATCATTATAAGACTGGTAGTTACATTACCAATATATGAATGTCTAAGTGATTTCAGTCTTAAAAGCTTCAAGATGTCATTAAATAATCTGAAATTTGGAAGCATCATAGATGAAAATGTGGGACATTCTAGAATTCATGGCATGTGGTCGTGTGTGTCACAGAATTTCGTATATCAGTGTGAAATGTGCTTGGATGTTGGACTTCATGATCTATGACTGGTGGTAATGTATGATTCTCTGAGGCAAGATAAACTGGCTGTTAACAGGTGTCTCACCCTATGAGCAGGCCATAATAAGGTTGGACATGAAGATGTAAAGCATGCTGTGTATTTTTCTTGAATTTTAAGCTTGTTATTTGTATCATAAGTGCAGTTCAGCCTTCCTGCATTGAAAATATTTGCTACTGCAGCATCTGTTTTGGTAATCGCAAGTCGCTAATCTCACTGTTAAATTTCCTTCATTTAAGACTTTTTCAGTGTCATGTTAAGATCT
Source organism: Coptotermes formosanus (assembly GCA_013340265.1). Lineage (NCBI taxonomy): Eukaryota > Metazoa > Arthropoda > Insecta > Blattodea > Rhinotermitidae > Coptotermes > Coptotermes formosanus. The sequence continues at coordinate 186,779 of BLKM01000742.1, read as the reverse complement.
GTCACTCCCCTAAGAAATCTGTAATAGGTGTTTTGCTACATTTTGCTATATTTGGGGTTTGTGCTGAGTAATATTTTTAGTCTTAGAAGAATCTTTTTTCAGGTGGAAACCTTTCTTGAAATAGAAGAAAAGAAAGATCCCTTCAGGTTTAATCACAAGGAGGTCTTACGGTCTTATCATTAGTTCTGTTGTTTCGTTCAGTTAGTTAAGTAATTAATTGTTATAGTCTGCGCCAACTGCTGCGGCTCCACGGGTGGCGTACTTTGTCCCCACGAGTGGAGGAACAGTACAACAACGACCAGTCCTCATTGCAAGTTCTGCATCACAGGTGAGCTACAGTCTTTCGCCATTGTGGGTAGAAAAACTGATGTATATGTATAGTAATTTATGACTGTAGAGAGACATTTTTGTTTATATTTACCTGCTTTACCAGAAAGTAGAAACATGCGGACTTGACACAAAACCCACTTAGTGAGAGGAAAGTAAGTGCATTGACTGCGCATTAACGTGTATTTGCACAAGTGTGTGACAGCAGTGGGGAGTAAAGTTTTGGAGTTCTGTTTTAATTGAAGATAGAACATATATGTAGTGTAGTCTGAATGCAATAAAGATAGACCTTTTTGTGGCATGGGATGATAGGTAAGCATGTGTGACATGTTTTTCTTTCTTTTTGTATGGGATGATGTGTAGGCCTAGCACTGGAGATGTAGCCAGAGTGCATATAGGACTTATGTAAATGTCTGTTACGTTTGCCCAGTTTTAACCAAAATTGCTATGGCCCAACATTTTCTCATAAATTCTCCAGTATCAAATTTGATGAAGATGTTCAGAAGTTCTGCTGTTGTGTTGTGTATATGGACTGACAGACAAGTCTGAATAGGTGTTCTGCAGGGTTCTGCATATGCTTTAAATAGAAGAGAGAAGTGTACTGTGAAAGTATTTTTATAGCTTTTGGTGTGATGGCAATATGTAGTGAACCATATAACCTAGATGTATGAAGTGTGGTACAAAGATCAACATAAACAAAACGTACTTACACATTATGTATAAAGTGCAGTTTGTAAGTCGGTCATTACAAACATGACAGTTATGTGTAACTTTGAATTTGTATGTGATAAATTTAACATCTGTACTTAAGTTAATTATTGCTCACAAAATAAAATAGCAGTAGTAACAGTAATGGATCTGTGAAACAGCTAATAATATGCAAGAGCCTTCATGACTTCTGCTTGAAAGTCCTTCTTTGTTTCACGTTTCATTGAAAACCACCACCACCACCGCTGCCGCCGCCAATGATACATCTGTCTGTCCTTATGTTTGTAGAACTCTTGTATTTTTGACACGGGTTTTGCTCACCAGTCTTTTCATGTAAACGTGAAACTTTGTTATACCTTTGGCATCTGACACCTAACATAACCTGTCATGAGGGCTGGCCTGAGACATGTGGGCACCCCTTCAGACCAATTTTCTTCAAAATGTTTGGCCTAGGAGTTGGCTGGTGAACGTTTTTGGGGGCGTGTGCCAAGATTGTGGATGCTTCTTGGAGAAATTCTTCTAGGCATGAACCTGGTTTTACCTGCACCATATTTTGGATCATTCCAATGACATCCTTAGCTGTCCTTGTAGGTTGGTGCCCTGGGCAGCTGCCTGGTTGGCTTGCCCCTTATTCTGGCCCTGCTTTTTACACAGTGTGATGCTCAAAATGCTGAATGTCTTGTATAGATTAATGGCATTATTTTGCAGCTGTTTAAATTACAGCCTCCTGCATGTAACGTCGGGCACGTAATTCTGGCACCAGGGGGATTGACAAGTTTCTGTAAAATCAAGTCATTCGTTAGTGGTCTGCATTGCATTTCCTTTTCATCCACCAGATGGTATTTGGGTGTACAGATGTTCCTGTGAATCTGTTAACATTTTTACCATGCATATGTTACATATCTAGAGAGAGGGTTTGTATGTGCAGTTATTTACAGTTTGATTTCTCGTTGCATGTTTCAGGTGCGTCCAGGTGTAGTGAGTGTTGCCAGTCGACAGAATCAACTGCCTACATTACTGTTCAAGAATGGAACTGTAGTCCCAATCCAGCAAGCATCAGGTCAGTTACTTGGTCACTTCCTGTCTGTCCTGGGTGGTCCAGAGTATAGCGACATTTACTGTGCAGTGCTGGACAAGTACTCACACTGATCTATTGAAAATGTATATGGTTTCAGTTCTTTAGTGGGAGAGATTACCTTCGGAGTATAGGGACATTATTTTGTCTGACAACTCACATCACTCTTTGCGTAGATTGTTTCATGTGATCACAAGCAGAGTTGAGCAACCTGATGGGATGTGACTAGTGACAGTTGTCATAAAATGATGTCCTTGTGCTTGTCTTTGGACAGTGTTCATGCCTTCTAATATTTGTGGGCATGAAAACATCGTGGAAATTATTTTTGAAGAGTTCTGTCAGTAGTTTTCACATTACAGTGAATGACTGAAAGTCCAGAATTAGCCCTGTTTGGTTATATTTTTGGTTTTGGACATTGTATTGTCATGTGAAGCCAAAATAAGTGAGAACAGTGAATTTTGCACCTCGGGTACTGTATTCACGTGGTGAGCAAAAATTGATCGGCCTGAAAGTGCTATGTGGGAAGACTTATTGTCAAAAATTAGGTCTTTCAGCCAAATGTGAAGTCTTCTGTGACGAAGATTGCTTTTAAAGGCCCCTGTTGAAGTGTTATCCTGTTTTGTTCAGTCAGATGTTGGTAACGTCACTGTCATATGTGGAACTGGTATCTGATCAGCTTGTGCTGAGGTATGACAAAATTGTCACAGGATAAAATGGTTCGACTGCTTGGTAATGGTGAATGTGAAGAGACGTTTTCAGGAAGTGATACATATGGGAAAAGTGTGTGTGTTTTTGTATATGATTGATGCTTGTAAATGAGTATAATGAGTATAATGGTAATCTGTATACGTAGAGGGTAGTTTCATTGATGTGACTTTTGGAACTTGGAATGTCAGAAGTGTCTGTAGCTAGGGTTCAATAAAAATTCAAGAATGTGCCATTGGAGAGATGTGAACACAGATGTGAAGATTATATTAAATTGATCACAAAGAAATAGGATACTAGGATGTGGATTGGATTCATCCAGCTCGGAATAAGTTCATTAGTGGCATTCTGTGAACACTGTTGAACCCTAAGGTAATTCATCCCTGTTGTATTCCAGACACTAAGATAAAAGCCAACTTACAATCCGCCAAACACAACACATGTTCTTTACAGGTACAGACACAGCTGTTTGTACCTATAATGAATATGTGTTGTGTTTGACATATGGTAAGTTGGTTTTTATCTTAAGATTATTCTGTAAAAGCTGAGGGACTTTCTGACTAGCCTAGCAACTTTTAACTTATTATGTTTGACTCAACTCCATGAAGTTAGTGTATGTGTACTGATACGGGATAATTATTATGTTTAGGAATAGCGCCTGTTAATACCACAGCCATTTTACGGACCAGCCCATCAGTGCAGGCCAGCCAACTGCAGCAGGTGTTGAATCCCACAAGAACTGGTCAGCAGATTCGTGTGGCTCCTGGCCTTGTCACAGCTGTAGGTCGCATGACTGCGCCAGCTATAGCCGGTGTCAATACTGTACTTGGGAACAAGGTAAAAAATATCACTGCCCCCAATCACATGTAGCAGTGGATGAGTATTAGTAACATATTTTGATGATTGTTTTATTTTGGTCATTTAATGTGCACTGTATTACCGAGAAACGAGTTTACAGCATTTTGAAATACAGATCATCATCATTTTCCTAATAGGAATATGTTCGTCGAAGCTGTTCAGAAAATTATAACCATACAGAGGAATATTGATTATCCCAATTTCTGTGAGTTCTGGAATGATACCGAAATGTTGCCTTAGTAGTAGTAAAAACGTGTGGAAAGTTTTTCTCCTGTTTGAGAAAAAGAATTGGAATTGGTATTAATTGGTAACTGAAGTTTGGAAAAGCACTAATTTCAAACCTCAGGTGTATTCCATTTGCTGTCTTTGAAGAGTGTTACTTAACACATATTTTCTTTGGCTGTAAGTGACTTCGATAAGCAGAAATCATCACATCATTTAAAGGTGTTATCTGTGAAGTAGTTCAGTTCAGGCAACTGGAGAACAGTTTATTGTTTAAAAAACTATACATTTTGTTACGTAGTACTTCTTGTTACATTTTTTCACATGTATAATAAGTAAAATGGGCTAAGGAGAACTCACTTTAAGAAAGTAATATGACACTTATTTCATGCAGCATCCAGCACCACTTCCAAGTGCCCCAGCATATCAGCCCAACCATATCAGCTGGAAATTTGCACCACCTAAACCAGAACTCAAAATATCTAAAGTTGCTAACAAACATCAACAAGGTATGTTACATAACTGAATATTTCTGTTGCGGTTGTTTGCTATATATATATATTTGTGTGTGCAGTGTAGTATGATTTTCATGACATAGAAAAGTAGTGTTCCTGCTTGGAAAGAGATTTTTTTGTCTACTTGCCAGTCACCTGGGAAACTTTAAAAAAAATCCAACATAATTTTAGTGCTTGATTTCATCTTAAGACCCTGTAAGTTGGCCCAAGTGGTGCAAAAGCAAAATAATTCAGCCCAATTTCTTGGGATCAGAACACAAGCAGATGAAAATGCGTCTTGTCCCCCCCCGGCCAGACACACACACACACACACACACACACAAAAGAATTATGCCTGTTTAAGACATTCTTTTTATCGGTCCATTGAGAAACTTCTTATGCATGTCAGACTGTACATGATGCATGACACAGTGTACATGAAAATCTGTGTAGAGGACAGGCACCTGTGCTTTTGATTCTTGATTGTGATTGTAGGGAGGATTGCGTAATACTAAAGTTAAGTTTTCCCTGTGCCTATCATGAAGTTGTATGGAGAAGTTATGTGACAGCATCATGTGCTGTTACCTCCACACTGCATGGAGGTACATGGTTAGTGCAGTGCTTGTGCCACTTTACCCCAGGGGAAAGCGTCCTTGGTACCCATTTAATGGGAGGCTGGGTGTGCCCCAGAGCCAGTGTGTTCACGCTTAGGACAAGAAAAACATTTCTTGTTCCTCCCAGGAATCAGGCCATGGTTCATCCAGACATCCAGTTTATAGAATGTTACAAGATATACTATCCTGGCCCTCATACATTGTATCAATTATTGTTGCTAATAATAATTTCCATAGGCATTGTGCTGTCATGGAATATGCAGCTGACCTCAGAGTATGAAGAGATAGCCAGTTACCAGCTGTATGCGTACCAGGAGGGAACTGCCCCGCCAAGCACCACATTATGGAAGAAAGTTGGTGATGTGAAAGCGTTGCCATTGCCTATGGCTTGCACATTGACGCAGGTAACTGCACATGTGGTTGTTGCAAGGTTACTGGTCATTTACAGAGAAATATTGATACTACACCAAGTTCTCAGTGAAAAGTTTTGAAATATCCATCTGTTCAAAATTGGAAAACAAGGAACATATTCTTTGGTTGGTAAATTCTATAGTGTGAGAAAGCAATTTTACTTTAATTTTTGTAGAATGTATACCAGGTAAGCACTGGTTACACACACTGCTCCTTTAAAAAAATTAAATTTGGAGATTTACTAAATTTACTGCAGGCTTTTAGATTGTGTTTTTAACTATTTTATATTACACGGTTACATTGCTAATTTTTGGTAACTCATCTTTGATTTATTTTAATTTTAGTTCATGGAAGGCCATAAATACCACTTCGCTGTTCGTGCTGTTGATGTGCATACAAGAGTTGGTCCATTCAGCACTCCAGGCAACATTGTACTTGCCCGTAAATGAAATGTTTTTAGCAGAACTTCATTGTTCATTAAGTTGGTGACTGCAACTAGGTACTGCAGGAAGCATACTGCTGCTGTGACCACATGCACATATCCTTTATTCAAAGATTACTACAGAGCCATGCAGTAACTGTGACTTACATGCTTGCTGTCTGCTGTGAAGGAAGGGTGTGCTCTAGTAGCGTATTTGTATAAAAGTTGAAGTCATGCAGGTAGTAAGAACCAGGAAAAGCCTGTTTGAATCTCATTCTTTTGGGCAGGATCTGTTAATTTTCATTATAAGAAGTGGTCAGTATGCTTGTGATCTCATTCCAGAGAAACCTTATTTATGTGATGGTGAAACTGTGACTCGTGGCAGAGTAGGGGATTGTTTTTCCTTGCTCAGCTTCATTATTTCTCCCCGCATGTAGTTCAAGACAAAAATGGTGCACACACAGTATAATTGTATTGTGTGCGGGGGTTGTTCTTGCTGCTGTAATAAAGAGAAATTCAAGAAGGGTAGTGGCACTTGGTTTGGACCATTAAGACAATTGGATGTATTGTGCAATTACTTGTATTACTGCTGTTCCTGTTGTTACTACAGCCCTGTCTTCAATAATTATAATTTTGGTACAGTGTGTTATAGTTCCTGTATGTAAAATAAAATATTTTTTTCCTCAGTTCAGGTTATTTGGGAGGCCGTGGAAGGCCTCCATATGTTACATTTTTTATGTATATGTGTGTGTGTGTGTGTGTGTGTGTGTGTGTATATATATATAGCGTATTTCTTCCATTGTGTTCACTTTTATTTATAAAGGAGAATATGTGTGGACTGAAGTAAGCATACCGGAAGGTCACATTTGAATACACGAACCCTGATACAGCGCCTTTGGTGATATACTAAGAGTAGTGGTATGTTGAGGGTTGCAGCAAATTGAAATGGACAGTATCTGTTCCTGATTTTCACAGGCCCTGTGTGAGGGTGGTTCTGTATTGGGGGTTGACTCTACTTTTTTATTGCCATTTAACTGTTGAAAGTTTTCATCATGTGGTATCACAATCTGATAATGAACAGTAGCATGTAATGTTCAGTGCAGTTTGTGAGAGAAATGTACTGTAAATTTAGCCGTAATCAGAATGATATTAAGCGATGTGTATTTAAAATCAGAATTCTCAGGGCAAGTTGTAAAGTACATCAGAACAGAGAATTTTGAATCCTAACTAGTATACTGTTTTAATTTAACATAAGTGCTCTCTCCAAATATGTTTGGATTGTGTAATAATTGCAGCTGAACTAGTGACCTTACAGTTAACATATTTGTACTGACATAATGCTTATGTGTATGCTTGTTATGTATAATGTTTTTCTTTACTGTATGACAGTTACATTTGGTTCAGAAAGTCCATATTCAATTAATTATTTACAGTACAAATGAAAATCAGAGTGGGTGATTTAAGGCACAAGTTATTATCAGCAAAGTGTGCTGCTTCTTTTTTGAAGTAGTAGCAGTGTAAAACAGTCACATGGTTTGCATTCTGATAAGTTGACTTTTATGAGCCTTCTAATACTGGAGGTGAGATAATAAAGACATTCAATTGGCTTATATGTTAATTTTAATAGTCTAAGTTACTGAGTGAATCCTTCAAACATTTTGTGGCATTTTAGGTGCCAGTATAGCCCACGACCAGGTCGCACTGTGGCAGATGATGGCTGTTTCAACCTTCTGTTTCCTTTTAGCCCACCAGTTACATTAGATGAAGCAGTGACTGGTAAATAAAATTCTCGTAATTCCAGACTAACAAAGTTCATTTTAAAGGATTGCTATGTGGTGGTGGTACATTCTGGGAAGAGCAAGATGTGCGTGCGTGTGTGCGCAGACCATTCCATGGTCACTGTTGGGCAACATGCTGAAGTGTGTGAGTTGCTGCGTTTGTTAAGTGGCTTCGTTGATTTCTGTAACTTTGCATTTATATTTCAAGTGAAATAATAATACTGGTAACGGTCAGAAATGTGCTGGAAATATAGGAAAGTTATAACGTTAGACTAGAAAATGAGTGTGTTTAAGCAGTATGAGGAGAATGAAGAAAGTGGTTGTCTTGACCAGCTTTAATAAAGCTTTGTTCTGTACTGTCGGTGCAAATGCTGCCAAAATTGCAGCATGTTACATATCTAAGGTGTGTGAGGGTCAAGACAGGCAACACTGGTGATATGGATTGGAGATCAGATGAATTCTCATGGCTGTAAGGTTAAAAGCTTTAAAGTCTTCTGGAAACTTAGGAAACTTTCAACATGAAGGCAGTCTAAAATTCACAGTACATGCTGATTTCTTTCAGTGGGTTCAGAATTTTTCAGCAGCCTCAGAATTTACTGGATGCTGGCTGCTGAACATTTTCCTGGGATATAAGGCATGCTGTTATGGAAGTTAGTAGTATGCATATCATGTAGCTTGGCATCATGTAATTGTATTGGTCTGTTCAACTGCCTTTTCTGCAACTTATAACCAGGAAGGTTGTGAAGTGTAGAAAGACAGGAAATCCAGTAAAATTACATGTTAGAGAAGGTGGTTAGCAGGCAGGTGTTCAGCGTAGGTGGGACTAGCTTGTTTTGCAGGATTACGATTATGGGGCTGTGCATATCCATGGAGAAATGAACAGCCCCAGCATTGCAGGCTGCAAAGGATCAAGTCTACCTTGGTAATATCTCCATTGTCAAATACTTATTTAGTTGGGTGAGTGAGCTTGTGTGTGTCAGTGCACTTTAAAGACATGCAAGTGGCAGTTCAGTTGCTGGTAGTGTTGCCATGTTGGGCAGGTTTTGGGTGGGCTGGTAGACAGACACTCTGGCACCGCATGTTGGGGGAGGATAGATCTGGGGCGACTTCCTGGCCTCATAAAATCTCCATTGTTTGAAAACCCTACATTCCTTTCAAGGTCAAGTCCATGCATAGACAATTATTGGTATAATTATAGTGGATCTGAACGTAATAGATTAGCCACTGACAAGGTGTTGTGCATTATTCAAACACTTCAGAACAAATCAGAATGCAACGAGGCAGTAAGTGAAGTGTTTGTGGACTTCATGAAAGGCAATGTGCAGTATGCAGTGGGGAGAACAGTCATGCACAGATGGTTTTGATGGGCTATCCTAAAAGACATCACTTGGAACAACGAGGGGTGTGATATGATAATAGTCAAGTGGATGTGCCATATGAGGGACTGGACTTATCAAAGACAATCGCTCGATCTTGTAAACTTTGTAATACGCCTTCCGGTTCCATGGGATGCAGGCACCTTCAAAGACTAGCTGCCAGACTGTTTGCTGCTCAAGAAGGGCATTTGCCCCATGGAGTTTATTGGAGGTGTCACCCAGTTTTTGAGCCATTTTGGGGTTGTACTATTCGTGATATCCAACATAGGCCTGCAAGGAATCATGGACTCATCACGTCCATCTTCTATGGTTATTCCTCTGCGTCGGCGACTTTCAATAGTTAATTTCGCAAAGGCAACTGTTGATCAAATCATCTGTGCAGTTTATCATCCACTTAAAAACTAAGTTTTAGTAAATGTCTGAAGTATATGTCACTGTAGTTAATTTTCAGCACGCCAACTGTAATCAATAGTGGTCGGCTTAGTGTTAAGATTTGTTTGAAATGTTTGGTATGGTGTTAAAGGTTGGAGCGGAAGATAATTGTCAGATTTCTCACACACTATACACAATTTCTGCAACACCTCATCAAAAGCAGACACTGACTTTTTCACAACACCCATATTTTTCCTTTACATGAGTACTGCGAGAAAAGCCACGTCATTGAGTACCAAACGATAGCGATTTATTTTGTCATCTGTGGTGGAGAGAGTATGCTGTTAATCTTTGACCACACTCGTGTGTCTCGGAAGGTTTCTCCCGCCAATTTACGAGGTGTTTTCCGTTTACATGCAGTGTTCTCAGGTGGTGTATTTGGTAGGTCTTTGTAAGGACATGTATTTATATGAAGTGAAACAGTTTTGATAATGAGAAATGAGAAATAGCGTGAGTGCATTTTCAGATGCCCCCATTTTGTGGATAGTGTAGGTAAGGTACGGTATGTCATGCTTGAGGTGAATTACTACTACGTAAGTGCTGTTGCGGGGGTGCATGCAATTTATTCGTGTACACAGTACCGGTATTCCTCATATATCCGGCCTGTGATGAGTAACTGTACGATTCTGTTAATGACATGAACATTTATACATTACATCCAGTGCAGTACTTCAACGTTTTTACTGGTTTCATTTCCTCGTATAATAGTATCAGTGGAAGTTGTTTGTGGGCTCGATGTTCTGCTAAGTCGCTCTCACACAACACAAGCCTGTCGCGGACAAAATATGAGTAACGTCCATCACGAACTTCCATACAGGATTCTCCTTGTCTGTGCTGTGTCAACTGTACCAGTTTCTTTCGTAAAATACTCTTGACAATGGAGACGAAGTCAGTCTCTGAAACGTTGGTGTATTTTAATTATATGACGAGGCTGTCGGCGCAAGAGGATTTTCTGGAGTACTGTTTCCGCGAAAACTTCAACACTTGTACTAGCTCCTTGTCTGGCAAATGACTATTGCTTGACTGAGTAATGTAAGCATTGCACAGGCCATTGGCATATACACGTAGCTTTACAGAATCAAACATTATTTTAAGCATTGCTGTTTTACGGATTGCAAAATTGCATATAGACAGATGTTTCACAGTGCAGTCTGGTTGATCATTTCTGTGCAATATGTGCCACGCGGCATGAACCCAGTGGTTGTTGAGGTCAGGAGGTCCTGGGTTCAGGTATGAGCCTGCAGACTGGCTCTTGACTGAGATTTTGCATGGTTTTTCTGAGTTCAAGCAAGTGTCAGAATAGTGCCCCAGTTAGGCCAAGGCAATTTTGAAGGTTTGTTTCTTCTGGGATGGGGTGTTGTCTTGTTGGGTCGGGTGATTAGTTTACACCTTTTTCATACATCTGGTCCAATTCGTTACAAGAAGTTTTATCATTTGATGAATATGGTTGTAGTAGTTGAAAGGATAATTGAGTAAATTAAAGTAAAGACAAGAACTGATTAAGAATGAATCTGTGCTGCTGTGGTAACTGTCAGTGTATTTAGTGCCTGAATATATTAATGTATTGTAGAAAATTGTGGTAGAATTAAAATTAGCCAACAGAAGTAACCATTATATCTTCTCTAGAGGATTGTGTGGTGTTACAGTTATTCTGCATTTTTTTATTGTAAATATCAACCTACATATGCTTTAATTAAATGATGTATTTTGCATTAATACAGTCTTTTTAAATTTCCTCATGGTGTCAACAGGCTTGCTGTGATTTGTTTAATTGTACATTGCTTATTACAGATTATTTATTAGTTTATTGGTAGTTTGTTTAACAACACTGTCATTGTGGATTTTGAAAAGCACCAGACACTGAAATTACAACTTGTACCCCGTTTGTGGGAAGGTGAAATTCTTCTTTGTTTCACAGTAGTATATAATTCCCTTCCTCTGTAATGCAGAGCACATGGAATAACTCTTCATGAGGACAAAAATCTTAAAATGTGATCTTGAAGTGTGTAATTTTATCTTTTTTACTTTTCAGAATTCCTGTGAAGGATGAAGGACCTCACACATTACTTCCATTTTCCAGTGAAGCAAAAAGAAGACAAGATTTTTAATGAAAATGTAACCACATTAAATGGTGACAGTGATGATACAAAATCACAGAACTTGTACAAGGGACTTTCTGAGCCTAGTGGTGTGGTTGAAATCAGTTCTTCTGCTCCTTCTTCTTCATCATCATCAGGCTCAGACATTAAAGGTAGTCTTTCAGGTGTTAGAACTAGTGCTAGAAGAGCTAGATCTGACCAAAAACTAAATTTTGAAGTGACTGGTGATGTGAATAATCATACTGAAAGTGCTGAATGTGATCTACATAGTACCATATCGCAAGACATGGTGGATATATCCACCTCTCACAGAACACCCATCAGAACATCAGACAAAGAAATATGTAGTGAAACAGATTTCTCAAAGACTGCAAGTTGTGGGAAGAAAAAGTTAAAAAAGAAGAAAGTAAACTTGTCATCAAAGAAAACCAATAACTCTGACAGTAGAGAGAATTCTTTGTGTGTGAAAACTGAAGTAATAAATGAAGCACTTTTAGAACAGTCTTCACGAGAGAGAAAGCATAGTCTTTTATTTCAGGGAAATGGTGTACATAGTCCTTCCGCTACCTGCTGCATTGATGGTTTAAATGATGAAACAAAATGTGGTTTTGAAACAGGTGTAACAAATAAACATTCTGATAAGATTTGTACCATATCGAATGAAAGTACCAATGCATTCCATATTCTGATGTCTTCAAGGATTTTGCAGTCACCAGTTACAGTGAGTCCTGATAAAACTGAGGATCATATGTGTCCTGATAGGAAGAAGACAGGAACTGTTGTTGCAGAGACACTGATGAAATCTTCTGCAGTGAAGGAAAATGGAAAGAAAAGGAAGAAGATACTGGAAGATTTGGCAGAAAGACGAAGAATGAAGAAAGCAAAACCCAGTGACACTGCTTCAGAAATGAAACTAGAAAAGGTTCCCATTGTAAGATGTAAGAGACTTGTAGTTGTACCTGAATCAGATTCAGATGATGAGAGAAATGTGGGGCTTTACCAGGATACAGACATTTCTAAAGTGAAAGATTGCGACAAGCATGTTGATGGAGAATGTGGTGAAGATGGTGACAAATCTGCAGAATCATGTAATGAGAAAAAACATGATAAAGGAGTAAGTTGTGACAGTTTGACTTGTGGGAAATGTGATGCTACAACATTAAGAAGGATGGATGGGACTGGAAGCAAGTTGTTTCATAAAAATGATAGGGAATTGACTGTAGAGGAAACTGCGGGTTATTCTTCAAAACATCAGAAGAAACAAGACAAAGTAATGAAACAGGAGACTTTGCACAATAGTAAATTTTCTACAAGGAAACTGGATAGGAGCAAAAGCAACTTAGTTCATGAAAATAGTAGCAAATTGTTGGCTGGGGAGACTACAGGTGATTGTTCAGGATCAGAAAAATATCACATTCAATTAAGGGAATTAGTGGTAAAAGTAGAGAAACTGTCTACAAAGAAGTGCCTTGAATACAATGAAAGTGTTCGTAAAGGAAGAAGAAAGCCAGTTGTGTGTGAGAAGGAGCAAATATGTGAATCAGAGACTATAAAGAAAGAAGGAAAGAAACAAGCATCAATAAGTGAGGACAGGAATGTTAATTGTCAACTCTCCATGTGTAATACGAAGATGCCATCACAGTTGTCCACAACTACAGACAGGTTTGCCACACAATGTGGTAAAACTCCATTTAACTGTTCCTTTCGACAAGAAGTTGAAACCTTGGGAAAGAAATGTTCAAACCGCCAAGAGAATGTTAATTTTGGGAATGATGCAGAGAAAAATGAGACATGGATAGTGGAAGACAGTAGTGGAAAAGAGAACCATGAGCAGAAAGAACGTCATAAGCAAGGCAAAACAAACAAAGCATTCATGGTGAGCACTGAAGATTCGAAGTGTGAAATGCTGACAGAACCAAAGAAACATATTCCATCTCCAGACGAGACTAAGAAAAGGAACAGTTTATTCAGTTACTTTAGTAAAGTTTCTAAAGATGCAGTTGCTTTCAAGCCTGAAAAAATTACAGTGAAAGTTCAGATACATTCTCCCCCTCTGTCACCCTCAGTGGAGAAAAGATGTACTAGCGTTCCTGAGTGCAAAAGACAACGGAGACGTCACTGCATGCACAGTAAGGCATTGGACTTGGCAGATCAGATTGTGGTGTTGGAGTCACATATTGTGAAACGAGCAGCTGATGACGGTGATCTTTCTGTGATACCCTTAAAGGAGAGTAAGGAAATCGGTAACTTGAAAACTTCACCTTCTAACAGTGGGTGGAAAATGCGTGTCAGATTGCGGGAGTTGCCTGTTGAAGCTCTTTCAGGCAGTGATACAGGTAAAAATTTCGTTTGGTGGTACCCTAGGTTTATTGCTAACAGTATTTTTAAATCTTTCTATTTAACTTCTTCTATCCCTGCCGTTAGATTATTTCATGTACATACAAGCCACACTGTGATTATGCCGCCTGCTGTTACTTCTACAAACCACAATTTTTTTTTGCCACAGTAGTGAGTGGGTGCTGTCACCTGTATTTTGAATCGTTTAACCTATAAATGACCTATGTTTCCATATGTCAACACATGCTAAGAAACACCCGTAGAAATTATTTTATATATTTAGGCAACAAATTTTACTGCATTTTTAAGACATGGCACATGATCTCTTTTTTATTTTGCACAAAATGCTGTTTATTTCATAATTTTATCTTTTTCTGTTCAAACAATATCTTTTTCATAAGCCACATACTAATATTTGGATACAAATCCAGTTGTTTATGGGTTAAGGCATTTTGTACAAAGAGTCTTTGACATATTGCTGACCATATCTTTGCATACAGTATTTGTTCTATCATGTTTTGGCAGCAGTTGCTGATAACTTCCCTCTCCTATACCGTGTAGTTTACTAAGCTGTTACTAGCTAATTCAGATATGGAATGTGTTGTTGCAAAAGGATTTTATATATGCTGTCTTCATTAAAAATTGATATTTGAGGAACACGCACAGTTTAAAGTACAGTGTATAAAGCAGTATTGTTAGTTTTGTACAACAGGCTTGGCACTGGACAAAAGAATATGTGGAAAAATCTTTATTGACAAGAGGAACTGATGTTTAAATAGGTGTGAGCACAAAAAAATGACTGTTCTGCATGATAGCCATGCATAGTTAGTATTAAGCCCTTGAGAACTTTCAGAAGTGACACACTTCATGGCCTCAGGGTCCTATTTATTTAGGTGCCCAAGTTCTTGGAAAAGGTCAAGTCAGATTCGTTGTGTAGCTGTTTGGCCTTTCTGTGTGCCCAGAAATCAGGCTCATTATTAATATTTATTGACTGTTCTTATGAAGGAGGTTTGCTTACACTTTGCAGTTCTTTCTGTCATATTTACCTTTAGGATGTAACAGAGCTGGCTGGAATGTCAGGTGTTTTGCAAGAAGTACTCATCATGGACGTCATGTTGCAGATATTCCCATGTATGTGATGAAACAGTTGGGATGAAGTGCTGATGGTCAAGGCTGAGTTCCTTTCTAAGTTGAATTCCCTTGCCGCCTAGCACAATGCCATTTTTGCACTTTGATCGCTGACATATGGGAACTGCAGCTGCCATGACTGCACAAGATTTGTTATGTTTATAATTGAACAGTAATTTATACTCCACTGCAATACACATGGGCTTCATACATGTTTCTTGCAATTTTACACTGCTTTGTCACACATGTTCATTTATTGCAGGTGCATTTGTCACCTCAATGTAGTCACTAGACTACTGGCTGGACAGTTGGGGAAATGGGGTTTGATTCCCAGTGGGTGCAGGGATTTTTTTCTGGCACAATATCCAGATCAGTTTTGGAGCCCACCCACCCTCTTATTCAGTGGGTACCGTAGGCTGTTTTGACAGGGGTTAAGAAGCCAGGAAGTTTGGCTGACCACTTGCTTCTGTTTTTTGCTGTGTGAAAGGTGGAATTGTACCGCCACGCTAACATTTATGTTTTTGTGTTGTGGCATTTAATTCAGCACAGTTATTTACAGTGTGCCTAAACTGCAAAGTCATAAATTATGTTTGTATATGTTTCTTTGGTAACGCTCACAATGTCATGACATGAAGAATACTGTGGAGGAAACATCCATTTATTTTCTTCCAGTCTAGCTATTGTGAATATTGATAGTGATAACCACATGATAACCTTTGGTAGTGACAAGTGCTTTGGCCTGGTTCATTTGCCAGAGAAGACTGTAGGGAAATACAATGGGTAGATACAAGGGTGCAAGCCTTGAACACTACCATCTCAACCATCTATGGTACATCTTTCTTTGTCCTAAATAAAATCTTGTGTGTACTTCTGTTAAATCAGGTGGAGACAGCAGTGATGACAGTATTTTCATAACAAAGGAGAAATTGGCAGCCAGTGAAACCTCAGACCAACGGAAGGCTGCAAGGGAACAGTTACAGAATGCTAAGACGGCAGTGACACATATGAATGTAGAACAAATGAGAAGCCAAGATGATGATGTCAGTGCAGGGGAAGCAGAAGAAATCACGATGTGCTCGAGCCCTTACAGCAGTTCAAATGGTAAAAGTGTTGCTGAGTGCAGGATTAAACAGAAATCTGCATGGATGGTTTGTGCTATGCTCTGTGACTTACCAAAGAAAAACCTTTAGCCATTTTTAAACTGCATATGTGTTCAGTTCCCAGGATAATATTTTGGTCCAAAACAGGGAAAAGTTGAGTAGAGAGAATATTAAATACATACCAAGGACTCTTCAACTTTTTTACACTGGACTGTTCATATTAAAATGTGAAAGGACATTTGAAAAGTAAGGAAAGTATTGTCAACACAATGGGGAGTGTTGGAGCATTTACGCTGCTGTCTGGGCCTGCCTCCTGTGATTTTCGTTTGTTTGGCCTTAATAAGCAGCACCTATCTTGAAGGCATTTTTGACACAGATGTGGGTGTTTAGTGTGAGGTGTATTGTCAGCTGTCTGGGTTACTGCAAGGGTATGGTTAAATTTGTTGTGTGGTGGGATACATGCCTTAATAGTTGAGGCACTTATGTTGAAGTAGTGCAAATACCTGTCCTAAATGCTTCATGTTGGAAGTTTTCTTACCAAGAACTACATTATTTTAATTTTCATTTGTCCTTTATAATATGTGTTGGTGCAGGCCTGCACATGTTGCCATTTGCTTCCTTATTGTGTGGTTGTGGGGGTGGTAACGTGGCTGGCAGTGTACTTGGATCCTCAAAGAGATCATGTTTTGGATGGAGAGTAGCAGCCTTTAGATGTTCTGAAATTAAAGGTTGATTGGTTTATGCATGTTGAGATAAACAGTGTTGGCAGAATGCCTTGGACAAGAAAGAGTCGTGAAGATTGTGGTCTTCTGGGATGTTGTGCTCTGTAGTTTGATACACATATGCCAATGTGTCCAAAGAACTTGCTGTGTCTGTTAGGGATAGAGTGCTCTTCATCCGAATACTGATATCTAGGTACTACTATACATGACATCACATCCCAGGTGACTGTAATCATTATATTAATGGCTGTGAGACCCTTGCATCTCAAAAGGAGTCAGTGCTGCTTCAAGAGGTGTGATACCATTTCACAGAATTTATTTTAATGAGATTTTTTTTACTTTAAGACAGTATGATTTATAGAGGTTTACGTGTTGATGTTGTTTGTGTTACAAGGTCTGACAATTAACCAGTATTCTCGTGCAGCAGCTAGCAGCGCAGATGATTGGCACATGTTAGTTCCTATGACTAGGTTATTTAATAGTTTTGTGTGAGTGGTAGTGATTCCATTTGTTTTGCAATTGCAGTAAGCGTTAAGAGTATTTTGTTTGTCAAAAACACTGATGGCAGAGATGCTGGAATGTATGTATGCAACCAGAAAGTGGGATGATCTGAAAATGTCAGCCCTGATTGATGTTTAATGCAATTATGCTATATTTTATGTAGGATTTCCTGTGATATTTAACATACAGATGCCAGGAACCATAATGTTACGTTACATGGAAGCACGTCCCATTTCCTGAAACTGCAATATTTTGTTTTACCATAGTTGGAATTTCATATTTTTTGTTTTATATCAATACTTAGGACAAGCAGGGTTATCAATAGCTGTACCATATTGAATTGCTTGGAATTCACTTTGTATGGCTGGGTCTGGCCATGTTACTTGTCAGACTTGTGTTTATGTCCACAAATATGGTGTAAGAGCTTTTTTCTTTCTGCTCCCCAGGTTACAGTTTATATGCTGTTGAATGCTTTCAGACGTGAAACTGGCACCGCTGTTTGTACGATCTCGAGGTGTGCGAAAACCAAAAGTTGATGCAGCCACTGTTGAAGCGCGACAGAACTTCCTGAAGAGTGGATTTCCTGATTCAGTGAAAAAGCTGGTGGATATGCGGCGCAGGTATGTAGTCCAAAAAAGTAACAAAACATAGTAATGAGAAAATACATAAATATCTATGCTTCCCATTTTAAAATACCAGTGCATCACGCATGATAGATTTCTTAAGTGTTTATTACAACAAAATCGTGAATGACCTGATCCTGTACTGTCTAGAATTAAGTATATCTGTACGTCTGTCCTCATCTGGTAACTTTGAAGACTTTTTTGTTGGATTTTTATGAATTTTGGTGTGAATATCATGCCATCTGTGGCCACCCCATATCTGAAGGCTTTAACTTGCCTGTGTACCTTTTTTATCTCTTTTATATTCCTTTGTAAATCACCACTTTTCAGATTTTTAATATGAACGCTTGTTTGCTGTGGAAGTTGTTGACCTTCAGACAGAATGCTTTTTATTAAAAGCACAAATGAACGCCTGCAGTTCAAAGACTGTCCATGGCTGATTGAAATCATTTGATACTTGCAGTTGCTATCATAGATCTATTGAAGGGGTGGGTGGAATGATTTGGGTATACAATTTGGATTGGTGTCTCTGTGATTGAAGGGTAAGTTGATCGGTTACATTCACCATTGCCAATAATAATATGAAAGTAACTGAAGCCTTGAAGTGGTGGTGTGACACCACTGAGTTGTGATGGTTTTTGTGTTAATAGACATTCCAAAAATTTGCAGCTGTACAAGTTAAACACAAACTTACAAAAAAAACCTGGATTAAGCAAGTAATAATGGTGCAACTGTAGTTTTGGAAGTACTGAGTGTGTTATGGGGGGTGCATAATCTCAAACTTAGGATGTGTCAGTGGGATGATAATGGATGTATTTGTTTCTTCTCACAGCATGGAAGAACAATGTCACTTTATTTTTCCCTCTGTGTCCCACATTCAGCAATGTGAGGATCAACTATATGTATGGAATTTGCCGTTAGTTGAACTGCCTCTTCAAACCACACAGACTGAGTCTACTGCTGTTACATTCAAGCAGACAGAATCACTTGAATTGGGCACTTTCAGCAACTGCCATAGGACTGATTCAGTCTGTATTAGCACGAAACCTTCACCACCAACACGGATTACGTGTTATCGGAAGTTGCTTCAGATGCTAAAATTGGAGTCACCAGATTTTCCCATTTATCGACACTTTAGACGGCTATATTCGAAATACATACAGGATGTTGAAAAGTTTACAGGAAATGTGTCAGGGCAATATGTGAAACAGAAGAAGAGGAGTGCTAGGAAGAGCAGAGGTTCAAGGTCACATACACAGATTGCAGAGAAGTCGGAGAATTGTAATCTGAATTCATGTGTCATGTGGACAGAGAAATACAAACCAACCACTGCAGGTGATCTTGTTGGGAATGGACGTAGCATAGATCAATTGAAAACTTGGTTGGAGAGTTGGAAATGTTACAGTGATGAGGTGCAGCACAGGGACAAGAAAGGTGGTTGTCAGAAAAAAGGTAAAAAGATTTTTGTTCTTTACTTGTATCTGTTTCCTCAAAATTCACAACACCTGGAATCTGTGCCCAGATTTCCAGATTTGAGTTTTGTCTCTTTAGATATTATTTTTGGCTACTGTAGCTTTCACACTTTCTATATGCAGAAAATGCTGAGCATGCTGGGACTTAATTCATGTGCTGCTTGACAAAGGAATTCATGTGCTGCTTGACAAAGGCATGTTATGTCTTACGATACCCTTCATGGAAACAGTGAACTCAGGGTATGGGTGTTCAAGTATGCCACTTTCTGTCACACCCTCCCTACACTGCATTCCTCTACTCTGTCAGCAGCTGTACTCATTTTGTGGTCTCAGGAGGACGAACCTGTTTGTTTATTTAAGTGTCATGACAGGTTCAGGTACCAATAAAAGACTGAGACATGTGCATGTGTGCATATGCCCAATTGCATGCAAATGCAATGAAACCCAGAATATGATGGGTGTGAGGCAAAGCATGCAGTAGAAGGTGATGTTAAGCAGGTGTGTGAAGGAGAATTTATTCATTATGTCTATGACCCAACCTTAGCAGAGGCACCTGTTTTTGTCCTTGTTTTCTTAAAATGTCTGATATGATGCATATGTTAATGCTTCTAATGACATGCGTTTTAGATACATCTTATGGACACAGCCTTCATAAATGTTATGAGCAATATAAACAGTAACAGGATTGTATAACCTGAGAATACAGAAAAGGAAATACATGTTAGCAACAGCTGGCATCCTAGCATATGCTTTTTCACAGGTCTTGTGTAGATTACAGGCCAAAACAATTTCTCGTGAACCAGAGTAGGTGTAACAAAGAGCTCACCGCCATTCTCTATCAAAGATGTGTGCACCTTTACTGCACTGGGACAGCATTCAATTTACACGTACCTAAGTTGTGGGTGAGCAATTTTTTTTTTTTTCAAAATGTGGTCTGTAATTGTGAAGGGTGCCCCATGCCATCTAAGAAGTGAAAATATCCACTGGGAAGCCCTAGCAGTTAACATCTGAGCAGAACTGTGTGAAGTTTATTTACATGGTCTTGATATATGACATCTGTTTATGGCCAGTTGTGTCCAGAGCATGAGCTGAAGTTTATGTACCTACATTTTGCATGGAATTGTTAGTGTAGAAAACAAAAGAGACAAACAAGTTGTTGGGTGAAATCAGATATGTTAAATTTTCGTGCTCCCATAATGATATTTACTTTTGCCAGATGCAAGCAGTGGAGATGAGTTCATGGACAGTGACACAAATGACAGCAGTACTAGGAATTTGCCAAATAATGCAGCGATTTTAGTTGGTCCTTATGGTTGTGGGAAGACATCTGCTGTGTATGCAGTAGCTAATGAACTGGGCTATAAGGTAAGAAAATGATATTTCTTAGGATTCTGAAACAAGGGAGTAGTCATTTCAGAATTATATCAACCCACGTGTCTGTCCATTCCGTCAAACAGGTGTGGATATTATCATAGGCATTGATTATTAACATTTCTTGTGTTGTGGCCCAATCCTAGTCTTTCAGAATTCTCCATCCCTTCCCCAGAAAATTTTTTCTGTGTTTTTAACTATAAAAAAAATTAGTAATTATTTATCAAAATGTTTTCAATATTTAGTTTTGCATTGGATACTTTGCACTTCATTTGCAAAAATTCGGGTAAAAGAAGATAAAGTTACATTGAAAATGGCTTAAGAAAATTATGAGATATCAGTGTTACCTTTAAGTAAACAAGTGAGAAATAAGGAAGTAGTGTACAGCAAACTTAGGCTGGAGAATAGTAATTAGGAATGGGAAAGTAGTAATTAAAATATTTTATAGTTTGAGTGGTTTGGTATATTCTATGTTGTTCATACCCTGTATATTCTTATAAGTATTACATCAACCAACTTATTCACTGAATAAAATACATTCATGAGCGATAGGGTTAAATCATGTAAAGTAATTGAAGTTCCAGTGCAGTTTTCTTTATTTGCTACAGGTGCTGGAGATCAATACTTCATCAAAACGCAATGGGAAACGAATACTGCTAGAGCTTCAAGAGGCAACACAGTCTCACCAAGTAAAGACCTTATCAGAGCCTGCCTCATGTGGGTTGGATTTCTTCTCCAAGGGAGGGCATGCCAAGTCAAGGAAGGTGAAATCAAGTGAGTATTCAGAAAGGGTGTGAGGATGAATACTGGATGCACTGGCTTAGGATAGGGTCCACTGGTGGGCTTTGATAGTTGTGGTATTGGATGTTAGGACTCTGTTTGAGGCTAAAGAATTTTGCAGTCAGCCAAACCAATGTACATTCTCTAGAAGGACTCTGCTTGAGAGTTAGTTACAACGTAAATACAATATTAGGCCCTCTGGCACTTCACTGAGATCTGTTTGAATGTGAAATTTAAAATTTTTAATTGTGTTGTAAGTGCAGTCAGTACCAGTGTCAAACTGATGGGTGTATATATGTATGTATGTATGTATATATGTATGTATGTATGTCCTTATGGTGTGTTTATAATTGCAGAGGCTGCTGGAGACATTACTGTAACAAAACAGGATGGGGACGAGCATAATTCCAGAAAGATGTCGATTATTTTAGTAGAAGGGGTAAGTTGAAGAGTGGGTTTGTGTGAAAAATTCATAATAGTGTTTTGTTTAAACATTGGTTTATTGTTTGTGGGTTCTGAACTGCAAGTGTGTTATGTTTTACAGTCACTACTTTGGTATCTCATTTTTCTTTTATCATGTACGATGTTCCTTTCATGTGGTAAAATTATCTACCTTTGCACTATACTCATAAGTTAGGGATGACTGCCATATACAGTGAAACTCGCTTAAGAAAAATCCGGTTAAGAAAATTTTCCGCCTAAGAAGTCAGGATAAAAGAGCACCAGAATTCTCCCATTTCATTAAAATTACCCTTTTAAGAAATTTCCTGCTTAAGGAGTAGGATTTTCATGGAATTTTCAAAATTTTCTTAACAGGGTTATACTGTATTTTTTCATACTCTGTTGCTTTTTCAATAACAGATAGGTGCTGCCATATGATGTGTCATTTGAACTGTTGGTTGTTACTGCCTAGTACAAAGAAGTTATGTGAAGGCTTGTAGTAACAAGTAGTCTGATGTAAACTAAAAATATAGCTTTGTGTAACAGACACACCGTAAAAGAGATGAAAGATTTAATTGACCTAGAAGTAGAAGCAGAACAATTCTTATTCAATTTAATAGTTTACAAATATATCCCTTGTTCAGGTGGATGTGGTATATGAAGACGAAGATGGTTTTGTGTCTGCGGTGACTTCATTGGTAGCTTCATCAAAGCGACCAGTGATACTGGTCACAAACGACCCATATTGCCCCCATTTGGCACGATTTATGGATCTCCATCCTGTTCTGAATTTCAGTGCACCATCATCCAGGAGAATGAGTAAGTGTATTGTCTAATGAACTCAGTTTTGACAATTAACCCCTATAGATTGTGCACTGCATTATTGCATTATCTCAGGCACATGGTCCAGCTGGTTGAGCATTGCATTTTTCAGTACTAATATAATTATTCCTGAGTTTAAATATGGATTCTAACTGCACAGAACCAGCAGATTTAAATCCCATATTCCCAGATGGTAAACTGTTACTGTAAATTTTAAAGAGGGCTGTCAACTTTGTAGTACCTGAAAATTGTAACATGCCTATGCCTAGGTGATGTAGCTTAATGGATGTTGGAGGCGATTTCCCTCTAGTCTCTTGTTCTCAGTCAGAAAACTATGAATTAAGATTTAATTTTTGCTGCTTGAAGATAACTGTGATACCAGTAACATGGATACAGTTAAGTAACCTTTCCTTGTATTTCCAGGTGTATGGTTACAGTTGGTATGCCTTTTGGAAGGTGTCTGGATGAAACGCGCCGAAATCGAAAGGTTACTGGACCAGAATTGTGGTGATGTGCGTCAGACTTTGCTGCAGTTACAGTTCTTTGTGTTAACTGGTGGAAATGACTTTCCACATACTGCTAGCGTTTGTGATAACACACTGCCAGGAAACTCTGTAGCTTGTCACTTCCCTGCACTTGATACAGCAGATGATCATTCAAATTTGAGTTATATTTCTGGCGATGAACCAGCTGACACCACAGTCAGTGTTCCTGAACATGCTGTGTGTGTCGAAGTATTTACAGAATATGGAGACAAATATTTTGCAAGCTGTCAGGTACCATTCCCATTGGATTTGGGTCATGTTTGGTGGAATCTGGCCTCGCTGTTATCCTTACCAGAAAGTTCATATCAGGATAGAATTTGTATTCAGCCATGTGATGATATGGGAGGAGATGAGACTTTCTGTGAGGCTAGGACAGCTTCTGATGAGATAGAGTATGTTGCGGAAGTAGTAGGTTCTGCTGAGGTGAAAAAGAAAGAAACAGACTTTATCAGTGTGACAGTACCAGAGCGAGAAGAAAAGAATAATGGAGTTCTAGTGAATAAAGTGTGTAGTGAAGTTGGTAATGGTAGTAATGAAGAATTTCTGTTGAAAAGGATTGGTGGTGATGGTGAAAGTACAGGAAATGCAGTTTCTGAACTTTTGAAAGTACAAAGAGTAGGGAAAAATGGTTGTAGTCAGGTGGAGGTAGATTGTATGTCTCGATTGATGGAGGCAATGTCTGTGTTGGATGTTATGTCAACTGGTGGTGGTGGTGGTAGTAGAGAGCCTTTTTGTAGGAGCTGGGATCAAGTTCCGAAGGATGGAGTGTCATTGAATGAAGATGTCCGGTGTCAGTGGTGGGAGAAATCAGTGTCAAGGATTCTGTGTCATTATCTGCTAGAGGGCAATGTGGATAAGTGCAGAACAAGTCTTCAGGAAGCACAAGGCTGCCGAGTTGGTGTTCAAGGTGCTAGAGTGACATTCACAAAGCCAACACAGCAGGAACTGAGGTAAGTATGCAGTGGCAAATAATTTGGCATCTGTGTTATTTAATTATGCTTGATTAGCCACGTGAGCTCAGGTGGTGCAGTTAGTAGAGTTCTTGCCTTTGGCTTAATGTCCAGTGTGCTCTGTGACCCACCCAACATTTTCCCTGAAGGAGACGTGGCTGGAGAGATGAAGTTGATCTGTTACCTTCAAGTTTCCAAATGCACGGAATTTTCATTGTGTATCCAGTGACAACATTAGCTTTGTCAGTTGCCTAGGTTATATGTTGATGGATGGTAGGAAGGCTGTGGTAGGTGAATTGAGAGAGAAGGTGATATTGGCCTGTTTTCAAATACTGTCAAACCAAGCATCTGAGAGGGATGGGGAAAATTATGGCATCCTGTGACTGTTAGCTGGTATCAGGGCCAAGACTTAAACCAAGGATCTTTCAAGAAGAAGCACATTTTTTTATATACTGGAAGTCAAGCACCTCAAAATATATGTAACAGACACATGTAACAGCGACATACATTCTGTTATTTTGTGGCATGATTTAGTTATTAGCACTGCATTTATAGATACATGCACAGTTTTCCTTAGTGTCAGAAGTCCTCTTCTAATGGCCTTAGGTTTTAGAAACATGTTTTTCTCAGTCTGCTCCATTCAAAATTATCTCTTCCTTCAGACCAGACTTGTGGTAGTTTGTCATAGAGTCCTCCTAGATGCCTTCCATTATCAGTGTGTGGTGTCCTCACATTGAGGCATACCATGTTTGAGGTACCATTATGAGTATGTTTATAATGTTGCAGATGGCGTTCAGTGCAACATGCAGCAGAGAAGGCAGTGTTACCTGCAGTGTCACTTTGGTGTCGCCTCTATCACCATTCTTTAGCTTCCGATTACATCCCAATGCTCCGTGCTGTGAGTCGCTATGAACATGATCGCCTTGCCTGCAACACGAAGCGTCACAGTAGATTCTTTCACTATCTCAAGGGTCTGAATGTGCATGCCAGTGATGCTACACTCAGTACACTCTGTGCTGCATTTACCAACGGGTCTGCAGCTTAGTGCATGGGATGCAATTTGAATTGTTGTAAATGTAGAAAGGTAAGTTCTTATATTTTGTGCTGACATTAAAAATGTGGATGATTAACTTCTAGAACTAGTTTATAATGACAGTTATTACAAGAAGTGGTGTGTCATGTTACATATGAAAAGAAATATTTGTGAGATATAGTAAATAGATCAGATAAATATTATATATATTTTCGTGCCCTGTCTGAGCTCTTTTTTCTTCCTAGGTGTAGTAGAGAAGGCACTTTGTAATTGGACAGGCAATTTTAGGCATTCTTTGTGAAGTAAAAATCAGAATGACCTGTTGTGTAGGTCACGTCTATCCATGTAGGTGTGACCTCATATGATTGTCAAAACCATTGGTGATTGTTTTTTTAAATTTGACATTGGAGACTTTCACTAAAAGCTGTTAAGCATGGTTATCAGGTGTGCTGATCCCTAGTGAAGCTTCTCTATACATGAGTCATAAATGTATATTATGTATATCATAAATTGCCAATCAGATTTTGGTGAAATTTTATACAGAATGTATACGGCCCATTGATCAGCAATTTTGGTTCAAGCTGTATCGATTGATTCTCAGAGCCTGTTCTACATAAGGCCATAAATAAATATTGATACCACATTTTCAGTCCTTGAAACATTTGTTGTAACCTTCAATAAATTTAACAGATCTGAATCCTTATTTTAAAAATGCAGAGTCGTATTTAAATTCCTGTGTTCATGCCCTCAATTTTTGGACAGTCTTTCAAAATATTACAGTGAAACCCTGTTAAGAAAATTTTGAAAATCCCAAGAAAATCCTACTTCTTAAGCGGGAAATTTCTTAAAAGGGTAATTTTAATGAAATGGGAGAATTTTGGTGCTTTTTTTATCCTGACTTCTTTGGTGGGAAATATTCTTAACTGGGTTTTTCTTAAGCGAGTTTCACTGTATTTGAAACAGAATATTGTAAACACAGTGTTACGTAAGTCAATTGTAATTTTAAAATTCTGTATTCCTAGCAGTCTTATTCAGATATACAAAATACAAGTCTGTTAAACAAAAAATAGAAGAATCACATGATCATGTCTTTATTTAGATGTTATAGCACATATACAGCCATCCCAGCTCTCAGAATCTCTTTCAGAAGAATTTCCTGTGGTGTGCATGAAAACATTAACTCCTTGTGTTCAGATGGCATAACTTGCCTTAAATAGAAATGAAAATGGGCAGAGTGCACAATGTGTGTACAAGTCAGCCTCCAGGCTAATTGCAACCTTCCAGAGTGTGGTACAATAGAGAATGAATCTATCCTTCATTAGGTCACACTGAGAAACTGATACTAATGAAAAAGTACATAGCAGCAGATTTGTCTGGTAAACACCTACCAGAACCCACAGTGTTATATTCCTGAAGATGGAGCCAGCAGGTTCATCCAAAATATTTGATAACTTTACAAGACAACCTTATGTTGTAAGTCAGAAGAGTGCCCTCTATGTTTTAATCATCACAAGACCTTAATATCTCATCAAATAAATCAGTTTTCTTCAATAAATGAAAATGTTACTGAAAGTGAAATAGAAATTAAAATTTTAATCAAGCATAATAACACACATGCACAAGCTTTTAGAAAATACTGATGTGTATCACATATGGTAGTATGCTTGGTGCTGAAGAAGCAAAAAGCCTTGATCCTTTAATGATTCTGGGGTTTATGTTCAAACTGCCATCCACAACAGGCTGGTTATAGATTTATAGTACCTTTAAATGCTTTCATGACCATACAGTGCACTGAGGCTGGCACTGTAGTGTTAAAGCTGTACCAACAGTAGAGAAGGAGCCTTCAGATAGAAATGTGAGCACACAGTGCTGCTCTGGAAACACCATGAAAAAAATAAAATCATGCTCTGAAGCATTAGTAACAAAATGTAGTATGTGGGAGAAAAAAATTTGAAATACAGTGTTGAGTTATTCAACCAACACTGATGGCTTTTACTGTAAAAAACCAAGACTTGTTTAATGGTTTCTTTGTTTTCATGTGAGATTGAGGTTCTGACAGTGGTGCTGATGATCAGTTCTTCTGGGATATGACAGAATGTCAGTTGGTAAGTAGGTACCAGTTTTTCTGGTATCTGTGTACTACATGTGTCATATCATGGAAGCAGTGGGTCTTTACTTCTGGTTTCTGTGTATTCTGGTCATTTATATTACTAAACAGAATATGTATCCTGTCATACTTGGGTTTGTGTTATGACTTTTCAGTTTCAATTACTTGTAACTGGCTTGTTTATGTACATAAATCCAAAGAGTACCAAAATATTTGTAGAATTATGTCTACAAATGTGTTTCACAGTGTACTAAGACAGTGAAATTGCAAAATGAGGGAGGTATTTGTGACAAAACATTCACATGGTGTCAGCTGATAATACAGAATATGTAAGACCATGCAGGTTGTAATTAAAGGTCACCTTGCGGGACACCAGGTTTGGCCCAGAGGGGGAGTACAGAAATAACCTCAACTCATGCTTAACCTCAGCGCTAGATGGAGTGTGTGGTCAATGACGTCCCAGCCACTTGACCACTGGGATAGTGGCCTCCTACAAGTTGTGGGGGAGGCTGGGTGGAGTTCAGGGGCAGGTCTAGACGGTTACGGAAAGCTGAACTTATTCTGTTTAAATATTGTCGTTATATTCACTTTTAACCTAAAGATGGTAAGTCCCTTTTCAGTATCAGGAGTTCGAAAGTGTGAATTGGGTTCAGGAGGGGCAAGCAAATGTGAACGTGAACAGGGCTTTCCTTTCCCGCCGTTGGCTGCTATATCTGATCCATGGCTGTAGCAGCCACGGATAGCAAATAGCACTGATGAGCATAATCTTATGCTTAGCCGTGATTGAGGTAGATAACACGTGACCAAAGAGAGCGTGGGTAGCCATTTTAAAGGGTTCGGAGAAAGTCGTGTTAATTGAAAATATTAGAAATGTGGGTGTCTTGTGTCATATGAATAATGGAAATACGTTTAGGAAGGCTGAGTGTTGTTGATTTTGTAGGTAAGAGTGAAGTGGTGTTTGTTACGGTAATCTGTTTATTAGAAATGCTTAAGCGTGTTGATCTGCGTGCAAAGTTAATTGTTTATAAGCGAGGGTAGCCATTTTGAGTGCCGAATGAGGGGATGAGTACTATTAGTAATTGAAAGTGCTAAAAAGATTTTCTGTATCGTATATGGTGTAAATAATACGTGTAGGAAGTTCGAGAAGTTATGATTTTGTAGGTAAGAGTGAAGTGATGTTTGTTGTAATTTGTGTGTTTGTGGATTTGAAAATCTACCAACTGCGGTATCATGATGTAAACAAGCCAGTTGCTGTGTACGAGAATTTGCCGTGATAATTTGGCATCCACTGTTGAACATTGTAGCCAAGAACGATGTTGGTTTGGTGATATGTGTGTTTTGGTGGGGGCAGAGCCATTTCCGGGGTAATATTCAATGCTGTATTGTCAAACAAACAGCATCGTTAGGATAAACCTGAAATAGTGTCACCGCTGTGGCTTCATAGCATCACGGAGTGAGAAATGT
Source organism: Coptotermes formosanus (assembly GCA_013340265.1). Classification (NCBI taxonomy): domain Eukaryota; kingdom Metazoa; phylum Arthropoda; class Insecta; order Blattodea; family Rhinotermitidae; genus Coptotermes; species Coptotermes formosanus. The sequence goes on along the minus strand of BLKM01000742.1, from coordinate 157,863 downwards.
TTACTATGTCCTTGTGTTGTCTGTTAGATATTAGGCAGACTTTGTGGCACATTTTTAAAACAAATTAATTTGAAATTCGTTGGAAACGCACTGTGGCGTGATTGTTTCAGTTATTATGCATCCAGCCAATTGGTGTCACTTGGACTCTCATATGTTGAAAAGTAAACTAGGAGGACATTTTTACACCTTTTATATGAACTGTTAATCAGTATTACATTTATCGTGAATTTAAATAAGTAACGAAGTGCGTGAACTTGGGCATTTGATTGTGTGTCAGAATGAAGTTTTTCTGTTTATGTGGAATGTTGTAAGGGAATGTGGGGGAGATTGACTGGAGGTAATGATCTGTGCATTCTTAATGTTGGAATTAGATGGAATTAAGTAAATTCCCCCAACCCCTCCCCACCCCCCAACCCCCAAGATGTCATTAGCACGCCTTAGTTATAAAAAAGCTTGGTGGATCCAAGATCTGCTTTGGATGTGGTGAAGAAAATTCCTGCTGCCAGGTATAAAGTCTTACTAATTTTTTATTTTTTCATTATCCATTATCACTTTTTGAAATCATGGAGAAAAAATGGTTTGTTTTCTTGTGCTGGTTGTGGAATAAGGCAAGGATTCCTACTCCATCAGAACCTTGGCAGAATTAAACTCGTATCTGCTAACATTTAAATCTAGCTGTGCCCAAAAGTCTAGCAGAGTGACATTCATTATCTAGTAAAACAGTGGAGATGTTGAGATTCGGTGTACCAGAAGGCCAGACTAGGATTACCTACTTTCGAATTCATTATTTGCCGTCACCCTGTTGTTCAGCATTCCCCTGTGGATTTAAAGTAACAGACGGATTAAATTAAAGTAATTATGTATAGGTTGAATGAAATCAACGTGTAAGTGGACGTAGCATTTATTAAGAGTGATATATTGTAAAGTTAGTGTATGAATATGAATGGTGCAGCAGAAGGAATACAGGCTAACCAAGGCAAAGATGGAGAGACAAGCGGTTAAGAAGATGGACAAGCGAGAAAATAGCATGTACCTTGTTGCTGGCGATGACAGTCATCGTACCGTTTAACACTGCAAACAGTGCATATCGGTAAATCAGAATCAATGAATTGAAGTTGAAAACTGTGATGAATGTATCATGTTCTGTAAAATGTGGGGATTTTTTTGACTGTTTTGCTGGTTGAGGGAGAATTGGCTTTTGTAAGAAGGAGTCTGCTTCATGGCATTTTGTACCCAGTATGCTGCAGGGTACCATTGAATCTGCATTGCTGCTGCTGACTTTATAGAAGGGCTGTGCTGTGTGTTGTGCAACATAACTTACACGAAAGGGAGCTGGAAGAGTTCAGTCAGATTAGTGACTGGGCTATAGGCTGCATGAGCAAAAAATTGTGGTTCATCTTGTGGCAGGGGAGGGAGAGTTCTGTCGTCTCCAGATCATCCATGAGGCTCTTTCAGCCTCCTGTTCACTTCGTGCTTGGGTAATGTGGCTGGGCTGTGAAGCCAACCACTCATGTCTGTCAGCTGCCAACATTAGGAACATGTGGAGCTATACCTTCACTCCCTCTGTACCTCCATGATGTGGTGCTTAATTAAGCATGGGGCAGCTGTACCTTACATGAAATGTTTTAATGTTACTGAGTTGTATTGTTTGCAGCACAAACTGTTGCGGAGTCTACTAGGTGGATAGTAATTTACAATGCTGTACTTGTTGTTGACAGGCAGCAGTGACAAAATGCTGTTCCAAGTGACAAAATATGGGAGTGTGGTAGTTGCTTCTACAAACCATCTTCTGGGACCTCAGTGACCAGACTGAGGAAGAGGACAAGGGAGGATTACTGTCCTGTGGGCTGTAGCACAGTGTAGTCTGTTAGAGACAGACCATGACGGAGGCAGGTGTTACTAAAATATTGGTACTGTTCCACCAGACTACACGGCGCCACAAACCAGAAGATGGTAATCTTCAGGAGAACATCAGGTGTCACAAGATGCAGAAGTTCCCTCCATAATGCACATCATCCACAGAGGGCTTTTAGTAAAGGTACGTGTTATATTAAGTTGCAGTTTTTGTTGCTAGTGAACTGACACTCAGTGTATCATGTTGTCTGTAACTTGGGAAAGTGCACAAATAAATACATACGTGACCTTGCTGTAAGGGCGTGCGGGGGCAGGGGAGTGGGGGCTGCCTGCATAGATAACAGTTGTTACTCTCAGACCACATTTTGGCAAAACCACTTTACTTGATTGATATTTTATGTTCATACATACTCCTTGTAGGCCTGCTTTCCCTCAAACTACAGCCTGAAGGAATCAAGTCATGTCTGAATCCTTGAACAAAGAATGTTGGCAAGAGCACTGTCCTCCAAATTCTTTTGTCACTTGAGACTGCATTTTCTATTTCTGCTAGGCAACACAATACACGCACTTGTTGCCATTTTGACTGTCTCAAAGCACTAAAAACCACAGGATAGCTCAGAGGTAAAGAAAATGATTTAAAAAGGGCGTGCATGTGCGTGGCACGCACACACCATCTTGTGACTAACGCGGAAACTATGTGGCCATACCACATTTCTGTTGCACCACGTTCTGACCGTGGACAGATATGGTAGCTTGCACCAAATCATCTTATCTGGCTATGGTCCTGTATGGGAGCGAATTTTTTAAGATATATGTTGATCCTACATGGGATGTATTGCCAGTTCAGATGTTCCAGGTACTTACGAAGCTTCATTGTACCAGTTTTATAACATGCTCTCTTTTTAAGACACCACTGATAGTAAGTTATCAAGAAAGTCACAGACAAGTTTCATGTCAGGCCCATCACACTTGTGCACAGCCCAGCATCTTGTACAATGATTGTGTTTCATCTGTCTCATATAACCACCATCTTCCAGATGTCAGAATGAGACTTTCGAAATACATGAGATTTAGTATTTTTTTAATGTTGCAATGAGCATGTATAAAGTATGTGATGGTGTGGCTTAGGCAGTGGATGGGTGTACAAGGGTGAATATAATGAGACCAAAATAAAAAGTTGACAGTGTACAGTAAAATCCCACATTTAGTGAATACTTTGTGTCCCAGCCAAGAATAGAAGAATAGAATGGAATATGTAATGGATTTGAGCCATTAAAGACCTGATGCAAGTAGGCCTTTTATTAACAGACGCATTGTGCCACCTTATTCTCTAACCTTTTCTCTCTGGGAAGGAGTCTTATCAAATTCCTACAACCTTACTAAAGGCCAGGATTCATGTTGGATGAGTTTTCCCAATAACCTCTGGTTCTGGCTTACCTGAGCATAGAAAGAAATATCCAGGTGTGGCTAAAGTATCTCACTCATGTGGGAACATGACTCACATTCCTTCCCCCATCCCCCAGCCAGCTGGTGCCCCCATCTCGCACTGGTGCATGCCTTGTGGCATGACCACTGGCCAGGGTTCCAGCCCAAGTCGTATAAATATATTTGCTCATATTTAGCTATTTTGAATTTAGTGAATAACACATGTATAGTGTGAGAAATTTTTGATCTTCCAGGACTTGCCCGTTGATTTAGTACAGTTGTGGTTGAAACAACTGTGTTATGTTTTTTGTGCCACAGATCATTATGACACAGTTGGTGAGTCAATAAACACACTGCTTTGTAAATAAGTTACTTTATCAGAATTTTATGCACTAGTCTTATAATAACCTGAACAGCTTCTTGACATAATTTTTGCATAATTGTTACACACTGAAAACCTCAGTTTAGTATAGCTTGGTGATTTAAATGGAGATTACACTGTACACAGAACATCAGACTGGTCATTATGTTTATCTCCAAATGATTTGAAGATGCTGGTCAGTCTTTTTGCTGACTTGAAGAGTGTCTGTGCTCATAAAGTTTGTCTCTTTAAATAAATGAACTTCATTTTGATACTGTTCAGGACTGAATGTTGGGATGTAATGGGTACTGTTCCTGCCTTATGTGTGTGATGTAATGGGTACTGTTCCTGCCTTATGTGTGTAAGATTCTGAGTTCAAATCTCAGCCCGGAGGCAGGTGATCGTGACAGTTTCTCTGTGGTGTTCCCCATTACCACAGGCAAATGTTGAGATCATACCTCAGATTAGGCCACTCATCATCTTGTTTTTGTTATGGCCTAATATTGTTTGGTGGTGGTATGCAGTCTTTGCATGTAAAAGCTAGCAATAACAAATATTCCGTTGTTCATTTAAGAGACTTGTATAAGTTTTTGTGTTTATTTTTGAATAATTTTGTTTGGGACTACACAGGGGAAAAGGATCAAACCAAAGAGTATCAGTAATGTAAGGTAAGGGATCAATACCAACTTTAACAAATAAAAAACAAGAACAAAGTATAGTAATACGAAAATGACAGTGATCATTAAAAGCTCTGTATGTATGGCGTGTCTCATACATCTGAGACACGATAATGATCAACACTTGCCATATTATGAGCTTATATAGTAATTGTTCCTCTTTGCTGAGAATTCAGTAGAGGTATCAGTAAAAAGAGTTGATGTTGCAAATGGCAAAGAATGCTTGTCAAATTTGGAGTAGAAAGAAGGGCACAAAGATCAGTTTTTCAGTATACCATCTTTACAGAACTCATCATGTCAGACTTCGGGTTTATTGTCCTTTCACATCACTATGTACCAATTACAAGGGCATCCTGTAGTAAAGTTACGTGTCATATCACATCAAAATTATGGGGTAGAGCTGTGTTGTTTGCAAGTCTTAAATCATGCCAGCTTTAATTGGCATACGGTTTGGGTAATACACCCTCAAGAAGGTTGTTTTTATTTGAGTGCCTCGCTCGGTAGATTCTGTAAGTTGTTCCAGATATTTATGTCGAGTCAGGGAAAAAAAGTGAACACCCTCTGGCCCACCAGAACTCCCTAGCAACTACCTGCTTCCACCCCTATCATTCATCACTTGCATTTTGGCTATTGTTCAAGTCTCTGCATTCTTGGTTTGCTGCTCATGTTTACAGAGGGGAGGTATCCAGTGTAGGTAGGGTGGGTTAGCAGACAACTGAAACTGACGCCACATGTGTTCATTCTTGCACTGGCTTTGGCCTGATAGGTGGATAGTTGATTCTGTATAGTGTTATATGCCTGTGGATTAGTGATTCTGATAATTACTATTTCTTGACAGTCCTGGAGTAACATGGGTGAAGGAAATGCCGTTACCAATGATGAACAGTGTCTGGTCCTCTGGAGTGACACGGGTGAAAGAAATGCTGTTACCAGTGATGAACAGGGTCTGGTTCCTGTGTGAAGAAGGACCATGCACTAACTTCCTTTCTGCCCATGTCATCACCTGTGCACCATCTGTGAGGAGCCCCAGTGTTACAGGTATGTGTGATGTCAGTTTTCACCATTGTAGCAAGATGTCAGGTAGGGGCACAAACAGGGCATAGGTATATCCAATGCAAAAGGTGGGATCATATCCATTCTTGTAGACAGTTCGGTAAAGACAAGGGAGGACAGGGGTGCCAGCATGTGTGGGCTGAGTTGTACTACTTGGTAAAGGATTCAGGCTATGCATCTGAGCAGGCTAGGGGAGGAGCTTTTGATTCAGGGTATTTGGTTTATCAGATCAGGGTGGCACAGGCAGCGTATTAGACAGACTGATGAGGACTGAGGTCTATGAGTAGGTGAGAAGAGCCCAGTGATGTGCCTAGACTGTGTGGCACATACAGGGGTCTGTGCAGGTCAGCAGGACTGGATATAGCTCCCATACTGTAGCTGAGGGAATGAAAAGGTCAGCAAGACAGGATGAAATGGCCAAGATGTGTGGAGTAATACAAGTTTCTTGGTCCATGCAGAAGACATGGGGTAAAGCAGGTCAGAGGTTCAAGCCAGACATCTGAGAACTCTGCAGGCCTACAAGGGGATCCTACACAGAGGGACAAGTGTAGGAGTCTGAGCATGTCAGCATTGCTGAGGATGTCAAGACCAGATTGTCAGCACTGTGTAAGAACAGTGCTGTCAGCTGGGGCCTCCTGTTGCCAGAGCTGAGCCAGTATCACTAGTAGTCATTTGAACTGGAAGGGCAGTAAGTTCAGGGGCTGAGTAGGTCTACGTAGGCAAGAGTGAGGAGGTGCGAGTAGCAAGAGCTGGATAATGTGGGGATGCACAAATCCCAGGTGTGGGGGTAGCTAGTACTTGCGAACCCGCAGTGTGGAACTTGCTTTGTGTTACCCTTCGAGCACATAGAATTGTGAAGTGGTTGCTAGATTTATAGAAAATTCGTGGACCCGTGGGATGAACCTATATTGTACTTCAACTTCAGTCTTTGTAGGGTGTGTGACCTGTTCGCTTACAATGAATTTAGCTTATCCTTTAGTTCTGTTTGTTATATTATTCTGCTGCTAACCAAAGACAGTCTCAGAAGTGAGTAGGTACCTTTGCTGGATACTATTGTCGGAACATGGAGTTTGTCTTGGCAGCAGGGACAAAACAGGTCACAAGGGATTGGTTAGGATTGAATGTGCAGAAGTTTCATAATTAAAATAAATTACCCCACTGTCTGCTGGTATATGTGTCTGTATACGAACTAAAACTGTTGATGTTATTTTGAAATTTGTACGTACATAGTTCTGTTATTACTTTGTTATGATTTATGGTGGAGGTGGTTGGGTTTGAACCTCAGTTCTTCAGAACAGTAGGCTGGTATGCTAACCACTGGACCACAGCAGTGCAGCTGTGTGTGACTGCTGTTGTAGTGCTACATAAGTTTCCTTTATACTGCAGTATAGAGAGTAGTCACATGGAGCTCCTGTCTCGGTTGGCTGATGATCTGTTCACTACACTCTGCCAGTTTCCAAGTGATTCTGTTTCCTCCTTTTGAATATTTCTCCTTCACCCTTTTGTGTTCTGTGGTGCTCACTGTAGTCCTATAGCACAGCACCACAGGCCACAAAGGGGTGAAGGAGAAATCATTCACAAAGAAGAAAACAGAATCACTAGGAAACTGGCAGAGTGTATGCAGGAGAACAGATCATCTGGGGTCACAGGACCAAGACAGCAGCCCCTGGACTCCTATACAGCTGTACAAACCGAACAACTTAAGTCGAGTTCCAACAGCAGTCATATGTAGTTGCACTGCTGTGGTCTAGTGGTTAGCATACCAGCCTGCTGTTCTGAAGAGCTGAGGTTCAAACCCAACTGCCTTCAAGTTTGTTTTAATTTTTTTTTAGTTTGATGTTTTGTAATGACTACTGTGAAAATTAACAACTGATTTTTGTTTTGCTTTTCAGGGAGGAGGATGGGAGGTAACAATTTGTCGACGCTGGAGAGGATATGTGCAGAGTGCCAGGGAAAAATGGCGCGTTTCGCCAGTGCGCATAAAGGGCTTCAACTTCTACAAGAAAGCCACATCAACACACACATACTCATACACTTTATTCCTTCAACACAACTACACACAGCACTTAAACATTTCAAATTGTATGTTTGAAGTGTGCATTGTTGTAGAACTACACGCTGCTCAGCGTGTAGTTCTACAACCATGCATACTTCAAATATACAATTTACAACTACAATTGGAAAGTGTATTTAAGGATGAAATGTAATTTGCAAGCTTATAAGTGTTGATTGTGTATTGTATACAAAGTGTAAGTGATGGAGGTGGAAGGAGAGAATGCTGGCTTACATTTTGTGATGTGTGGTGCTGTTGAAATTTGAAGGTTGTATTGCGCACTATCTCGAAACGCGCGCTTTTTGTCGGGACCCTGCACATATCCTCTCCAGTGCGAGACCATCCCTAGTTCTCCTTGTGCTCTCCCAATCTGCGAACAGAAAAAATAAGAATTACAATAATGCATTTCCAGTAACAACTTACTGCCCCCATCTTCAGGAACATGTGCCCAATGCTCTGTCCTGAAGACATTGCACTTGGCACACGTTCCTGAAGATGGGGGCAGTAAGTTGCTTGCAAATATGAAGTGCTGAAAGAAACATGAGAATTAATGGGATGTGACTGTGTAATGTGATAAGTAAGTACTGACAGTTCAGGGAAACATCAGTACTTATCCACAGAAGATGCACACAACATAAAGTTATTTCAGTTACAATAAAGTGCTGAGCCACTACTACTATTTTTTGCAGTGACAGGACCTTTAGTATAGCACCCTGATGAGTGCCATGTTCCCAATATAGACCTCGAACCATCTTTACTATTTCTGAAATCACTGCAGACTTGGCTGGGACAACAGTGACCCAATGGGATAGCCTGTCCATATGTACATATAGTAGCTTTGGAATCAACTGAGGAATTTCATGCAAGCAAAATGCAACTGTGACATACAAAATACAGAAAGACTGCCCACAGGGAGCACACAATGTTTAAGTTTCCACACTCTGATACAGCATGTGCTTTAAATGGGCCTGGACTTCATCATGTGGGGCTCTGCAATCACCTGAATATACCTTAAATTTCAGACATTTCATTACAAAGGGACAAAGCAAAAGACAGACCTTAATTGGACATAAAAAGCTACACAATGTGCTCACAATGACTTCACTGCTTCTGTCATGTAACCTAAGGTGATTTTTCACTGCATTTGCCTAACCATGTATCTAACTGTGCTTACATTACATTCATCTGAAATGGGTCTAGAAAACTCCCAATTTCAAGGCAAGTCCAAATGATATCCCATATTTGGTTTTTGGCCAGTATGTGAGTGGTCCTGCATGCTCAAAATTTTAATGACCTTGATCTAGTCTAAACCACCACCCACGAAGTTAACACTTCTGTTCCTCCCTGTTAATGCACCTTGAGTCTACAAATTGGAACTTGTCAGCGTACTATACTAACAACCAGGGCTGTGGAGTCGGTACACAAAATCTCCCAACTCCTCAATTTTTAAACCTCCGACTCCGACTCCTCCTTCATAAAAGCTCAATATGTATTATATAGTAATGGTAAACCTACTGAAGTGATAAATAGTATCATAAGACATTTCATCACCACCACGTGAATCATTAGGCTACTTTTTAGACTTATAACCTACATTTAAGTACAAGTCTAATAATTATTATAGCTAGTATCTATTTACGATTTTATGTCAAGGTCGGAGTTTGTACGTTTTTACCAACTCCGACTCCACCCAAAATTCCTTGTGACTCCGACTCTACAACCCAGCTAACAACCCTATCACTGCCAAAAGAAAGTTACAAAATGGTGTTGTTATAATCATCTTCCTCAAGCTGTTATCGGTTTACTAACATTCTTACTATGGAATTTTACCATAGATTTTGAACTAAAATATGATTTCGGCAAGAATGATTTTCAAAGTCAAAACATCAGTGGCCAGCCTTTTAAAATTCAATTAACTGCTTGCTTCCCTTTTATACTCCATGCGGAGGTCCATCAGACATCAAATTTGACTGATCTTCTCATGTGTGCACTTGCTCCACATCCACCTGTGAACAAACAACACATTATGCAGACATTTCCAGTATTTCACAGCCACTATGCCCCTCCCTCTTCAGGGCTGCATAAAAGTTCCTCCAGATGGACACACTGTAACTCATGGCATGTCAGACATCCTCCTGTTATGTTAACGTGAAACATGAAAGTTGTCTCCTTGCCAGTGTCAAGCAATGAAGGCATGGAAATAATGGCAGAAAAACTCCATTTAAAGTCTGTGGTTATAACTACAGTGCTGGTGAAGATTCCTGTCTGCGATATGGTGTAATGTAGATTGGTGGACTGCTGACAGGCCAGCTTGCTGGCTCCATCCTCCAGGTATCTCCAGTGTCATATCTCAGAAGACTGGACTCTTCAGAACTGCTTACTGTTAATCTTTGCAGCAGACTGAGGTAAGTGACAGCTACACGCTGAGGAGAAACTGCCTACTGGAGAGGAGACTGTATGGACCCCACACCCCATCTGGAGATGGCAGGGAACAGGAAACTGCTTACTGCTTCTGAGAATCAAACCCCCAGCTGTCCAGCTTGTAGTCCGTCACTTTAAGGGAGTGTCAAAATAAAATACTGGCCATAAATATCACCTTATCTGTCTGCTACATGCGCTAGATGGGATGAGGCAAGATACTAGTACTATTCTGGATCTTTCTACATCAGTAAATCTCAAAGTGAGTGTTAACAGAAGTACTGTATAATGCATAACTTGGACATAACTTCAGATTAGATTAATAATGTAAAAATGCATTCAGACAAGCTGTGCCAATTATCCTGTTGCAATATCTTCAGACTTACATCAGTTGAATTTGTGCTGTAGTGCTAATGTGGAAGCACTGCTGTTCATTAAGCATTATCAAAATCAGACGTACAACACTAATGTAAATAAAGTCATTAGTTTAAATGTACCAATTTGGCCAGTTGCTTGTATTGATGACAAAAGTAAGAGCCGCTTTGCAATTCTTTTCCTCCAAAAATGGCCCCTCCCCAACATCCAAGCACAGTGTCAAAGCAGTATGAAGGTAATTGTTCAGCTTCATGTGTTACTGCCACTGGGAGGACATCAGCAAGTTCGTGTGTTCCAGGTTAGCCTGGCTGTTACGGCAAAGGGCAAGGAACCACATCCTATAACCAGTCATGTGACTTGATCCTGTCTCTTCAGCAGCAATCAGGACCATAACGTGGTGTACAAAAATGTACCATATTCTCAACATCAAATTTATGTGAAATGGCCTGAAAATGTTTTCCCAGCACATACTTGCTGTGTGTTTCAATGTTCTGATATTTCAGTTATTGTTTACCTTGATGGTTTTTATTCCATAATGTTTCCCATTTCCTGTCTATCTGATTTTACTTCTTTAATATATTTTTGCCTCATTTCTTTCCTTTTGGATTTTGTTTCCTTAGATCTTCAAGTCTTCCATATTCCCTAGTTCTTTGCCTGCATTTCATGTCATCTGTGTATTTGTCTTCCATTTAATTTTCTTATTTAGCTATTTTTTCCCTTGACTCTGCATTCTTTTTCTGTCTTGCATTCGTATTTTTCCTGTTTCTTGTTGGTTTCTTGCTGTTCGTGTGTTTTATGTTCTATTTCTTGTCTCTTAAGGCCACACAAGCAGTTGGCACTTCATGCATGGGCAAGTGGTGTTCATTTATGCCTTCCCTGTTTCCACTGCTTAAGTGGCATCTTCCAATTTATTTTCTTCTTTTTTTGCCATCCTTCATAGTTTTCTCTTGCTGTCTTCCCACTTTCTTTCAAGTTTCAAGTGATTTGTTCTGTCTCCCTTTCCTTGTTTCAGCCTCTTTGTTTTTCCTCATTCTCTGATAGAGTGCTTCCATCACTGCGCCTATCTTTATCTTGCCTTCAAACCTTAATGTCCATTTCTCTTTTTCCTTTTTACAACCATCTTTCCTCTTTAATTGTTCCTTCTGTTCATTAAACTCCTTAGTGTTACTTCATTTGATCAAATGTTTTTTTCTGTGTCTCCTTTTTCTCTCTTCAGCCGTCTTTCTTTTTTTCATTTTCTGATATATTACGTTCTTCCCTTATTGCATCCTCTTTTTTTATCCTGCCTTCAAACTTTGTTTCATTCTGTTGTCTTTTTGCAACCATCTTTCCTTTTTTACTTCTTCCTTCCATTCCTTAAAACTTTCTCCCTTCACACCCTCAGCATTTCTTCACTTGATTCACTCATTATTTTTCTTACTTTCCCCCTCTGTGCTGTAAATACTACTACTAGAATGAGTGCATCTTGATTAGTCTTCATATTTTCTCATTTCATTTCTCTCATTTTGATTTCTTCCTGTTTTCTGTCATCTGCCTTCTGTCTCCTACCTGGCTTCATCTGTCCTTAAAACTTCTCTGCACGTTTATCATTTTTCATAATTTTGACCTTTGCTTCTGTACTTCTCTTTTGAGTTTGTGTGATTTCACTTCTTTTTGAGGCACATTTCACATTGTTTTGTGGCTTCTGTCCTGCCAGTTATTTCATTTCCATTTTGATTTTGCTTTTTCTATTCCTAGATTTGGAAATCACCCATGCTTGCAGCGAGTGTATACATTTTGGCATAAAATTCTGATCCAAAAATCAAATAATAAATTTTGGGGCCCCAAAAGTAAATGCCAGCAACATCTATTGATGTTTGTTGTTACTAAAGTTTTGTGGCACCTGTGTTGGATTTTCCTCAAACTACAAATTGCACTAATAAAAGTACTTGGCAGTATGGTGTCGGGGATTTGCAAGACCATACCTCTCAAGGAATTGAGGTGAAATGTCATGGGGGATGGTGTGGAAATATACCTGAGGAGATGGGCCATTTGCCACGGGGGATAGTGTAGTAATATTGCTTAGGGAATTGTAGGGCAATATGGCATAAGGATGGTGTGGTAATGTAGCTTTGCAGATTGTAGGGGCAATTTGCCATGAGGGATGGAATAGTACTATGGCTTAGGGAATTGGTAAGGCAATATGGCATAGGGCCTGGCTTAGGGGATTGTACGGTAAGATGGCATAGGGGCTGGTGGTGTAATGTGTCTTAGGGGATTGCAGATTGTAGGGGCAATTTGCTATGAGGGATGGGGTAGTAATATGGTTTAGGGAATTGTAAGGCAATATGGCATAGGGCGCAGTGTAGTAATATGTGTTAGGGGATTGAAGAGCAATATGGCATATGGGATGTAATACAGCTTAAGGGGTTGTGAGGCAATACGTCATAGGGGATTGGGGTGGGCGGCATAGGGGATTGGAAGGCAATATGACATAGGGACTGTAATGCAGTTTTAGGTATTGTTGGGTAATATGGCATAGGGGATTACAGGGCAATATGGCATACGGTTGTAACATAGCTTAGGGGATTAGAAGGCAATGTGACATAGAGGATCGGGGGGCAATATGACATAGGGGATTGGATGGCAATATGGCATAGGGGAATAGAGGGCAATATGGCATATGGTTGTAATATAGCTTAGGGGATTAGAAGGCAATGTGACATAGGGGATTGGGGGGCAATTTGCCATACAGATGATGTAGTAAAGTGCGTTAGGGGATTGCCTGGCAATGCGGCTTAAGGGGCAATATGGCATAGGAGTGGAGTGATAATATACATTGTGGGGCAATATGGCGTAGGGGAAGGTGTGACCAGATCGCTTAGGGGATTGTGGTAATATGGCTTAAGGAATTGTGGGGCAATGTGGCTTAGGAGCAGAGGGCACTAGTTTTAGTGCCAGAAGTCATCAACTGATTATGGTGGCATTTTTTTGCCGAGAATTACTAACACAATTTACAGTTCAAGAAAAATCCGCGTGAATTACCTTGCTACAAATTGACACTGCACTTGAAAGTTTCTACTTAACTTCCTAATTCAATCTGTAGAGAACTTACGTACTCCATGCAGTCTACAAATTTAATTCAAATTCCAAACTGAAAATTTCAGGCAACAGGTATGGATAGGACTTAAGTCCACTCTGTTCCTAAGCCAACATTGGATATGGTGCAATAACACACCATGTCAAATGTTCTGAAAGTACAAAATCTGCTATTTTCTAAACATTTATTCCATACCATATGTTACACATTCCATGACAATAGTTCATAAATTCACAAAATTAAACTACCACAAACCTTATGTGAACTACATGAGACTAGAAATAAAAAATGGTAGAAGAAATTTCAGAGACAGGAAATGTAGGATTGGAACATCAGCCATAGAGGATGTGTATAAAACAAGTGGGTGGATCAACAGAAAAATATAAGAGTGGATGGGAAGACCATAAATAAACAAAACTGTGACTTCTTATAACATGGACTCACAACAAAGAGCAAAGAATTAAAATTAAGCAGAAAGGCCGAATTACTTGAATGAATGCATAAAAATGAGAAACGGCAAATTATGATGCAATAGGGACAGGAAACATGTAAACAAAAGAAAGAGAAGATAAGAAGAAAAACTGGTTAAGTAGGAACGTTAGTGGCTTAAAACTACCTGAATGAATATACAAAAAGAGGAATATAAAAAAGAGAGGATTAAAAGCAATGCCAGGTATGGATGGAAATAAAAATCAAAGCAAGGGACAAAAAAAAAGACAAACGGAAGAGCTGCATGAGACGACACAAAAAAGAATTAAAAAATACCAATGACCAGTAAGGAAAATAGCCATAAAGTAAAACAAACAAACAAATGAAAAGAAGGAAGAATGAACCAAGGAGAGGCAGGCAGGTCTTAATGATGGGAAGCAGGGAAAAGAAAAGACAAACAGTATGAAGACTTGAGGAAGGATTAGGAGGGGGGGGGGGGAGAGAACCCCAAAGAGAAACATTCATACCTCTACACTTGCTTAAGAACACTTCCTGGTGTTGTGCATTTTAAATGATGTCTTCCATCCTGAAGTTGAACTCGAACCCAGGACCCAGAGTTGCATGGAATGTGGATTACGGCCAGACCTAGAAAATAAGAATTTACAATGGATGCAAAATGACTACACACAACTTCAACACACTGACACACTCTGAACTTGCAACCACCTCTCTCATGAGCCACCACCACTTGAATAGCAGTACATAAACATTTTGAAAGCCACTTGGATGCATTTTAAAAATGTTTAGATGTTCTGCTTCAGTGCAAGTACCAGAAAATTTCTGTATGGAAAGCTGAGTGGGAGGGGGGTTTATACAATTTCATCATCCAGTGCGTGCAGAAATGCAAATAGTGTGCATGCCAACTACATTAACACTGCCCACTTTCCACCGGAATGTTTGTTAACGCCTAACATATAGTAAAAGCTGGTTTATCTGGCACTGGATGGACTAGAAACACCTATTAACAGGAAATTTACAAAGACCATTACATTTCACTATTCCGTCTACTGGTGCCACACATCATGGCTTCCAAGACTTCAAAAAGCAAAAAGGTTAAATTACATAAGCAAAGAGTTGTTAGTTCTTTGGTTATATATGCACAATGCTACATAAACATGATGAAAATGGAACTGAAAGTGGCAACAGAGAAAATACAATGGGATATCAATTGACAAATGGCTAGGTCTGTTCATGAGATTGCTTGCTACACTCACATAAAATCAAACATCCAGCAATACTGTGGTCTCAGTGGTGCTAGATAAACCAGCTTATACTGTCTAAGGAAATAATACAAAAATTGTAGCACAAAACCTACACGTACACTGTTCACACCTACCACATTAGTGTCTTCTATGTTTTTACAAACAAACTGCCTTTCAAAAGTTGCATATTTTTCTAACATGCTACCACCCAAAATAAGCATGCACAAAGGTTAGGCTATCTTCAGCGATATGACTTTCACACTATCACGAACCTCCATCAGTCATGTCATAAGCAACATTACTGAAAGCCATGTGATATACAAGTCTGTATTTACCTGAGCATAGGATGAGAATGTTTTTTTATACTTCATCACGATAAATGAGGGCTCCCATTATAATCATAAACAAAGTTAAACATTTTTAAACACATCTATAACATACCCCCAAGCACAGATGGGAGGATAATATTAAAACGAATCTTCAAGATGTGGAATGGGGGGGGGGGGCATGTACTGGGTTGATATGGCTCACGATAGGAACTGGTGGTGGGCTCTAGTGAATGCAATAATGAATCTTTGGGTTCCATAAAAAGCAGGGGATTTCTTGACTAGCTGCGGACCTGTTAAGCTTCGCAAGGACTCTGCTCCATGGAGTCAGTTATCCATAACATACCATGTACCAAATAATTAACATGAGGATTAAGTACCATCAGCTGCATACGTACAAGCCTTAACAACACTCCCTGAGGATGGTAAAGTTCAACTGTAACATATCAGAAGGGTTATGTGAATAAATGCAATCTTGCTAAGACTTGTACGTGTACAGTTGACGGCACGCAATTCCAGACACTAAACATCTTCTGCACAGGCACTTTCCTCAAAATTAAAGACTGTGAAGAGGGATCATCTTATATGAAGAGTCATTTCATGCTCGGGCAAATGCGGTATACTGTGGGGTGCCCACTACATCAAATACCCCACCCAAAAACATGAACCTAGGACCCCTACACTAGCTCCTCATACAAGGGTCCTCATCATTCAATCAACAGCACTACCCCAGACCCTACGCATACAGTCCTAACAGTAGCCCCTCAGCCAACAGTCACCTTTGTTCAAGCTACAACCCCACTCTAACACCATCTGCCTAGAACCCCCGGCATAAAGACTACTCCTTCCCAAGATCCATAACATAATGCAAATAAGTTTCAACACATGGCCCCCCAAAGACACTATGGCTAGGACTTCTACACTAGCCCCACCTAAAAGGGTCAACACAAACCCCCTGCCTACGATCAATGTTCGATGACGGAGGTATGTACAATGGTGAGAAATATCTGTGATAACACATACCCTTAGTACACTGGCTCTTCCACGATAGTCCGCAGTTGCCAGACGTGGTGGAGTTGAAGATACTGCACGGCCTTTCTCGACTCCCACTCCACATCCTAAGTCATTGTGAACAGCTTTCTCTTCACTCATGCCACTGCAGCACAGAGAAGAGTGTAATAATAACAAACTGTAAATAAACTCTTTGCACCAAGACACTTGCCTCTTTGGCTGCTTTCACTATTTTCTATTACTACCTACAACTCCCTAGGGCAGTGTTTCTTATCCTTTTTGACCCATGACCTAAGTCAGACCCCAGTGTCAGAAATAAATAGAGGTACATCTGAATATATAATCACAATTTTTACCCCATTCACTGTGAAATACACAGGGTCACCTCATAATCACACACAATGTTAAACACATTCTGTACAGGTATTTACCTGAAAACCAAAGTTTGTCTTATATGCTTGGTCATATTATATTCAAATAGTGTAATTTGCATCAAATATTACATATAATACTATAATGCAAACACAACATTCCGAGACTTCATCATTTTAATCAAAAAATTTATCCCATCCATGCACAGAAAATGTTTTACATATAATTTATGAAGACCCTTTTAACCTGCAATTAAGGATGTTTGAAATATACCTCACTCACCCTCTGGTTCAGAGTCTACACTCCTTGAGACTACTACTGACCAGCAATCCATACACACAATACACCAACACCCATTTTCTACCTATCTATATCTGGCCAGCGTTCCATAAGCCCAAGGGTGCTTTGTTTCCAGTGCACAGCCCTATCCCAAGACCTCTACTGACCACCTACACACTAAACTCCCAAGAAGTGCCATGGGTGTTGAACCCAGAGCCCCACCCAAAGAACATGAGCCTAGGACCCCTACACTAACCCCTCACACAAGGTGTCCTTGTCATTCAACCAACAGGTCTATCACAAGACACTGTTTGTATAACCCTGACACCACCCCCTTAGTCAAGGTCATATATATTTAAACCACAACCCCATCAAACCATGATCTGCCTATAACCCCTCATAAGTTACCCCAAGATCTTTAACTTCATGCCCTTGGGGTTCAACCAAAGACCCTCTAGGAAGGACCTGTACACTAGACCCTCCAACAAGAGGTCCTGCATATCCAACAGCCACACCAACAACCCTCTACCTACAATCCATGTTAAGCCATGGATACATGTATTGTGGTCAGAAATGTCTATAATCACGCATACCCTCAAAACTGAAGTTCTCCAAATATGGTCCGCAGTTGACGGGGTGAGCACAGACGAAGACACCCCACAGGCCTTCTCCTTGAATCACGTTCGACATACTTCAGCAATCTGAACAGCTGTCAACCCATCTATGTCACTGCTGGCCTGCCAAAAGAATAATTATTATATCACACAAACTGTAAATGTTGTGTGTGTGTGCGCGCATATGTGCATCACAAGGAATGTTCATAATCTCTAATTTTCTTTACGTGCACTGATCTTTGATTTTGTTTATAAAATGACCTTGATAAAATTTCAGCACTAGACACTGACCTGCTGCACAGACTCCCAACAGTTCTGGTGGACTAGATAAACTTGCTGGTCACTCTGGGCCTGAAGTGATGTGCAGGCAGAAAGGATGTCCTGGATCCTTGTACAGCACCATGTCAAAATGGTAATGATCACTAATGTTTTACCTACGATCCTGAAAGATACAGCAGGAATTTCATCCAAACTTCAGTGACCTTTACCATTTCAACACAGTACTATACCCCAGGACCTTACACAGAAGATGAAATAGAGACAAATCTGAAATACAGTAGCAGCCAAGGTGCTGTTTCCACAGTCCAGGACTACTGCATCCTTTCAGCTGGGGCACCAGTCTCATCTCTCATGCCTCTTAACACCTGTTAACATATTAACAATGACAACAAACAGTAAGAATGATATAATATCCCAAGTACTTGCACATAATCCCAAAGTCAGCAAGGTTATGGTCACGAAAGTAACTTTTCAGATTAATGCAGATACAGTGATTTCGAAGGATGCAAAATATTGCACCATGAGAAGACCTGTACACACGTACAATTTTAAAAAAACTGGTTCTTTTTTCATTCATGTGTTTTCAACTTGTGTTCTATTATGTCCCAGTGTTCCCTCCAAACAAACAAACAAACAAACAAACAAACAAACAAACAAACAAACAAACAAACAACCAGTCAATCAGTCAGTGAATCAATCAATCAATCAATCAATCAGTTTCAATGATCCTGTAGGTTGAAACTGATGTGTTTGTATTTCATATTGTATTTAAAATGTAACAAAGGATGATAATTTAAAAGAAAATCTGTAAATAAGGTCTGAAGCATTCTAAAATATGTTTGGCTACATTCTCCTTCTGGGGGCATGTGGTGATGCAGTAGGCTGATGCACTGCACCACAAGCTGGAAGGTCACTGGTTCAATTCCCGATGGTGTCAACTCTAACAGAAATGAGTACCAGGAATATTTCCTGGGGTGGGGGTAAAGGCGGTCAGTGCATATGGCTAACAACCACCTTCATGTGCTGTCTGGAAATCTGGGATCCTCATGCTCCTGGAACCCTTAAGGCCTCTCCAGGCCTGTACAGGGACTGCTTTACCTTTATCTTTCACATTCTGCTTTTACAGGCACCTGCCATCTTGGTCACAACACTATTTAAATCATCAAGGTACACGCGTTTGATAGCATTTTGTACCTGGAGACACCAAGGAGACTTGTAAATTTTGCACTCAGTTTGGCTTTCCTAAGAATAAGGTCCAACCATTAGCGGTTATAATGGATAAGCAGGGCAGTCGCTACCTGACAGTTTTTGATGTTCATGCACCCTGTAACTGCCATATGGGAGCATCTTTATGGCACGTGTGGTAGACTACCCTGTCACAAATCAATTACAGCTTGACTTCGGTGCATTTACTTGTAACCTTTTAGGTAGTGACTTTGTAAGTTTCTTTACTGTACGTAAACAGGAATTGATTGTTCGGCCAAGAAGTGATATGTATCAGCACCGGCCAACCAACCAGGTGCAAATACGTAGAGAATTTAAAAATTCTGACCAATCCCTGTGGCCGCGCAGTCTAAGACATGGGTCTGCACCTGTTCACTTGCTGGGATTGTGAGTTTGAATCCCGCCAGGGACATGGAATGTCTGTCTCTTGTGAGTGTTGTGTGTCTGAGTGTGATTCTGAAGTCACGGTAATGAGGAGACCCTGGTCCACAAGGGGCTGTTGCACCACTGGGGGGGGGTTAAAACTTTTGAATATGTACAGTAGGTGTGTAAAGGGGGGGGAGCATTCTGGCCTCTTGGAATGTGATGCTTCCGTGACTTACATCAAGGGTTCAGGAAGGTAGTAATGTGTGTTTTTGGGTAAGCAAAATGCATGTGTTCATCTCCATATGCAATAAAACTGAAAACACATATAACTGAAGAGGTATTAATTTAAATGTTATTTTAAAATGTAATGTAACCGAACATCAGTTATAATGGACTTCAGTTACAACATATTGTTTTAGGGCACCCCGTGGGATCTGTTATAACCAAGGTTGACTGTATTTTAAATTATAATCCACCTCCTAGACTTCAAAACAGTTTGTACTGCAAACAATACAACTCAGTAACATTAACACATTTCACATAGGGTGCAGCTGCCCCCACACTTAATTAAGCACCACATCATGGAGGTGCAGGGGAGTGGGGAGTGAAGGTATGGCTCCACACATTCTTAACAATGGCACTTTATAGACACTCATGGTTGGCTTCATTGCCCAGCCACTTTACGCCAAGCACCAACCGAACGCAAGGCTGGAAGAGCCTACGAGATGATCTAATGTGATGTTGAGAGGAGATGTCTCTCCTTCTTGTGCCACAGGCTGAACCACAATTTCTTGCTCATTCAACCTACAGCCCAGTTGTTAATCTCACTGAGCTATTCCAGCTCCCTTTCACGTAAGTTATCTTAACCAACACACAGCACATCCCTTTAGTAAAGCCAGCAGTTGTTTGGCAAGTCAGGAAATCTCCTAATTTTTAATGAAAGTGAATGTTCATATTCTGTTCAAGAAACCCTACAGCTGATCCCTAACCTCAACCGGAATAATCCAACCAGGAACAACACATCCTATGGAAGATTCATGTTAACATTATCCTCCCATCTATGTCTTGGTCTCCCAACTGGTCTCTTCCATTCAGTTTTACTGACCTAAGTGTTTTATAAATATTTCTGAACCCTCTCATGCCAGCAATGAGCCTTTCTCAGCTTATCCAGCTTAATCTTGTTACCCTGACACTATTTGGTGAACAATGTATATTATTATGCCATTCAGTGCATTATCAACATTAACAAGTTAAGAGACACATACACACTGTGCAACATTTGTCACAATTCTGAGAATCATATGACACGTCACAAAAAAACAATGTTTGGCAGAACATGAGTGATTCATTTTTCCTCCAATCTTTTCAATTTCCCCGCTACATCAAAATGGTGAGTTCAAGCTTGTCAGATAAGCAGGTCATAATGAAAACTGGCCATTATATTTTTCCTCTTTTAATCACAATTAACAAGTGACGACACACTGTGCTACAGCTTTAGTGAAGGAAAAAAAAAAAACTTCCATCAAGCAGCTCTCAAGCTTTTCAAATGGGAAAAAACATGCACACACACATACAGGCAGGCACAGCACTGCAAGGGAGGAAGAGAGAGCAAAGGCACGCAGGCAGGGAGGCAGAGACAGCAAGGAGGGCGAGCTGGCATGCAAGCAGAGACAGAAAAGCAGGCAGGGAGGTAGGAAGAGAGAGGAAAGCAGGCAAGGAGGCAGAGAGAGCAAGAGAGGCAAAGGCAGCAAGGGAGGGAGGCAGGCAGAGGAAGGCAGGGAGGCAAAGCAAGAAAGAGCAGCTGAGGCAGGGACGGCAAGGCAGGCAGGGAGTGCAAGGTGGGGTGGGTGGGCAGGAAGGGAGGGCATCCCCCCCCCCACTGGACACATACACACACACATACAGTGCAGCTAAAGGATGCATTTTTGCAACTTTTTAGTGTAAATTACCCAACAATGAATAACAGTTTCTTAACCTACTCATATTATGGTGGTCCTGACAGGTGTGGGGAAGTACATCCTGGGTCCTTGTACAGCACCATGTCAAAATGGCAATGATTACGGATCACAGAAGTTTCTTCCACATGTCAGTAATATTTGCAATTTTAACATAGTGCCATATCCACAAGACCCTACAAGGAAAAATGTACTGTCATGAAATCCCAACTCTTGGAACATGAGGTTCTGCTTCCTTGTTGCAACATTACAGCATCCTTTGTCACGGCAGGAGTCCCTTCACTGATGTCTCTCCAGACCTGTCAACATCCAGTAAGTATGTCACATCTCCTGCTGACCTGTTCAGACTCCTGCATCTAACATCCAGCTGACTGTATGAACAAGCAATAGCACCTAAAATGCCTACTGATTTGTAACTTAGATATACTGTTTCAACTATAGAGACTATTACAGCACCAAATGATCATGGGGTGTCTACAGATGAATAACCGGAAAATGGTTGTAGCTTATCTTAAGGCACTAACTCAGCACTTTTGCAAGGGAAAAAAGAATTCTCAATACACTATGAGAGTGGCCTGGAAGAGATTTGAACCAGATATGCCCAAATACAACTTGTACACTACTACCACTACATCTACCTGTTAAGTAGCTGATGTGATACACACCTTTAGTACATGACATCCTCACACAAGATGGAAATGGTGTACAGAACTTCCTCATACTCCAGTCTCATTCACATGCAACAGCAATTCTTTCACTTATGCCATTCCACAACTGTAAACAAGCAGTAACAGTTCTATAACTGTATGCACAACCATAAATTATCATCTACTACACTTAGACAAGAGTAAGAATGAACACATGACACAGGTTCAGGTCAGTTCTCTGCCACCCCACCATGCCTACACAGTACACCTCCCCTTTGTAAACAGTGAATGGGAGATGGAATGACAACCAAAATAATTGTGCTAACTGGCAGAAATGAGGCATGTATGCAGAAGGGAAGCAAGGAGTTAATACGCAGATGGCTGTGGAATGATTTACATTGCCATCTGATGTTTCAGTATGAAATTCATCAACAGAAATAATTTAGAAATGTTACTGTGATTTTCCTACAATGGATGCAGTGTCTTATGCCAAATTTGCATCAATTATTCTTGCAAGACAGGTAGTACTGTAATCAGACCAAAGCAGGATATACCACAAATTTTGGCACACAGATTGGCCATGTAACAACTATCCACTGCAGAACTATAGATGTATATGCAGTTTGTGTGTTATGCTGCTGCCACACAGCCCTATCAATGACTAATAAAGTTGGTGGCACGAAAACAGTCCCGTTGAGGTCACTGCCTATGAATGCACTGCTGCCATATGGAAATAGAGAACACTTAACTCTATCAGCAGGCTAAACGGGAAGCTGCGCCTCAAGGGAAGATCTGGCAACAATGCAGGTGTGAGTCAGCCGCATGACCTCCACGGGACTATTTTTGTGACGCCAACTCTATACGTAATTCGCGTCACAATTCTGTCTCACTTGCAACTCTTGGTATG
Organism: Coptotermes formosanus; assembly: GCA_013340265.1. Taxonomy (NCBI): domain Eukaryota; kingdom Metazoa; phylum Arthropoda; class Insecta; order Blattodea; family Rhinotermitidae; genus Coptotermes; species Coptotermes formosanus. Next base: position 134,897 of record BLKM01000742.1, on the reverse strand, counting down.
GTTTGAAACTGGACACCATGATTTTGCTCTTTGGTGCTGACAGCAACTGTCAACTGCCCGATATGAAGCACCATTGGTACACATTAAGTACCGGTTTCTATGCTCAGCTGCGAAGAATTTTGCTTTTACTTTCATGTCTATCCATTTCAAAGCCCAAATAAATAAAGTTGCTGACAACCAAAAGCTATAGCTGCCACCAGGGCAGTGGAGTTGGTATGCAAAACCTCTGACTCCCACTCCTCAGTTTTTAAATCTCTGACTCACACTCCTTCATAAAAGCTCAATATGTATTAATAATGGTAAACCTACTAAAATGGTACATGGTATCATAAGACACTTCATCACCACCACATGAATCATCATGCTGCTTTTTTGGCTTATAACCTATATTTAAGTATAAGTCTAATGGTTATTGTAGCTAGTGTCTATTTAAGATTTTATGTCAAGGTTGGAGCCGGAGTCAGTAAACTTTTACCGACTCCGACTCCACCAAAATTCCTTCTGACTCTGACTCCACAGCCCTGCTTGACACTCCAAGAACCAGAGATGACAATGTATCACAGCACAAAATGTCTCCACATGCCTTCATTAAATACCACTGGTACCAAAGGGAAAATATGCACTTTAAACAATTTCCCTTCACAGATTTTAGATTTTTGTGCTTCACACCATTTGTACTCTACCTAATACTGCTACAATGACAAAATCAAGGATCATGAGATCTGTAGAACAGGCGGTATGTATTGTGGATGAGAATATGTACAAAATTTTGGTTAGGCAGTCCACGTGCAAAGTCACACGGAAGAGCTAAGCAATGATGGGAGGATACCAAAATGAATAAAAAAACATAACTCAAAGATGACAACTAAAATGAAAAGACTCAAAATAGGATTAGATGGTGGACTACTGTTTAGTGAAAGCATGAAATTAAATTTACAACAACCATGTGACTACAAACTTAAGCATCCCTTAATGTTACTTTTCTAAAACACAGATTCTGCTTATCATTCCAACCTGAAACACAATTAACACTGTAACTTTGACTGACAACAGTTTTTGGACATTCACTAATAAAATCTTGGCAGTTTCCATTCATGGGCTGTTGCCCAAAATGCTACATGTAACTACACAGCAATCAGTTCCCTGTCCATTTCTTAGGCTAAATGTGGAGAACAGAAATGGAACTGAATTTATCTGCATTCCACAAATGTTTTGTACCACCCACTGAAGGCTATCCATTACCATGGTTTAGTACAATACTCACTTTAAATACCAGTACAGAGTACATATCCATTTACAGTGGTGCAGCAAAAAACAACTATATAATGGAAGAATCACCTTCTTACGTGCGTGCTTTTATAATCATTGGTAATTTTTTAAATCGAAGCTACTTCTTTGACACAGTTGGGCAAATTAACACTGTTAACGCTGGTTTGATTACTTCTACTGCAAGTATTCGCTCAAGCAGCATCCTTTCCAGGGCCTGACATTATTCTAATAATTTTCCTTTGGGCATAAAACTTTTCTGACAACTGCTAACTTCCCCACATCACACGTGATACATTAGTAAGACCATTAAAATGAACTATCGTGTCAACCTACCCTGTCCGTCTTTAACCGAACAGCAGTCGCGAAGTATCAAAACAGTGTCCTATAATATAATTTTTTATGAGCAATACATACAGCTTATTTAAAATGTCGCGAAATATTTTTGCCTATTAAACGCATACGCACGTTACGTGCGGCCACAAGAAGTCTCACTGGGCCAAAATCGTGCTTATCGATTACGTTACAATCATGTGGGTGGATTAAACTACACACTACATACACCACATCACACACAAGCAAATTTAATGGTAGAAAACGTTTGCTGTTGGGACAGTAAACGCTGCCGTATCTGCTACCCGTTCAACCCCTTACTGCCCCTAGCAGAAGTATGAACACTTTTGTACCGGCCACTGAAGTAATTTGTTACTTACGTATAAAATCTTATATCGACACTCTTTTCAAACATACTAATGCCACTGTGCAGCCCACACTACATCGATATAGTTGTTTTTCTATTAAAACGGACGAAGAATAACTCGCCATAATTCCACCACCAGCTTCAAAATGGCTACCGCTGTAATTTTCGTATTGGTTAAACGCTCGGATACGAATTAAGGATGAAAACCTCATTGCTATTGGTTGAAAGTAGTAACTTCGTAGAGCTTACGCTTTTCGAACGAATAGCAACGAGTTTCTCATCTGTTGGTTTCAACGATGGTTGTAACACCACGATCGCATAATTGCATGCGATGTTGCTAATATTTCATACACACGAACTGCCAGAACAAACGTCTAGACACCCATTATCCATTCGCTCTGGAATGATGAAAATAACTGAAAATGAATGTGCTTACGTACGATATCATAATTAATCTCTAAGATGTACAGAGTTTTCCATGATGCACCCAATGTAACCTAAAATCAGGCATATTAATTTTGATTTATTCTTAATGGTTTACTGTGGTCTTATTGGGCAAATGTGATGCCATTTACTTTCTACTGAATAATGTTCTATAAATGCTAACAGAAACTGATATTATTAAAAGATTTAAAAGAGCATGACATTCAAGCCACTGTAACCACTCTTTATCTGACAACTCACTCCCCACCACTATTAATGATTTTACCTACACTTACCAGACTTCAAACATATTCGGATCTGTAACCATTGTGACTTACTAAACCAATGAAAACTTCGTTGTAATTGCATGAACTATAAATCAGTGCATCAGGAAACTACCTGCATATGAATAGCACTGATTAACTGTCCGATGTCTGAAATGTAAATATCGGGAAATTCAGCAATTTATTACAACCTTCACCAGTCAGTCTATGCCATGTAATGCAACTCCCAAGCCAAAATTTATTCAAGATTATTGTCATCTGGAATTTGCAAATAAACATGTTGTGGAAACAGGCACATACCCAAATTTAAATTTAATAAAAAAGATTTTGTAGAATGATGATATCAAACTACACCCTGTGGTTTGAATTAGGCAAGTGAATCACAGAAAGTGTAGTTATATTTTGTATGTACAGAAATGCAATTGCAAACAATGTTATGTTAAAGTTATGACACAATTTTTATAATACAGTTTTTAAACTGAAATCATATATATTTTCTCAAGGTCAGCTCCCACCAATCCCACCAATTAAAAATTCTGTGTGTGTGCCTCAGTAGAACGTACTGTCTTCATGCTCACAATTCATCTGCACGGAAGATGTAGGCAGCTCATCCTGCAAAATAATCAATACCCATCTACCAAATCACATGGAATTACATACCAAATGGCTATAATCATCAAATTCATATTCATTCATGAAATCAACATATTAACTAAACTAACCACATTCAGAGGAGAGACTAAGGAAAGTTCTTACACTGTGACACAAATTTATGGCTGACATTCCTTTTGTAGTCCCATTTTCTCATCAGCATGCACAAAGCTTCTAGAGCCCCCTTCACCATTAGTGTGGTAACTTTGAGCTAGTTTTATTCTACCAATGTGGCTACATATAAATAACACTGCTGTAATAAAAGAGATTACTTGCAAATTGCAACTGGATACCCTTTCCAAACTCATCAATCACATTTAATGCTAATCTTTATTGTATTATCACATCACCAATGCTGACAGCTCCAGTCTGCCCACTAAATTGGAGGATCCAAAAATATTTTTTCTCCATTCAGTACAAGCTCTCTTTGGCTCGTGTATCCACTGCATATGGTGTACATCACAGTGACTGTCAGCTGTTTTGTATGTGCCAAGCAGACACATTCATTGTTCTTTGGCTATGTGTTGCCAAGAAAATGAGACAGGTAATATGGTTCTATTGGTACTGCTAGGCAGTACAGTCACACTTACAGAAGATTTGAATTCTATACCAGAATTTGCCACTGCACATCATATGAAATTCAATGCTTGGGAAATTCACAGGATTTGTAATTGCATACATCAGATTATCACATAATATGAAATTCAGTTGTGGAAGTTTTTGACATACGGAGCTTTCCTATTAAAGTAACAGCATTTCTGAACACAGAGCTATGTCTTATGGAACTGGAGAAATTTTTTTTTGTAGTGAAGGGCCCTGCAGCAGATGCTGTGGATGCACCACAGCCTTGAGGCTTATTGCACAACCTTGTGATGAAGATGATCAGTTTTTTCCATTCTTCCATGTAACGGAGTATCAGTAGAACGAAACTGACGGGGGAACACCACAGTACAGGACTTGGGGAAAAACATGTCACTAGTGCCACTCTGTCCACCACAAATCCCACATGGACTGATCCAGGATCGAACCAGGGTCTCCATGGTGAGAGGCTGGCAACTAACTGCCTCAACCATGGCACAGTCAAATGTTCTGGTTGCTTTCAATCTGAAGTCATGACAGATAGGACAGTGGATTTATATGTCGAAGATCATACCACCAGTGTTGAACAGAAAAAGGACATGTAAGGTTGCCTGTTTAGAGTAGCATTTTTAAATGGTGGGTTCTTCCACCCTCAGAGAACCATATTCTGGATAAAGAACTGTAATACAAATTCAATTGAACAATTAAACTCCTGAAGCCTGCAGTTCATTTCAACAACATTTAAAAATTAAGTTCCTGCACCACAGAAAAGACAGTATACCCATTACAAAGATCACTCAGTTAATGATGTGTGCAGAGATAATCACTGTTGATTCTGACAGTCACATTAAACATCCAAACAGAGTCTGTGGGCAGAATGCAGAGCTACTGTGCTTTAAAGGGTTAAGTACTACAAGGGAATCAGAAATCTGTCGGTCGTTATATTCAGTAATTTGTAAATGTGTGACTATATCACACAAAAACCAAAAATACCTGTGCACAATTTTTCTGATTATACTATTATTGAAACAGTTGCGGAAAACCTAATTTACAAAGGTGTGACATTTCAAAAGAAAGTGAAACCTTGAACATTTCCGAAACTAACTGCCAGTATACATTTTTCTATGATTACCAACACACATATTACAAACTTTCTAAATGAAAAAAATTATCTCATGAGTAACCAGTCAACTCTTGATGAAAGGTGGGGGGGGGGGGGGGGGGGGGCAAAAATACAGCTCTAATCCTTCTTTAACCTCAGTGCTAGATGGGGATGGGTGGTCAATGCCACGCCCCAGCCACTTTACCCCCGGGAATGACCCAGTAGCTATTGTACAGGAGGCTGGGTGGGCCCTAGGGTCAGGCCTGATGGGTGCAGAAAATCTCACCCGAACTGCGATTCGATCCTCAGACCGTCCATCCTGTAGCAAGTTTCTGCACTCACTACACTATCCCAGCCCCCTCAGAAAATGCTATGTCCAACAGACTTATGATCTATGCGGGCAGGTATCAACAAGTCAGTTGGCTGTAATGGCAAGAGAAGAATCATCTGATATAATGTATACACCTACCTTCAGTAGGGCTTCTCATAACTGGTGTGCTGTGGAAAGTGAAGGAAATTCATTGCACCTAGCTGCTCAGTCCAAAGGCTTCTTCATCCATTGGAACAACAATTTATCCATTGCTCCAGCCAACGAACAATAAAATATTTGGTAGCTGTCCACCATATTCTGTGTTTTACAGTACATATTGCTGGAAAGACATGCAGACTTTTCTAATTCAAACAGCAAGACCAATGAAGTTAAATTTTCTGTTTCTGTATTCACACACTGGGATATAATGTAATAATGTCTGTTATATAGGAACGAACTAAAAGCAATTCACCTCTTACTTGTTCAAACAGAATTTTAAATTTGTAAGACAACAATGCTTTTCATGTTCAGAAAACGAGCCCTATGAGAATATTAGTGTTTATGTTTTAGCATAGTGACATAAAATGTGGTGATACAGAACTTGTAACACTGCTTTTGTAAGTGGAGCTACAATAGCTCAGTCAGTACAGTGACTACTTACAGAATGGATGAAAAAGATCCTATGCCAGGTGGGGGAAGACACTTATTGCTTTGCTGCCGTATCAAGCCCAGCTCTAGGGCCCAAACAACCTTCTATCCAATGATACTGAGGGCTTTACCTCCAAGCAATAAGTGGCTGGTGTGTGGAGGAGGGCTGTGGAGTCGGTACACAGAACCTCCAACTCCTTCCTAAAAGCTCAATATGTATTAATAATGGTAAACCTACTAAAATGGTAAATGATATCATATGATATTTCATCACCATGTGAATCATCAGGCTACTTTCTAGACTTATAACCTTTATTGAAGTACAAGTGTAATGGTTATTGTAGCTAGTATCTATTTAAGATTTTATATCAAGGTTGGAGTCAGAGTCGGTACCTTTTTACCAACTCCGGCTCCACCGAAAATTCCTTCCAACTCCGACTCCACAGCCCTGGTGTGACAATGATCACTAAGTCTTACCTAGTAACTTTCACAGTACTCCATGTAAAAGCTAAATTACCACCTGAGACTGACAATATGATTAACCCTTTAAAGACGAAGCGTATCTGTTTTATATAAGGACTCAGTGCGCACCGCCCTGTAAACACTCTCCACTTCGGTTATAAAAACCAGTCTATTAATGTTTTATAAGGCAAAAGTTGCTGTTTGTTCTGAGATCCATACAAAACACATAAACGGAATGTGAGCACCATGCATAATTCTTGAATATAGAACCTGGTGGTACGTAAAGTTACCGCTAGGCTTTAAAAGGTCAAAAAGGGCCAAATTCAAAATGTGGTCTCTTATTGCCCATGCACTTTGGTAAGTACTGTACTACCTACATACTTGAATACACTACATTATTCTACTACATGTTGCAATACCTCTCCCAAAAGTGCAGTATCTGTTCTAATCGTTGGACAGACCACAGTGTTTACAACTGCCAGAGAAACCATTAAAATTCCAGCCTTTTGCAGAAAGGGACAGCTCAATCAGCATACAAATTCTAATATTCTGTTTTCAGACATACCTCTAATTAGTCTCTGATGAACACTCCTATCCATTACAGTAACACTGTACACTCAAGGTGCAGGGCTGTAAACTTCTGGCACTTCTTGTTTCAGCAGAATGCAATCAAGACCCTTCCTCATTAGGAACAGCTGTTTGTTTATCACATTCCTGCCAACAAAGGAAACAACACACATAAAGAGCAATGAGAGAGAGAGAGAGATACACACACAGAGAGAGAACCAAATACTAAAAATAATTATAACATATCATATCTCACCACAGCATAATGGTTTCACTTAGCGGCAACTTTTACTCTGAATTACAATCTGGAACTCAAATTTTATGTTCCATGATGAAGTGTCACCACACTGCATTCATTTACAAACAAAGTCCATGGTACAAAAGTTTCCTTCAGAAGCTAGTACTCATTCATCTGTTCAAACCGTTCTTCATGTTTTATGAAACCCAAAAGTTCATTACAGTACCCCAGTGAACATTCCATTTGGCACTATCCTTAGCCAAACAAATCTACTCCACACTTCCACAGCCTAATCCTTAATAACCACTCTCTTCTTTTAAGTTTCTGACAAATGTTGTAGATATTTCTCACTTTTCCATTTGTGTTAGATGCCTTGTCCTATCTCCCTTTGTTTGAAAAACCCTAATGATTGTCAATGTAGTTACAGAGCAGAACAAGGTTTGGGTCTTCCCCTAATGCCACACTTTAGGACAACTCTTGATTGTAAGTCTTCTATCCAAATTGGGCTTAATTTGGTTTTGTGAGACTACATAATGTAAATTCAGCTTATCTTTGGCGGTAAAGGCATATCATCACAGCAATTAATAGCCCGAGAAGTTTACGATCTGATGAAAATACTCAATACCACCATCCAGTCTTAACCTTCTCACTAGAAACATATGGTCTGCTTCATGCTTAGCCCTCTTTGCATATGGGGTACCTTTGGAACAATGGGTTGTGTGGGTCCCAGAAACAATGTGGACGTGGTAGCGAAGAGCAAAATCTGCTAATGCAGAAAAATTATCCATGCTGTCCCGTCTGTCACTAGTCACTTTAGCTCAGGGACGCCCAAACAATATTCTGCACTACTATCCACTCTCGTTCTCATTTACCTGCAAAATCTTATGTCAACCCATTTTTAAAAATTATTACTCCAATTATGAAAACCAGACGTCACCAATATTATTTTTAATTAGGAAAAACCTAAAACCACCCGAATTTATCTCTCCTCACAGCCTTTCGATTACAAAATGGCCGCTGTTGCTAACGCCACTAGCGCTGTTATTTACCGAAGTCCCCGTCACAAATAACTCCATTAAAATATTGTTTGATCACTAATATTTATTCGTAACGTACAGAGATTTTTCTATGTCACGGCAGGGATGCGCACCAAATGAAAAGGCCAAAAATGAAATATACAGAAAAGCAAGTCCATTTGTAGTGGTTGCCGTCACCGAGGATGTGATGGAGTCGGCATCCAGATATTCTTCGAAACAGGGGACGGCGTTAAGCCTGTGCTAGCTGTAACCTCGTACAGGGCGGCTAAATAGTGGTCACTAGTGCGTCAGTATAGTCTACAGCAGTAGGTCTATTACCAAAGAAAGAGTGGGCTAAATGTCCGATAAACGTTTTTCTTTCCTCAATAGTCATGAAATAGTGTTTTGCTTATTATGTTTACAAACTTTCTTCTGAGCGAAGCCGGTGACACCGTGAGTCCAAACCACGGGACGCCCACTCTACAGGCCTATTTCGTACAGAAGCCATGCTGTCTAGCGCCGGTCATCGAAAATACTGCGAAGTTCGCTTGATCTGAAAAGGTACGAGCACACCGGCCCCTACAGTCGGGAACTGCTTGCTGCCATCCAGCTCCAAATATCTTCCAGCCGACATCTAAAATCCTACAATCGTACAGGTTATAGGGCTACGTTAAGGTACAACAGTTTATGAGATTTGAGCTTCTCATGGCGGTACATTTTAAGATTACCTGAGATTTGCGTTTTAATCGCAGTATCAAGATTATGGTCTTATCGGATATGATAACCTGTAGTCTGGTTGACTGGTAGGCCTACCAAACTTTCCGAAAAATATGCTGCCTCCAGCTTCAAGGTACCAACTTAGGATAAGATTACAGGATCTGACACCGTATTGTTGGGTAGCTAGGTACCCACATTTCAGAGAAATACGCTGCCACAATGTTCAGAGCATACAATGGAACTTGAAAGGTTGGCTGCTTCATACCAAACTATACGGCACCACGTCAAGCAATACCGTGGTTTTAATTACAAGAACGTGGTTTCTCATCGTAAGGAAAGAACACAGATCCATGGTGTTGGAGCACAGGATGCTGGAAAGAATATTTGAACCTGAGAGAGAGGAAGCAGCAGGCGGATGAATAAAACGGTGTTAGGAGAAGCTTCATAATCTGTAGAATAGGCCTCAGAGTATTATTAAGGCTATCGAGTGAAGAAGAATGAGATGGGCGGGAAATGTGTTACATATCGGGGAGTAAGAATAAGAATTTAATTTTAAAACTTTAAAGAAGAATATTTGACCAAATGCATGCACGGCACGACAACATTAAAACGCCAGGACTCTTAAAGTTCCCAAACGCGGCCTGGATTTAGTAGGGTAAATTCTCGTGAACACAACAGTTAAATACAGGGTTCAATAAAAATGGAGAATTTCTTGACCAGCTAAGTGACTACCGGCTTCTGAAGGAGGACTCTCCATTAAGTTTTATAAATTTAATTAAGCGTGCGACGTTCACAATACCACTCAAAATGCTGCCCTTCCTTCTGGTAGGAAAGTGTGTTAAAAACCATTCCCAAGCTGCATAAATACGTCCGGCGGTCCACGGGTTGCTTATCGCTAGAATAAACTGTCAGTGGTACCAGAAACGGGATGGCCATCCGATATTGTTGTTGGGAAACACAACTTGAACTTGCAGCTCATGAAACTTGGACGAAGACTTTGAATTCAACGGATACTTTGCAACGAACCGGCAGTACCTGAAGGATGCGAATATCTCAAAAGTTTCTGTGTGTAAAGTACATCGGAATCCACTGGTTACAGTGCTGGGGGAGTACAGTCGCCCGAAGACCTACAGGAAATTAGGTTATCCGAGGAAGTAGTCATGATAATAAAAATTTTGTTTGCATGTGGAGGGATGGGGCAGATCTCACCCCTTCAAAAATCCAGACCGGCTCTTGGGGCTCACGACGCCTCATATTAAATGGGTGCCATTTTTTTTCCAGGGTTAAAGCAGCTGGGGCGTGAAGGTGACCACTTACCTCCATCTAGTACCGAGGCTAAGAATGAGTGGCGCTATACTTCTACTCCCCCTATATTCCTTCATGGCGTGGACATTGACTTTGGTTTTTACCTTCACGAAATTTCAGAGAATCGAACACAAGTATATTTAGACAGGGGAAAATTATCGTCATGCAATCGAAATTAAACTACATTTCGCTCTGTTGTGCTGGTTAACCTTTTAAAGCCTAGCGGTTACATACCACCAGGTTTAACATTAAAAAATTCTACGTGGTGCCCGCATTGCTTTTATGTGTTTTGTACGGATCTCAGAACAAACAGCAACTTTTGCCAATATAAAACATTAAGAGACTGGTTTTTATAACCGAAGTGGAGAGTGTTTACAGCGCGGTACGCGCTGAGTCCTTATATAAAACTGATATGCTTCGTCTTTAAAGGGTTAATATTCCGTTTCACAGCAAATGGCATCAAAAGAATTTGCTAATTTTCGAAACGACTACGTAATATGCAACATACCAAAACAGTACTTTCAGAATATACTGTAAGCAATCAAACACACACCCTGTGCCTAACACTGTTTTTCTCTTCTGCAGATTTACCTCGGCAATGCAATGGCTTCATGAAAGCGAGGTATTTGAGTACAACATACAGACGTCGTTCGTAGAAGGCGAATATCCAGTTCTCAAAAAGGAAAAACCCTTATGTAGCACGTAAAGGCCTGCTGAGCGCTGTTCTGCCTACACGCTGCAGGCAGATGTCCGATATGTCACCGCACGACAGTGCCACTACGTTAGAATTTCATGAAGAAGCCAGTGGTCACGGCTGTTATAAAAATGAATTCATTTCTTTCGTTTACTACACGTTTTACACAAAGTAAGGATAAATTCCTCATGTGGGGGACGCGTCTGTCCTTCCGTATGTACTCTTGTTTCACCGTTCTGCTGTTGACTGTGTACTGGAGGCTTGGTGTATCTGCGGTCCCGGCTTGCAAGCCGGGACCACAGAGAGTTCACGCCTCCAAAAACAACACAGTACACAGTCAACAGCACATTCTCACTCGACTATAAAGTGCAACCTTAGTGTAACGATAACAAAAAAGTTTCTCCCTGAAGATGACCCAGCAGGGTCGAAACATGTAGGAGTGTGTTACGATTGATGATAAAACTCTCTTTGTGCATTTGTTGGTGATTAGTGTTTTTGTCTTCCAACATTTATCTATTGATTGTTAACCCTGCACGGTTAAAAGTACCAGCAAAAATTATGCTTTATCCTGTACCATGAAGCAGTAGACAGCCACCGGAGTTTCAGTTGCAGGAATGAGTTTATGTAACTCGGAATATTTTAGATGCTAGGCCTACTCGTACAATTATAAATCCGTATTTCACGTATTCCTGCCATAATGGATTCCGCATAGGAACGTTCTCATTACTGAGAATAGGGAAGACCATAATAAAACACAATTCATGCAAGAGAGATCTCATTAGTTTCCAGCACATTTGGAGTTCAATATACGCCCTATAATGTCTATAAATTATTGGGATATCACAACAACTATGGCCTGTGTTATCACAATGCAGTCCATACCATGTGATTTCAGTCCCACCATGCACTCTGGTGTTTATCAACACCACCAAACTTTCCTCTATAGTGAATATTACATTAGTAAACTTTGGCAAAAAGCCAAGCAGCCACTTGCCCGGCAGATTTCCCTGGATACATAACATCCCTCGTCGAATTTATATTCTAACGTAAGATGTGATGTCAGATATCGCAAATGTTTGTTTGCTCTCACTTTGGGGCCCATCCTTTTGCTAGAAGGGTAATGAAGATAGCAGTCTATGGTGAGAAGCTGACACTGGAACAAAACTGGGAAGGTGCTATCAGCACTGCAGTGCACGCAGTTTGCATACGCGGTCCTGCGCACTTTTGGTGTTATGAATACGTACGTGCTTTTCATAAAGCTGAAAATTTACTGTACGTACCATCGTCACTGCAATGACAGTTGTTACGATGGTTAATTAATGTAATAGTTTTCATTTCGCGAAAAAGAAATAAGAGAAAGAATCATGTCTGGTAACAAAGCATATTATGCAACCAGGTCCATACTCAAGAGTAAATTGGTCTGTAAGGAGTCCAAACTTAAAATATATCGGATCATCATAAGACTTGCAGTCACGTGTGGCAGTGAAACTTGGGTCTTGAGAGAAGCCATCAAAACAAAAACTATTAGTCTTTGAAAGGAAAATATTAAGAGGGATATCTGGACCCACCACAGAATTAATGGCACGTGGAGAATCAAAACAAATAGTGAATTCAATGAATTGATTAAAACCAAACTGCAATTAACTTTATTAAAGCACAAGGACTAAGCTGGCTTGGGCACATTCACCGAATGGATAGTGACAGGACAGTCACAAAAGTTTATGAGTGGAAACCAATATCTACGAGACCACAAGGCAGCCCAAAACTCAGATGGAAAAATGTTATCAAGAATGATCTAAAAGAAATTAAATTAAATAACTGGAGAATTTTCATCCGGGATAGAAACAAATGGAAAAGAATAGTTGAGAAGACCAAGACTTTCAATACATGAATTTGTAGCGCCTGAAGAAGAAGAAGAAGAAGAAGAAGAAGAAGAAGAAGAAGAAGAAGAAGTTTTCATTGCGGTAATAGCCTCAGTGTTGTTACCAGTTCACGTTTTGTGCCTTTGTCACCCTTTTATTAGCAAATGCAGGCAATTAGATATTGCCATTTTATGCAGACTACATTGCACAAAGAGCGCTCAGAGGAATACTGCAGATAAAATGTACATAAATATATTTATGATATATAATATATACAATTTTTCAAGACGGGCGGATGGGCTAGAATAGAATTAGCTTTGACTCCACGGACTGCAGCAATTATTATGAAGCTGGTGGTCGCTTAGGCTGTCCAAACATTCCTCGTATGTTCCCTGACCGGAAGGTTCATTACATTATTCAGAAGATGTTATCAACTATTTTGGGCCAGACAATTCCAGTCTATACTCTCGCCCCTTGTGTCCTTAAGGTTCCGTTTAGCTTTATAACCCACCTGCTTCTAGGTCTTTACAAATTGTCTCTTACATTTAGACTTCACAGTTCCAATTTTGTACACAGTGTTCATGTTCCCGCGCGTGTAACATGTCCCACCATTCCTATACCTCACCTAATAGCTCTAAGGCATGGAATTTCTCATGTTAGTCTATTTTTAGCTTCACTGAAAGTTATTAATATTTTTTCCCCAGTGAAATTACAAGTTAGAAAATGAATTTAAAATGTAAGTGCAGGCTATTAGAAACAAATTATTATTAGGGAAGAAATAACTCAATATCACAAATATAATATCATTTGAAGCCCTACATTTATTATTGTAATAAAAGATGTTCCTCACACACATTGGAACTCAATGTCTTGAAGTAAGAGTAGATGGGACTAGCATGTGGGTAAATTAGAGACCGACATAGTAAGAACCAATTATCGTGAAAATGAAGCTCATGAAACAATAATTTTAACATATTTTTATCACTACATTTCAGAACTGATTAAGAGAGGAGGCTTGCTTCCTATGGACCAGGGAATACACTGGATGTCGTTATTTATTGCACATATATTTTAATAACCTTTTTAGAGATATCGCTAAATAAATCAGACATACGTGGTAAAGGGATATTTCGTCACTGAATGCCACGATTACCTTCACAGTCCCGCTGAGTATTACCACTGAATTACTGATCTTAAACATGAAAAGCCTATCTACTTGTCACCATCAGTACAAGAATCGGTAATGCAGAATATCAATAGCACGAGGTTTCAGGAACACCTTGTAATAACTCTAATAGTTACATGTAACAGTACTTTGCAAAAGTTCAGATCGTTGTGTTTGTCATTGTTGGTAAAAGTGACAGAAACCTTAATGATGTACAGTGTCATTACTTTATGTGACAAACACCTTTTGTCATTTATTGTTTGCCTGCCGCCTCGCGTTTGGGTCGTCGAATGAGTCACGATAAACGTGCCGGCAGAAAGTAGAAAACGATATTTTTCAGATAAAATAATGAACCTGTATTGTTGCATGTAATTTGAATGCAGTACCCTGTATTCCATTCCGCAACACAAGGCGAGCAGCCAAATTTCCTGTGCGTAGATTTATTTATGAGTTACTTGTTTTCGTGTCCGTGTTATTTAGGTGAATAACAAAACAAGATACTGAATACAGCTTCAACACAATATACAGCTACTTCTTACTGCACCTCGAAGCCATTTCTTCCTCCTGCTGTATTATATTTCCGCCTTACAGAAGTACTTTCCCAACCCACATCGTATGTTTGTTCTGATCATAATGGAAGCTAATGTGCAGAATGTTCTCAGTGGACAGTTCTATTTTTATACCACAAATAAGGAGAAAAGCCTATTGATCTATCGCTAGGGCCGGAGATTGTACCAAACAAAGGCAGCAGAAAAACGATCCATCTGCTTTATACTTTCTGCACAATGTAAGTAGACACGTTTGACAGCTTAACAGCATCTGCTGCGCACACAAAATGCTGAGAACTCTGGCAAGAAAAATATGACACATTTGGCAATATCAGGTTAACAGGAAACGAAACTAGAATACAGACTAGATGAAGTATATCGGCAATTGTTTTCCCTTTTTTTTTCAGATTTCTTGCAAGATTAAATAGTGTCAAAAACTCACAATTTTATAAGATAATTCGCCATCTAAATTTAGGAAGTTCACTTTACCACCCCCCCCCCCCCCCCCAAATTCTAGCCACACACCAAGCCTTTAGCTATTCTAAGCTAGTAATATTCCCAAAAGCTTGCCGGTGTTAGCATCAACTTCCCGGGTCTATAGGCTTGTAACGTTAAACATTAACGCAGCAGTGAAGGTTCTGTCTTCCACAGACCCTGCGGCTGTGGTGTAGAAAGCCCAGTGGATTGTATTTCGGGACGTGCACCTGTCTGGTCAGAGAGTATAATATAAATACTAGCAGGTTAGTTAACAGCCATGCTCTGTGATAAAGCAAAGCTCTATTATGGCTTACAGTTTTATTTTAATATTACATCTACCTTCAAATTTACTTGTGGAACATAAAAGCGGTGTTTTTAGACACAAAGAGATGATAGCAGAACACACGGGGTTTTAAATTTGATAGTTCCCTCTTCAGCGGCCAGTGATTCCTCTTTGTGGTATTCTTTATGTTGGATACTGTTACCTAAAGCGAATATACGCCTTCTGTTAGTTAAATATGATTATGGTCGTCAGGAATATGATGCCGTGTAATTCCGTATGTCGATACGACGTTTTGGGGTAGCATGCCGTATCCGAATTCAGGGTAGAAGTGGCACCATTAAGGATATAATCCATGTCTGTTGTGAGAACTCTATAAAACACACAAATAGATTGCGGGGGGGGGGGGGGGGTGAAGAGTTCCTTAACGCTAAAGGCAGTGGTAAATATACAGTTGAACTCGGTAATAACGTCATGAAGGGGACTGAACGTTTTGTGTCGTTATAACCGAGGAATGTCATGTTATGGTTAAAGGTGACGAAATAATTGGTACCACAGAATATTTGACGGTATAAGCGAGGCGTCGTATGAATCGATGTCGTTATAACCGGTTTCGAATGTGTTTACCACTAGGCTTTAAAAGGTTAATATGTGACGTGGGCTCTACGACAAAGTGAAAGGTATGACTGAGTCGGTATTGCAGTGTTAACCGTTGTCGGAAAAACAGATCTTAACTGCGGACAGTAGTATCGCGTTGTGCATACAATTATTCTGCCATTTCAGTATCTTAACCTATGAATGTCTGAACAGCATGCGTGTTCATTTACGCTAAAATTTTGGAAGAACTGAAGATGCAATTTTTACCACATGAAACAAATTTGATTTCTAGACTGTGGCTTGTTGATTATTAATAATATTAATAATAATATTACTATGCTAGAAATGAGACAAGATGGTAGATGTTACAGTGTCATGTGGTGACGGCTAAACCAATGAACATCAGTCATGCTCTGGTGTCGACACTGCACACTGCATCTCCCTAGTCAATTAAACAGCTCAGCCGCAATAATTAAAACGGTAATACTGGTCTTAACTACAACGCAATTTATTTTAACGAGGGAACATGTAATTAGAACGAAAGAATAAACAAACAAACAAACAAACAAACAAACAAACAAACAAACAGTAAAAACACCTACAAGAATAACCACCACTTTCTTATAAAAATACGCTTGATGGCGTTCCAGTAACAATTGAAACAAAAATGACGGGACTGTGTTGAAATATCTGAAAAAATCGATTTTAAACTGTCTGGCGTCAATGTAAATTTCAAAAGGCCACCACCACATCATCCCCTCCGACAAATATGTGATTTCTGACAAGCCTGCCAGCGTGCAGCAAAGTTTACTGGTGTACCTACAGACGCATACAGGCTGCAAGAAAGCTCCGTGAATATTTAACCCTTTAAAAACTAACATTAATCTGAATTATATTTAAATAACCAGTTCGTACCGCGCAGTACACGCACTCCGTCTCGGTTATAGAAAGCAATCAGTTAACGCTGTATAGGGAAATAAATCGCCGCGTGTTGTAAAATCCATACAAAACACATAAATACACTGTGTGGGCAGAACGTAGAATTGTCAACGGTTAAACCTGGCGGTAGGTAAAGAATCCATTCCGCTTTAAACGGTTAATATTACATTCAGTTTATGATAGTTTTAGTGTTGCATGACAAAAACATTGTGGTAGCAATCTTGCAATATCACAATATTATACCTCTGGCATTTTCTGGACGACAGTTACTTAACAGCCGTATCGTTTGCATCCAGCCTTAGCAGTCTTAAACCGAAACGTAAAATACGTTACTCCAACAATGCGCATTTTTAGCAGTCATTCAGTACTTACTGAGCAGCTCCCTTCGCGTTGTCTCCTTGAGTGTCAATTATTGCCTCGCACTCACCGTTCACGCCGTGAATCTGATACAGGAAGGAAGGCAGACGGAGATGATGAGCGCTACTTGTGCCACTGTTGCTGTAATTTGTCGCTATACATGTGTAGCACTCCGCTCTCTTGTACCACAGTTTATGACTATGTACATAATTCAGGGACCTTGGAACAGGCTGGCAGCCTCTCAAGGGACCCCACTGCCTTGTTCTGCCCTCGGCCCTAACTCGTGTGGACAACACGCTGTCACTCAATCAGTGGTACGCGAACCCCTGCTTCATTACGTCACGTACAAGTTCGCGATTCCTAACTTTTTATCAGCTAAACAAATTAAGGAGCAGAGCGCTTGTTTAGCGCTTTTACGTGGGACATCCCTTTGTGATGAAGATACACAGATGGGTAACACCCACCAATCACAAATCTTTTTGCATAGTGGATAGCTGAACGCAATATCTTTCTGCTTAACATGAAGCCACCCTCAGACAAATAAGACAAAATAAATTATGTATGTATGTATGTATGTATGTATGTATGTATGTATGTATGTACGTATGTATGTATGTGTGTGTGTGTGTGTGCGCGCGCGCGCGCGCGCGCGCGTGTGTGTATGTATGTATGTATGTATGTATGTATGTATGTATGTACGTATGTATGTATGTATGTATGTATGTATGTATGTATGTATGTGTGTGTGTGTATTATGTATGTATGTATGTATGTATGTATGTATGTATGTATGTATGTATGTATGTACGTACGTACGTACGTACGTACGTATGTATTATGTATGTATGTATGTATGTATGTACGTACGTACGTACGTACGTATGTATGTATGTATGTATGTATGTATGTATGTATGCAGTTGGGATCCCAGCTTGACTAAAACATCACAGAAATGTATCCTATGTCGAAATCAGTAGTGTGAAGAATATGGTTCTCCAAGCAGCGCGACAAAACATGACATCATTTTGACTGCTGATTTCGGTTTATAAAATAGTCTTATGATATTTCCGTGAAGTTGGAATCTCGCTTTTAGAGTACTTTCTTTACCATAAAAACAACTATCTTTGTAGGCCAGAAATTTAATATTGAAAACAGGAAGAATGGAAGGCTACAGCCATCTTGTCAGTGGGGAAAAATCTGTGTGCTTTAACATGTCTAAATTATAACGTAGCTGCAAATACGTAATGGGATCTGCAGATCAGTTACAGAAGCAGACGCCGGCTACAATATGCAGGACGGTTACAGCGTTGCTCTTGAGCACCCAGATCACCAGGTCATCGGGTTTAACTCAGTCTGCTGCGTGTGTTCGTGCTCACAATGCAGCGTAATAGTGCCACTCATTCTCTGTAATCTCACTTCATGGCTGTTACAGATGCTTTCAGTGCAAATAAAAAGAGTTCTGTTTAAACTTGAGCAGCGACAACAGCAGGTCCAAACAAGCTACTGAAGAAGTCAATTTTGAGTGCTACTAACAAGTTCCGCGTTAGTTAGAAGTTGTGCCGCTCTAAAAAATAACTCTTCCGGCCAGAAATTTTTTTTTCGATAAGACCAGAGTAAGAAACATGTTCTGCACTCACACCAATCACCAACAAATGCACAAAGAGAGTTTTATCATCAATCGTAAGACACTCCTACATGTTTCGACCCTGCTGGGTCATCTTCAGGGAGAACTTTTTGTTACCGTTACACTAAGATTGCATTTTATAGCTGAGTGAGAATGTGCTGTTGACTGTGCACTGGAGGCCTGAACTCTCTGCGGTCCCGGCTTGCAAGCCTGCAGGCCGGGACCACAGAGAGTTCATGCCTCCAAAAACAACGCAGTACACAATCAACAGCACATTCTCACTCAACTATAAAGTGCAACTTTAGTGTAACGGTAACAAAAAAGTTTCTCCCTGAAGATGACCCAGCAGGGTCGAAACATGTAGGAGTGTGTTACAATGGATGATAAAACTCTCTTTGTGAATTTGTTGGTGATTAGTGTTTTTGTATAATATAGTGCACGGACATGGAACACATTAAATGTTCTACAATCTGTTAAACACTAGGACTTGTATCTCGGAAGTGCCAAGTTCGAATGGTGGTCGAGATACAAGCTACTCTAATGTTTGTGATTTTTGTCGGTCCCTCCAGGAGAGGGCCAGGGTGCTATTTCAATTAGGCTACGATAATTTCCAACTGGTTTCCAATTCAACAACACAGGCAATGCGCCTATAACGTAACACTCAGCCGCGTTTACGAAACCACTAATGCCGCGGAAAAGCGGTATTGCACACCTTGAGTGTGTGTGTCTGGCCCTACCATATTTTTACACGTTATCTCATAAACTGCACCATTTTCGAGAAAGAAAAGCTATTGAACACAAAATGTGTGTTTTTTTCTCTACAAATTCTTCTGAAACATTTCTCATTATAAGAAGAAGTCAGCGAGATATCATAAATGTACATAGGTCTTCATGTAAAGTACATGTTATTCTTGTCCGATTTTAGTGACATTGTAATTTTCTCGAGGGATTTTAGAAAAATACTCAAATATCAAATTTCAAGAAAATCCGTCCAATAGGATCCGTGTTGTTCAATGCGGGCGGGGCAGGGCGGGGCGGGGGGGGGGGGCGGGCAGACGGACGGCCAGAGAAATGGACATGACGAGCCTAACAGTCGCTTTTTTGAAATTTTGCGAACGCGGCCAAACATCATCCAACTACACCACATAAGTGCAGTCGGGGGTACAGACAGCGCCACAAAATAAAGGGCAAAGTCTTGTCTCTTTATCATTCATAATAGTTTTCCAACTTCAGTTCACATCACAAAACTTCGACATTCGAAACAGCGTCATTAATAACACAAGAATCAATCATCTCCCCACTGCTAAGTCACTATAAATAGTCTCCTTCCCATGACTTGGCACTGTAGTATATAAGTGGTCCCTGTGCTTGATTAAGCGTCAGGCCATACACACGTTATGGGGAAGGGAATACAAGGTGCACGCACCGATTTCGGAAGTAGAAGGAACTTAGTAATCAGGTTCCCCTCGGCCATTTGGTTTCTCGGGTATAGAGCTCCCGGGTTTCATTTGACACGAGGCTGAGTCGGCCCCACAGCCGGTTCGGACGTTTCGGACAAGAGAAAAATAAGTGCCCCTGCCAGAAGTCGAACATCCAGTTGCTTACCTACCTGTCCAGCGCATAGCCTGGTCATTATACTGAGCGAGGTATCAGGCTGATCTGCGCCTGATAAATAGGTTAACCGACGAATCAACGCGTCTCGCAGACGGTATCTAATCGGACACACAACTACGTGCTGTCACTTATACACGGCGAAATGGAGAACCCAGTCCACTACCTGTCAATTCTCTATTCATCATTAGAGCTGAATTCACACCTGATGCAGGAGAATAAAGAACTGGCTTTCCCCCACCCCCCCCCCCCCCACACCAGAATATAACCTGTTTCCACAGAAGCATTTACCGTGATATTCAAGTCAGCCGTTTTGGATGGAGCCAGCGTTATTGTGGATGTAATCGTCCACTAGAGTTTCCTCGTCACGTAAGCCTTCATCTTCCTTCCGCGAGATGGGTACTGGCCCTACAAAACGCATTTTTATATCGATCGAGCCGCACTGAACCTTATCTCTCTCCACGTGTGTAACATGGTGATATTCTCCAGCACGAGCCACTTCTTTCTTAAGGGCTTCTGACGATGCAGTATTACGCTGCGGATTACTTGGTTTATGGACTCTGTCCAGCACCTAGTAGCCTATTCCAAAAAAAATGCACTCGTACCCAGAAAAGTTGTAGTTTCCTAAATGTTATGTACGTTTTGGAATATTAGACAATGGACATGTCCATAAACCAAGTCATTTTCCATACGCATATTCTGTACGCCGCATCTTGTAACATTTATTATGGTCCTATTTGTCGTTTTGCCCAGCGAAACCTCGAGTTTCAACCGATGCACGGATTATAGCCATAATCGTTACGCATCTCACGCCAATGTAGACTACCGCAAATTCGTACACTTTTAACCATTCAGAGCCTCTGGGGTTTAAATTCCACCTACTGCACAGGATGGGAAGATTCTGTACTTATATTATCCTAAAACGCCTTCATGACCGTAAGGTGCATGGATGCGGACAGCATGTGAAGAAGTAAAAGTCCGTACATTGCACCGAGGTTGAAATCGAATGTTTAACTTTAAACAATCGAAAAGAGCAATGACGCAGACGTTCCAATTTGTGAGTTTTTTTTTTCTTGCGTAGAGTCAGAAAAGTATGTCGAATGAAACACGCTCAGAAACTCTGCCTATGTTCCCTCTAAGCTGCGCGGGTGCCCGATCGCGCAGTAACTGAAATGCTCCGGCGCACACAGAACTGTTGTCGCGCAGCTGGAATTTTTAAATTTTCAATCTAAATATTCTTATTATGCATATTACAAAAAAAAAACTTTTAAAATGTCGCGCAGTCGTCAGGTCGTGTAAAAATTTTCTGCTCAGAGCAGTAGCAGGTCCGCTCAGCTGTAAAAAAAATCAGAGGAAGCTTCGAAAGCTGCCATAAATTAGGTTGAAAATATCCAATGAACGAACACCTTTCTAACCGTGATGTAAAATCTTAAGTTTATACGTAAAATATTATTCAAATAAATTCTTAATAAAAATGTTAGGTGTTTTGGGGTTGGACAAAATGGCACATAGGTAGTTTTGAAATGAGGGTACACTGACTCTAGTAATGTCAGTCATGTTCCCATCATTACCCCACAGTCATGTTCAACCGCATGCAAGGTATGCGACAGACATGGGCTGCTGCTGGGATTCACGTTATCAGTTCTCCATTCCTGAATTGAAGCTTGACATTTGACCTGAACTTACGAAATCTCTGTTTATAACCTGGATGTGCTGGCAGAGAGAGAAAAAGGAATGAAGCAGAGGGACTGGAAGGAGGAAAGAAAGTCAGAATATGAAGAAGAAGCGGCAGAACGTGAGAGAAATATAAAGAAATTGAAAAAAAAGGAAAAAAAGGAAAACGAAGGATGTTTATGTCCGAAACCAGTTCTGTCTACAATAACAGCAGTCGAATTAACCTTTTAAAGCCTAGCCGTAACTTCACGTACCGCCAGGTTTAACATAAAAAAATTCTACGTGGTGCCCACATTGCGTTTATGTGTTTTGTACGGATCTCAGAACAAACAGCAACTTTTGCCTTATAAAACATTAAGAGACTGGTTTTTATAACCAAGGTGGAGAGTGTTTACAGCGCGGTACGCACTGAGTCCTTATATAAAACAGATACGCTTCGTCTTTAAAGGGTTAACCGTTTAAAGCCTAGCGGTAACTTCACGTACCACCAGGTTTAACATTAAAAAATTCTACGTGGTGC